>CM039121.1:17484196-17993703 GCA_022036555.1 Microstegium vimineum | reverse complement strand
GGGGTCAGATTCTGGGAGTGATTCCGTCATGGTGTTTATGGAATTTGTAAGTGGAATCGAGAGTTTGATGTTACTCCCAAGATGACCCTTAAGACTTCCATCAAGAGATCCATCAAGAAATCTCATGAGTGGATGTCCAATTAACTAGTCTATTTCCTCTATATCAAATATGAAGAAATTCAAGAGGATATTGACTTTCTTAATTAGTGTAGGAATGGTTTGTGCAATACCACAACTCTCAATCAATTGTCCTGAAGGAAGCTTCAAGAACTTATTGGTTGGAGTTAGATCTACATTGCCTAGGATAGCATTAGCTAATGACTTAGACATAATGCTAACTCCTACGGCAGGATCATAAAGAGAGTCTAGCTTTGCTCTATTGATTTGACAAGGAATGGTTGTAGAGCAAAAAAGAATTTGATTTGGCTCGAATGAAGATTCGGCCTCTTCTAACCACTCATTGCTCATGATAGAAGCTAGCTCTTGAACCGTCTCCTGGAGATAGGCGTCCTCTATGTGACTAGGAATATGAAGGTTCGGAGCTTTTCGAGCAGAAGACTTCTTTTGCATAGATTGATTCAAGGCATTTCCAAAATCGAAAAACAAATCAGCCTCGATATCAAGGGGAATTCCAAGGGATGAATTTCTTCTTCCCTTGGTGGTTCAGGTTCGATAGCAGGATCTTGAGATGTAAAGGGAAGAGTTTCGACTATCGATGTTGTTTCTGTCCTGGGGGCTGGTTTTTGTTCTCCCGCGGGTTCTTCATAATATACGTTAGTATAGGGTGTTATCAAGAATCTTCGTGAGAAGACTCTTCCCTGCACTAATGGGTAAACACAGGAAGGCTCCCCTGGAAGATATGTCAAGGAGTTGTGCTGAATCTCTGCTAAGACCGCCATAAAAATGCTGTAACATTGTAGGCTCGATTATAGCAAGATCAGGGCCTGAAGATACTAGATCTACAAGACGAGCCCATGCTTCACCTAGAGGTTCTTTCTCCTTTTGCGAGAAGTTGAGGACCTCTTTTCGAAGACGAATTACGCAGGGGATAGGGAAGAATGCTAAACAGAATTTAGGCAGCAATTTTTCCTATTCTCCCTTTGCGTCATCTATGTGGCTAGTGTACCATCATTTGGCTATTCCCGTTAAAGAGAATGGAAATAGCTTCCACTTAAGGGTACCTGGCCTCATCCCTTGGATGTGGACACATGAACAAAGTTGTTCAAAGTCACGTATATGAGTATAGGGATTTTCGTCTTCGTCCCCAGAAAATGGTTTTTCCTGAACCATCGCTATGAGACTCGGGCGAAGCTCATAACGAACGACCAAAACGTCCTGAGATGATTCAGGTGGCTCCAAGCTAGCGCCCGTTGGAGCACCATATTCGAAAAGTGGGGTTTGATCCATATGTGTATGTGGAATGGAAGGATGAATTCAAACAAGGATAAAATAGGACCAAAGGGTTCTAGTTAAAACAACTACCGTTCCTCGGCAACGGCGCCAGAAAGCTTGTTGACACCAAAGGTGGCAAACGGAAAAAGACCGCAAGCGTATGGTTGTCAAGTGTAGCTTTCACCAGGAGTATTCTAGGTATCGTATTTTCCACAGGGAACAAGAAGTGAGTTAACTAGGAATATGGATATGTCCTATGATGTATCAAGGGAGATTATGATAACTGGGTTGAGAGATTCGATATAGCAAAGATATCTAACAAGGTATAGCTGTTATGCTGGCTTTATCAGCACTTCTCTTGCAGGAGGCGATGGGATAGATCAGAAAGAGGACTAAACTCTAACCGGACCGCACCATCATGTTGTATTGAGGCCCTACCTTTTAAGAACTTATCTTACACACGTGGTGGAATACGAAGACTAGATAGGGTTGTCACTTCCTACTAGCTACCACAAACAATCCGTGCAATAAGCGGTTTACAAAGGTAAGATTAAGTTTAGACACCACGTCTACACTAATCTTACTACTTTAACCTTGGCCTAAGATTAAAGTACTTTACTCAGAGCAAAGCGATGAACAAGCATGAAAAGTTGTATAACAGCTAAACCAGATTTAGAATACTGAATACTATAAAGAACTCAAAAGAAGTTACTTACAAGTGCTAAACTTACAAGATACTCGCATCCGCTGAGGAAGAACTCCGGAGAAGATTCCCGATAGACCCGGGGCTTTCTCCAGAAGAATTCCCTCACTCTACTATAACTAGCATAACACTACTAAAGAGCTCCGCTAAGAGACTAGAGAGTAGTATTTCTCCAATGAGGCACACATGAGAAGGGAGCTCTAGGGGTCTATTTATAGCTAGAGGTGGAGTAGGGGCTACTCCGGTGCCACGTCTGCGATCCGCGTCACCTTCATCAACCAGCGTAGGATCCAACCGACTTCAGAACCGCCTTAGGATGAAGGGTGATGATTTCAACGATGTGATGAGTGAGTGAGGCGGTTGAGGGGGTTGAAACCGCCATAGAGGTGGTCGACCGACCCCCCTACTGGCCTGTGGGTCCCCTCTGCTCCTTCTATATGGTGGCCCAGTGGTCAGGGACCAAGTGGGGGCTTGTGGGGCCCACCTATAGGTCGACCGACCACCTACAGGGGTCTGTGGCCCACCTCTGCCTTCTGGCTGCTGGTCCCACCTGTCATATGCGTTGGATGTTGGTTCTAGGTTGATTTGTTACGCTGATCTCCTTGATGTGGGCCCATGGATCCTCGTGATGTGATTTTGAACCGTTGAGAGGAAACACACTTGGATCGGGGTAGAAAGTGCTCTGGAGGGTGTTACATGGATCATGGGGGCTTAGGAGGCCTAGTGGTCCCACAGGGTGGTCAGCCGACCCCCTAAGTGGGCCCACTAGCTCCCAAAAGTCCCCATTTGTCATTACCTGCACTCAAATAGTCAAGGGAAATGTGGAACTAGTTTTTGGGTAAAATATGCTCATGTTATGCTTGTTTTCCTTCGAATATGAGGATGTTGATGGTATTTTGATGGTGATAAGATAGCTCATATTTACCATCAACAAATATGCAACATTTTAGCCCATATAGTTAATACTTTGAGATCAAGAAGTGGTACTAGGATTAAACTAACATGTTGAGTTAATCAGGTTGTATCAAATAAAGTTGCAGCTTAAACATGTTTAGATCTTTATTTATGTGAATACCCACCAAAATCAAAGAAAAACTTTTAGAGTGATGATTACTTACCTTTACCTTTGTCATTGAAGAATGATGACATCATAACCCTCACAGAAGCTTCCCTTGATCAACCGGTTGTGCATTAATGACTTGTCTTCTTGTTCCACTCCTTTCTCATCCTTGTTCTTCCGATCTTGAAGTTTTTGTTGATCTTGACTTGAAGTTTTGTTCACCCTTTTCTATGGATTGAGTGGCTTGATTGTAGATTTTGTTCTTTGTCACTTGTCTTCTTCTTGCTCAATGGAATTCATCATGATGAATTAGCTACCTCTCTCTTGTGAAGGTTGTTGAAGTTCATATGTCTCTATTCATCTCCAGTGTGAGTTCATCTCGGGACTTCCCAATTTGATATTGAAAGTTTTCCTGCAGGGTTAGTGCAACAAAATATCCAATATCTATTCTAGTATACTATCAGTTCAAAAATCAACCTAGACACCACGTCTAATTTGATTTAGGAGGACATTTTAACCTAACCAAGCTTAGATTAAAAAGCCTTTAGAAGTAATATCCAAATACCTTCAATTTAAACTAAGCACCATGCATAATTTAAAAGATATATGAAAATTCAACAACCTAAAAGGTAGCATGAAAGTATTATGGATATTTACTCAAGTGAGGATGAAAAAAGTATGATGATTTTTTTCTTTTTAGTAGTTGAGCATGCCTTAAAGGTAGGTACACATAAGATGATGTAGCAACATGGCAAAAGATGTTTTTACGATGGGTTATCCCCCAAGCTTGAATTTTGCAATAATCAAGATTGGATGAATGAAATTCAATGCTGCATAATAATTGGTTGGACATACCTTATGCTTGTCATTCCTTCATTCTTTCTGCTCTATACCTGGAAAGGTTAGTGACAAAAAATACTCGAAGGAAAATAATCATATATTTCTATGCTCGCCTCACAAGGGTAGGCAACAAAAAGGTGAATAATTATATTAAGATATTAGAGGTGCTTTTTTTAGGACACTAAGCTTGTCCTTGGGAAACCTTTCAAGATGTGTTTTAGTGTAAAGGTTTCCCTTCTATTACCTATCTCAAGATTTAACACAACGAGATATGCAATATTTATGATAAACATATGCATCGACAACCACCATTTTAAAGTTTTTGGAAACAGAAAGCGTTAGGGTGTTGGAGATGTCATGTGTGGTAATGATAGAGAGACCAATGTGTTCGGGAGATGTCTCATATGAGCATGGGTGTAAGAAGATAGTTATGGAATATATTCCATTCTCATTGATATCATCTTCCTCTCCAATCTCTATGGTTGATTCTTCATGTGAGTTCAAAATTCCACTCTGATTGGTAACTCTCAAATTGGTCTTGTGTGGGGCCTCTTCTATACTTGGATAATTCATGTTTTCAAATGGAGTTAAAACTAAATCAAGACTAGAGAAAGATTTCTCCCAAACCATGGCTATACAAGCAGCGCGAAGCTCATAGCCATTTATAAGAATATGGTGTAAAGATGGTGGAGTCTCCAACAAGTCGCCCTTTGGAGTAGAGTATTTTTGAATGTGGTAAGATGAATATGGTAAGGTGAGAAAGATGGTAAAAAGGAAAAAAGCAAAAAAGGTAAACGGATGAACTCGGTTCAAAACTAGCACAACTACCATTCCTCGACAATGGCGCCAGAAAGCTTGTTGGTATTTCTTAACGCACACAGATAAATCCGCAAGCGCATGGATACTGCTATAGCTTTCACCCAGGAGTATTCCAAAAGGGTATCGATTTCCATGGGGAACGTGAAGTGTACTAGAGAAGAACTAAGAGCGTGCAAGGATAGATAACATAAATGGGTAGAGAGATTTTAGAGTTTTCTAAGGGGTTTTATCTAATCAAAGGCCCACGATACTCTACATACTTTGGAGCAACAGTACCTTCCTGACTCTCGACAAATATTGGGAAAAAGGTAGCCGGGGGGAGGCTACCAAAAGCTCTATGAAACACCAATCGTGGTGGACTACAAAGGCCTTACAGAGCTATCACCTCTGGGGCTACCATAACTATCTGTAGGATTGGGCGCAAACTTAGCTAAACTCTAGTCTAGACACCACGTCTACACTATCGCTTACTACTCTAATTCAATGTTTAAACTAGAGCACTCAATACGAGCGGAGATCCCGTGAATAGAATAAAGTAAGAACTAAAATAAGATACTTAGAAATAATAAATGAAGAACCTAGAGATTGCTCAGAACCAGATGCTGCAAAGGTACAAGTTGAGGAAGATCCGACAGATCTGGCTCCTCCTAGCTCTCTCCTCCTCTCTCTCACCTCTAATTACAACTAGATGAGCTAGAACTAGAAGAACTAGATCTAGACAACTAGAGGAACCTCTCTCCTTCTCTACTTGTAATTGAAACCCTAGCTTTTGCTCTGGAGAAGAATAATGAGATGAGATGATCCTCAGGGGGTCAGGGGTCTTGCTTATATAGCCTCCTCAAATGAACATGGGTCGTTGGATCAAATCGACCTATATGAAGGGTTTAGATTCATCCTGAAAAGCGGTGGAGCACGATCTGCGAAGTTGACGCTGATTGGTGTTAGAGGTAGGGCGGGCGCCCTGGCTCCGGGCCCGATCCGCCTCTCATTTGTTCTCGTGTCTCCTGGAACCTTCTAGAGTACAGAAAATTATACGGTTGATAATTATCTCTATGTAAACATGACATGTGGGCCTTTCCTTGGTATTTCCTAATAACCCCCTGCATAAACAGACATTCACCAAAACTTGTGGAATTTCATTAGTAAACCCCCTATATCTAGATGTGAATTGCATATAGATCCTTTTTCATGTTTAGTTGACGGTTAAAATTGGTACTTAAGGACTGTCAACAGTGGGGCGCTTTATTTTGTTGTATGGACTGGGCCTGTCGAGCCCTTTTTTGAGTTCTTAAGTATCGTTATCTAGTTGTCGCTTTTGTTTTTCGGTTATCGTTTTTGTTTATCATGTTAATAGTTTGATCATGCGTTGGGGCCGTCTTCGTGCAACTTCCATTTTTCTTCCTCGCATTCCCTATGATCTGGGATGTGGAAGTGAGCGGTCTCGTGTCTTTCCTCGATGGACGAGACCGAGCGCTCGGCGAGCTACAATCGGGTAGTTTAGGGGAGATCCCGGGTCCTCATCCGTGGAGGCTCGCACCAGCATAGGTCCGCTGGGGGCTGATCTCTATTCTCAACAGTCGATATGTATAGTACCCAGATCCGTTCGTTGGGAGCTGAGGGCCTGACGCCACCCCTCGAAGGGTTTACCACGCATTCTGTTATCTGTTGAAGCCTAAACACGTTTACCAAGCGCGTTCAACGTGAAGATGTCTACGTTCCCGCTGCTGGGGCCCACTTAGTAACTTCCCTTACTCTTTGGTTTTTTGGTCGGGGAGGCTGTCGAACTCGAAAAGTTGGGCCAGCCCACGATCCCACGGCCCCTGTTGACTTATCCGGATCCTCCCGCTATGTCCGCGCTATCGTGGGTGAGGGGACCGGTGGCCCACTAGGTTTTGGGTATATAGGCGCGACTATCAACTGCTGCAAGAGTTTGCTGTCGTCGTCCCTGCACTCCGAATAGAGATAGTATAGAGAATTGAACTTTTTCCGAGCAAGCGTGCTTACCGGCTGTGCTCACCTACTTCATTGACCATGGTGGGCTGGCTGCGCTCCGTTGTGTCTAGGGCGCAATTGCTGGAGTTGGTGCGGGAGGGGAGTCTTCCTCCTCCTTCTTATTCGCTGGAATGGTTGCTTCCTGAAGACGACCACCCCCCCAATCTGCCTAACGGTTATGCCGTCTCCTTCGTCGAGTTCCATCAACGTGGGTTGGGCGCACCGCCACATCCTTTCTTTCGAGGTTTGCTTGACTACTATCAACTTCAGCTCCACCATCTCAATCCCAATGGTGTCTGGTAGATCTTGACCTTCGTGGCTTTTTGCGAGGGATATTTGGGGATCGAGCCTCACTTCGATCTGTGGAGGCATTTGTTCTTCGTGGACCTTATAAAGGGGCATCCTATGGGTTGTGCCGATATAAAGTCTAGGCCCGGGCGTGCGGGGAAGTTCATCTCCATACCTACCCGATCGGCGAACAAACACTGGCATACGTCATGGTTCTATGTTCACAGTGATGTCGCTGCCCCTTTCCCTCATTACACCAGGACAACCCTCGCCTCGCGCTTCCATACCTTCTATCATGGGGTCGAGGATAAGGATTTGAAGCGGCTCGAGAGTGCTTTTAGTGCCATTTGGGCTTTGAAGAATGCCGGCGTGCGCTCGCGCGACGTTATTGGTGGTTATTTTTCCAAGGGTGTAGTGCTTCCGCGTCAGCAGGCGCTGATGTTGTTTCAGATGGTGGACGATGCACCTCTTGAGGGGACGGTGACCGCGTTAGAGGTGGCGGATGCGGATGCTATAACGGCGCGAGTTTGGCTATTACTGGGGAAACCGACGCATCCTATCCTGTTGGTGGCATTCCCCGGATGCTTCCTGATTTGGACATGGCACCCCTGGTATTTTTCGCTTCTTCCTTTCTCCTCTTGTTGAGACGTCGTCTTTTCATTTCCTATTGTAGTTGATTGCGTTCTAATTTTTACAGGTTGGTCGGGTGGATGTCCGTCCTAGCCGTCCCCCTCTTCTGACCGTCGCGTCGAGGCGAGCAAACAGGGAGCAAAATGAGGATAGTCATGCACGGATGGTTAGGAGGAGTGATCGCCACGTTCGGAACGAGGACAAGAAGAGGAGGGCGGCGAAAGGGGAGGAGGTTTCGTCGGCGTCAGAAGACACCGATGAGGATGACGACAACGATTCCTCTGACTCCGAGGGTCCCCCCCTCCCCACGAGCTGGGGGGCTCGTCGTCGCAGTCTGCCCCCTTAGGATTCCTCCTCGGTGTTGGTTCTTTCGAGGCAGTGGTGGCCTTGGATGGTGTTGTTGCGCCGGTTTCGGTGTTAGTGTCGACTGGCCCTGTTCCACCCTCCACCGCGCCCGCATCTGGTGGTGCGTCCATGGCGACGTCTTCTCTGGTTGTGGCACCCCCTGAGGACGTTTTTGTTGCAGCGTCGCCGACGGCCCCCGGGTCCGCGGCCATGGTGCGGGTGCCACGTACGGGTCATGGGAATCCGTCGTCATCGCGGGTTTCCTCCACTTCCCGCAAGCGTAAGACGCCATTCCTGGGGACGGTTCTATCGGGTGCCCAGCCAAAGCATCTTATGATTGCCTCGAGGTTGGTTTAGTCTAACTTATTTGTTTCTGGGAAGCTTGTAATGCTTGCCTCATCGTGTGCTTTCTGCAATCAGAGTGTTGGGCGCAGAAGCTTCGTTGGCTAGTGGCGCAGCCATGGCTGCTCCTCCGATCGGCACGGGGGAAGACGCCGAGGCTGTTCTTCCACCGGGAGCCGGTGTCCTTGATGCTGGATCCCCCTTGGTGGAGTCCCCACCCTCGGCAGTTATCCCGACGGTGACTTCGTTACTTTCCTTGTTGTCGGCCATCAAGACCGTGTTGACCCCAGCTCCCGCGGCTGTGGCTAGAATTCCGGCTTTGTCCCCGGTTGGATTTGGTGCGGTGCCAGTGCGACCTCTGATCCCGCCGCAGTGTCGACCTCGATCGACGTCCTTCCCGCTTTTCGATTGAACCCCGGGGAGGTAGCTGTGGGACCTCAGTGCCTGCGTGGCTCCCTTCTTCTCTAGGTTCGAAAGGATGATCCTGACGTTGTGTTTGCTCTAGACGACCGGGTGGAGGACTCCCATCTACAAGTGGTCTTCCAAGGTATTTGGGACTTGAACAGGGTTTGGAATGAAGTGATCAGTCCGAATTTGGAGGTGACTTGCTCAGACTCCTGTTTTGTTATATTTTGGTTTCTTAAGACATTTTCTCATTCTTTTCTTTTTGCAGTCGATATGTGAGTCTAGTGCTCATAAATCGATTTTTCTTCACAGGGAAGCGGGGGTATGGCCGGCTACTGCTGAGGCTCAGCAGCGGATCGCCGCTTTGGAGGCTAAGCTGGCTGAGGCCCGTGAAGACGCCCGTAGTGCGTGCTTGGTCGAACAAGGTATGCATCAGCGGTATGAGACCGAGGTGGTCGCTCGTAAGGATGCCGAAAGGAGGCAAAAGGAGGCCGAGGATCTTGTAAAACGCCTGGAGCATGCCCAGGAGTTAGCTCAGGGCCGAGCGGAGGTGGAGAAGAATAATCATCATCAGGCTGAGGAGGGAAGGGACAAATATCGTGATATTGTCGCCCTCTGGGATGCCGAGCTGCTACAAGAGCGGGGGGAGGTCAGGTGTCTCGAGTGACGTGGCGCAGCCTAGGTGGCCATGACCCAATTACATGCAGAGGTTGCCGATCGCACAGTTTGCCTTGCGGAGGAGCTGGATGGTGAGCGTCCTCCCTAACGTGTCTTTGGTCACATTGTTTTTTCCTGGGCTGACTGATTTCGTGTTTCCAGATGTCAAAGGTCGTCTCGCTCTAGAGGTGGCTAACGGAGAGCGGCTCCAAAAGGAGGTGGATGAGGCCGGGCGATCACAACGGGATCCTCTAGCTCACAGAGAGGACTCGATAGTATTTTGACCTCTGTTCTCCAAGATTTCCAGGTACCCGTTCACCTCAGAGGTTCCCTTGAGGCGGCTGTTTCTAGCCTGCCTAGTCGGATTGATGAGTTTGTTAAGGCTGGGGTAAGAAAAGGCGTGCTACAGGCTGTGTCCATCGTGCGCTCCCATTATCCTGACCTGGGCTACCTAACGATGGGTCAGGGGTGGTGCCCTGAGACTACCCCCTCGCTTGCAGCCGAGATTGAGAAGGAGATGGAAACCGTTGTGGCCGGCATGCTTCAGTCATTGGAAGACGAGGCCACTGGGGAGGAGAGCAAAGACGCCTCTAGCCCCTCCGAGCAGGCTCTGAAACCTTGATTGTGACCTCTAGGCTCTTTTGTGGTTTGTAATCGTGTTGGGATGGTTGCCATGAACTTTGGACGTAGGTTTTTTGTGTTATGTATGGGACATCATTCATTTCCTACGTATTATGTAGTCCCCGGGTAAGGGGTCTCTTTGCATGATGTTTGCAAAAGAAACCTCTTATCCAGCACGTATTATGTCGGATTCGTTCGTTTTGATCTGGTGATACCCTGAGTATGCATTGAGGAAACAACGAAATTTGCAACCTGAGGCTGCGTTGATCATTTGATCTATGCAAGGCAATGGGCACGGGTCTTTGGGACAAATCTTGTTGGGACTCGTGTAATCGACATGCATTCTTCAGTTTCCATTCTTCTTGCGTACCAGTACAGGGTTGGCGAGCCACTAGGGGTGGTACACCCCTTTGATGAAACATGTCATTAGGAGTTTCTTGAGCTTTTCTCCGTTCGCGGCGTGTTTCTCATCATCAAAGCGGCGTAGTTGTTGCTTTACCGGCTTGGAGCCTAGCTTGGTATGTAGGAAATGCTCTGCGACATCCCTGGGTATGCCCAGCATAACCGAGGTCCTCAACGCAAATACGTCAACATTCACGCGGAGGTAGTCGAGAGAAAGAGAGGAGCTGATGTGCATGTCCTTCTCCTCTCTGTTGCGGGCGTCGAGAGCGGCCGCCTTCATGACTTCCGTCAGCTCGAACGGTCCGGCCCTTTTTTATTGGGAGCCTCTTCTCGTGACGCGTCGGCCTCGGCCGCCATCTCCGTCACGAGATGCTTTGAGGCCGCGAGCACCGACGCGTACGTGCAACATTCGACGTCGCACGCATACACGCGTTGGGGCGCGGTCCCCACAGTGATGATGCCTTTTGGGCCAGGTATCTTTAGCTTCAGGTAAGTGTAGTTCAGGACAGCCATGAACTTCACATAGCACGACCGCCCGAGTATGGGGTGATAAGTCCCCCTAAAGCCGACGACCTCAAAGGTTAACATCTCTTTACGAAAGTTACCTGGCCCACCAAAAGTGATGGGCAAATCAATCTGGCCGATGGGGTCTGCCTTTTTGCCTGGGATTACCCCGAAGAATGGGGCCCTAGAGGGTCGCAGGTGTGAACGCGGTATTTTCATTGCGTCGAGGGTCTCGGCATAAAGAATATTGAGTCTGCTTCCGCCATCCATGAGGACTTTGGTGAGGTGCTTTGTGCCGATGATAGGGTCAACAACTAACGAATATCTTCCAGGGTACGGTATATAGTCGAGGTGATCGCTACAATTGAATGTAATGGAAGACTCCGACCACTTGAGGAAGGTGGGAACAGTGGGGGTGGTGGCATATATCTCTCAACGGGCGACCTTCTGTTGATGCTTAGAGATGCATGATGTCGGGCTGCCGAAGATCATCAGCGTCTCGTCCATCGGGACGTAGTTGTCGTCGTTTCTTCTGTCGTCCTCTCCATCATCTTCTTTCTTCTTCGCCCACCTCTTCTTCAACCCTCCTCCAAGAAACTTCTTCATGAGGTTGCAATCCTTGAGAAGGTGTTTGACAGGGGACGCGTGGTTCGGACAGGGTTGTTCCAGCATTTTCTCTAAGTGGTCATTGACCTGTCTGTCTAGTTGCCCTTCTTTCTTTTTGGCCGCCGCGGCGAGCGACAGGTCGTACCACGGTTGGTTTCGTCCCTTCTTGTGAGGGCGATTTGAGGGTCCATTGGCTTCCACTTCATCGCACTTGACTCTACTGGCAGCGCCCTGAAAGATGGCGCCGACTGCCTCCTCGTCCGAGGCGTCGTTTGTGGCGATGTTGAGCAGTTCCTTCGTCGTTCTAGGCTTTTTATGTCCCAGTTTGTGTACCAAGGATTCGCAGGTCATCCCTGATTGGAATGCACTGACGACGTCACCGTGGGCCACGTTAGGGAGCTTGTTGCACTACTGGGAGAAACGACGAATGTACTCGCAGAGAGTCTCGCATCGCTTCTGCTTACAGTTCTTGAGGTCCCAGGAGTTTCCGGGTCGGATGTAGGTCCCCTGAAAGTTTCCGACGAAGGATTCCTTCAGGTCGCCCCAGTTCCTGATCTTTTCTTTCGGAAGGTGCTCCAGCCACATACGCGCAGTGTCCAAGACGTAGAGCGGTAGGTGACGGCTCGTGCCTCAAAAGCGAATTGGTAGTCCTCTAACCAGAGGCCCGAGTTCGTGAGCCCGGTGTACTTCTAGAGGTAGGTTGGTGGTCGGAAACGTGACGGGACTCGCATTGCGTGTACATGTGACAAGAAACAGCGCGGTCCGGCGGGCTCCGGGCTGGGATCCCGGTCCTCGTCGGGGTCATGCCGTGCTCCCCTGCAAGGGTGTCGCCCGTGTCATTTGTCACCATCGTCACTATCACTCTGTCTACGGTCGTCGCTCCCAAAGCGTACCCCACGGCCAGGGGGCCATCTAACTAGAGCTCGATCATTCCCGAGAGTCGGCCTCGGTCTTTGACGGACATAGTTCTCAGGTGCTGGCGTGTTTGGGGGTGGAGAGGGCTCCAGCCCTCTATCGCACCGAGCTTTCCACCTGTTGAACTGCTGCACGGTCTAGGAGAGCGCATAGCTCCCCATGAAGCTTCTTTTCTTCGGGCATTATTGTAACACACCTAAAATTTGAATTAGCAAATTAGGTTTGCATTTGAATTTGATTTGCTTTAATTTGACTTAATTCTAGCAAATGTTGCGAGCATAGAATTAAATAAATAAAACTAAAATAAATACCAAATGCTAGGGCTCAACACGTATGTGCATTCATGCCTCTACATTATTTCTCTGTATTGATTGGTTTACAAAACTCAAAAATATATTTCAAAACCCTTTCGAAAAAAAGTTTGGAAAATCATTTGTAAAAAGAAAAGAAAAGCTCTCTTTTTCTCCCTCTCTTTCTCAAATCGGCCCATCCTGCACTCCCCTCTCTTTACCGTGTGGGTCGGCCTTGCTCTCGGCCTAGCACGCTGCAACCCGCTCGGCCACCTCCTTCCTTTCCCCTCTCTCCCACTTACGCCGCGGGCCCGCGCGTCAGCCCCTCCTTCCTCCTCCAGTCGAGCCCAACCCGGACTCTACTCGCCTTCACGCGTGCGCGTTGAACTGCCCCGCGATTTCTCTGCGAGCGCGTCGAACCTGACCTAGACGCTATCCCTAGCCCTTTTAAATAGCGCCGCCTCACTCTACCGATCTCATCTAGCTTGAGCTTTGCCTAACCCTGGTTTTGCAACCGTGGCAGCGCCGTTCGCGTAGCACCGCCGCCGAGCCATCGCACCGTGATTCCTGCCACCGTAAGCTCTCATCGAGCATCGCATCGGCTTCGCAAAGTTGTTGGGACTCTCCCCCCTTCTCTTTTTACTTTTTATTGGGCTCCGGCTAACCTTGTCGTTGTTACAGAGGAGCCGCAACCGCCGTTCGTCATCGCCGGCCATCCACGTACAACCCCAAGCCCTTCCGTTGCTTCTGGTAAGTTCGCCTCGAGCTCCTCTTTCACCTCGACCCATCCCCGCTTCGAACAGAGCACCCGAGGCCCTAATCCCCTCTCTCCGGCGAGCCTCCGGCCATGGAGCCGCCGTGGGCTCCTCTGCTCCGGCGGGAGCACCGCTCCTCTCTTCCCCATCTAATCCGATCCATCCATCCTGGATCCAATGGCCCTGAGCGTTCGATACCCCTTTGCGGGATGAATTGCTAAAGAGCCTCTCGACTTCTTGCTATTCGACCCGCCATCCACAGCTGATCCATTTAATCCGAATTTCCCAATTTATTTTAATTCATTAAAGTTCAATCTATTTACAGATCTGCCATTGTTTTTAAAAAGCTAATAACTTGCTCGTTTTAGATCCAAATTGACCCGTTCAAGTTGCGTTAGATCCGTAATTTTATGCTCTATCCAGCAGTATAGATTTCATCTATGTTAATAACTTTTGAAAATCGAGATTAGATTAATTCTTTTAATACTTTAATCTTGTTTAATTCATAGTTTATCCGTTTTAGATCCGTTTAGCGTGAATTTCGCGTCTTTGTGAACGTAGTACCGTATAGATCTATTTTAAAACCTTTTTATAGACTCTTTTATTGTTTATGGTGTAATGTTCTAATTATATCTTTATTGCTTTGTGTATGATTGTCGGATGATTGCGTGGTGATGTTGATTGAGTTCAACCGGGGAGATCTTCGGTGAGCCAGAGTTCTTTGCAGAAGACCAGGAGCCCCAGGAGCTTTGTGATCAAGGAAAGTTTAACATGGGATCCTCCTTGTTACCCATTCACCCTAATTGAATTTAGTCATGATTGCATGTGTCTCAATTGATTCCTATCTAGATCTCTACCATAGTTTGTTACCTTGTACCTTGTCACTTTGAGATACTATTGCATATGGATAGATCTGCTATGCTTTATGAAGTACAAGAAGAATCTTGACTAATGATATATGCAACAATGAGATAAAATTGACTTTTATAGCAACATGGAATAGGACACCACTGTAGGGCAAAAGCTGGGATAATAACGCAACCTTGTGTGCTAACATGGCTTTGGTTTTAGTCAAGTATGGGAGTTGGAATTGCATGATTGTAGTTCATGAAAGACACCTTTGCCGAGCTGGTTGTAGGGCATGGCCTAGGGTGGTTACCGCTCCGGGAGGGTACCATCAAGTAGGGGCTTTACACACCCCTTTGCATTGGGTCCGTAGGGTCTACTACATGCTAGAAAGACTTTTTGAAAGACTTCATAGTGTACCCTGCCCGCTCACCTTGGCAGTGTTTTGGGTAGTTCTGGATCCCGGGCATATGGGCTACACGGCTTGTGGGTAAAGTGTGTAACCTCTGCAGAGTGTAAATCTATCATGATAGCCATGCTCACGTCACGAGCGACTCAGAAAACTCACAGTATTAGATATCATGTTGTTTAATTGTTAATGATGATTATTACTTTTATTATGTGGTTATCAACTGGGTATGCATAACTAAAGCTAAGTATTGGTAAAACTTGACCAAGTTAAAAGCGACCGCAGTACAAACAGTGTCAGCCTTTGAGCTTCCTAACCCTGTGTTACTATTGCTGAGTACTTTAAGTACTCACCCTTGCTTTATCAACGTCATCAGATGGCTATGAAGACTACCATGAAGAGTACAAGTGGTCAACCAGTCGGCGTTCCCTGTGAAGTGGAGCTTCGTCGCGAGAGTTATCTTTATATTTCTGCTGTTTTGATTAAGACTATATTCTTTATGTAATAAGCACTCAGTGATGATATTATTTAAGGATTTGTCGGCTTTTGTGTGTGATTGATCTCTCGGCGCACATAAGTTTTCGCATTCAATTTTATCCTTAAAATTGGGTGTGATAGTTGTGGCCTCAGGGAACTGTCGCACGAGCATGGCGGCGGCAACTATATTCTGCTGCGCCCTTACGAAAGTTGGTGGAGACCAGTCATCCTCGATGATGCGGCATTGCACCTCCCGAGCTCAGGCTCGGGGGCCGACCGCCGACTAGGGGTCTAGTTGCTATTTGAGGATGGCGTGTTTAGAGTCGATCTAACGCCGAGCGTCGTCGAGCTTGTCCTATCGGGCACGCATGGCGTCGAGGTTGACATGTGGAGGGGTGCGAGCTCCCTGACTTTAGGGAATGATCTCATTGCCGCTCTCGTCGAGATCGCGTACAGCCCCCTCAGGAGTTGGTTCCCTTCCATCGCACATGAAGCACTCCCACGAGGAGGTTCCGTTGCCCTCGAGGGTAGCGCATTCGTCCCTGTGCTGTCGGAACTAGAGAGGGTTAGTACTTCCTCAGCCAGAAGATCATAAAATAACTCAATGGGCCCTACGAAAATTCATCATCCGCAGGGGTGTCGATCATCTTCAAAGCGATCAGCCACTCAATAATGGAAGAGGCGTTGACGAGAGCGAACAAATATGTTACAGGAACACCTTCCTCCAGTGGCGCGCCTCCTTCAATCTAGATGGCGGCGTCGATGTAGGAGAGCGCCTGTTATCTGCGTCTGCCATCGTCATCCATCTCATCCTCCTTTTATAGTTGTAAGGAGGATAGAGATGGTTACAAATGTGGACCAGAAAATATCTATGTGCGGTGTTGTGCCTTATCCCTGTCTTCCTTGGGAAGGGACGTGGACACTTGGAGTATTCTATTCATATTGCCCTTAGACTTTGCCGCGCGTGGTCGGGGATCTGGTGTCCTCCCAGTATCATGTCGATCCCTCCATGCATTGCTGGGAGGGGGGAGTTCGGTCACACCTGCAATCCTACGGAAGCATGGTCATCTGTTGTACCGTTGGTGGTAGGGGTCGGGTCGTGGTCGTCCATTTGCGGGTATTCCGTGGTACCGCCTTTTAGTTCTTTTTGTTCTTGTTGACAGCGGGATTCTCTCCCCGCCTAGTCAGCGTGCACCCATTCTCCTGAGCCCCTGTACCTGATGTACTTCCCATTCAGCGGGCTTCAGTAGGGGCCGGGGTTACCCGAGACTGACTTCGCCCAGCGAAAGGTATGATTTCTTTTTGTCCAAGAATCTTGCCCTGGCCTGTCCCCTAATTGGGAACGCGACCTGTCCCAATTCGGGTAGGGATCAGAGCATTATCCTGTTCTCCGGATTACTCAGGATGTACGATCCGTCGTGGCTTTGGAGCCCTGTTCTTATCTTGTGAAGAGTGCAACGTCATCAAACGGAGACCAACGACCTCTCCTCCTTGGGCTTCTTCCTAGATAGGGGCAAAAGGGTCATCCCTCGGCTGCCTTGGTAGGTTTTGACCTCGATCATGTCCTATCCTAGGGGGCCCACCCTTGTCCTTCATAAACTATAGCCTTGCCGTGAAGGTCTAGGCTTGCGCGGGGTGGCGGGACGTCTGCCTAGGCCGAGGTGTGGGAACATCTTCCGAATCACGGGGTCGTCTCCACTTCTTACGTCGGACGAGGCGGAGTCATGTCTTCCAGGGCACGTCTACCTCCCTGGATCGGTTGAGTCGCTGCCTTCGCACCTCTTCCTTCATGGGCTGAGACACGGTGTCCTGCACCGACAGGAATGTACCTCTCCGACTTGGGCCTTCTGCTAAGGGTCGCGACTTCAGTCGTAGTGGGTTTTTATATCCCTTTTCAGAGGGTAGTCATTGAGCTTTTGGTTGTTGATTATTTTTGAAAGTTTGCTATTAAATTAGGTATCCAACACTACCTACATACTATCATATATAGCATAACTGACTTAGAAAACATCATAAAGAGCATCAACTAGGTAGGCTATTAAGACGGAACTGTCACCTCCGTCGCGACCGCGCTCTGCCAGGCCTATGTGCCAAGGTGTGGACTACAAAGGAATCAACGCAGCTATAAGAGTCACCTACGTGAACTACCACATGACATGGCACATCAGGAGACATTCGTAGGTACATATAATATTTAGGCACCACGCCTACATAATACATATCACCTAACCCACTCGAGAATTGAATTAGGCGCTTTACAAACATATAAAGATAATCATCACCAATCATAAATATATCTAATATGCAAATAGAATAAACTAAGCACTTAATAAGTAGTAATATAATAATGTAGTATAAAGTCATAATGAGATACAAGATAATTACCGATCTCCAGACAAACGGATCTGGAATCCCGAGCATATCGCCCAACTCCACTTGGACCTTGCTAGCTACCTAGCTAATAACTTGAAGCACTACAGTTCTAATTTATCTCTAGAAACCCGAGATCTATTCTATTCTTGAACCAGCTCTGACTTGACCTGGATTAGTTGAATAATGCTCCTCCCGGGGGGGGGGGGGTACATGGCTCTATTTATAGCCCGGTGAGATGCGCGATAGCCGTTGGATCAAACCGACTTAAGGTAGGGCTGAGATGACTCCTCAAAGGCTGTGGAGGAAGCTTCCAGAAGAAGGTAGGTAGTGGACCCAGGGGGGTTGTAACAACTCGGGTTTTTCTAACAACCAAAAATCCGAACTTTCAAAAACTTTTCCTGCAATGTGTGAAGCATGTAGTTGCTAAGTAAAACCAAGCTATCTCTAGGGAGATTACCGATAAATCGTTGCATACATATAGATTTGGTTGTAGGTGTTTGCTCGCAGCTCTTGAGTTGTCGTCGGGTTTTGAGTTTGGTTCAGTTTGGAGTGCACAAGTCCATGGCTTTCCTCTCCTTGAAATGCATGTCAAATATCTTTGAAATCACTTCCAAATTTCATGAGACAAATCCTTGTCAAATCTCTTTTGACCCCTTCTAAATTGTGTGGGTCAAATCCTATTTAGAACCCAATTCAACCCGTAGAAATCCCTCTTCGAATTCATGTTAAAAATCCTCTCTATGACTTCCTCCAAAACTTCCTTGCCTTATGAAAGGGTTCCTCTCGTTTTCCTTTCTAATATTTACCAATCCATTTTAATTTAATCTCAATGTCCTTGAATTGAAGGGGGGAAAGTCTTTTCTTTTCTCTTCTCTTCGCATCCAGCCAGCCCACATCCTCCTTCCCCTTGCGCAGGCCCACTTGTCCGGCCTTTTTCCCCTCCAAGCCGCAGGCCCAGCTAGCTCGTTCAGCACCCGCAGGCCCAAGGCCCAGGTCATCCTCCCCTTTCCCCCCTTCCCTGCCTGCCCAGTGCACGAGGCCCAGGAGGCCTAGCCGCACCACGCCCCTGCCCAACCCTAGCTGGGACACGCCCCCAGCGCTCCCAGGCAGGCGCCGCCGCCGCCAGAAGGGCGAGCGCGCGCGTCCCAGGCGATGCGCCTCGCCCACCTGCCTCGGCGTCCAAACCCCAGCACCGGATGGATGCCGCGTGGCCACGTTCCGCCACGAACGACGAGGATGGGCGGTATCCCCTGCAGCCCTAACCGGACCGGCCATAAAAGCCTCTGCCGCCACACCCTCCTCCTCTCCCTCCCTCAGCCGCCGCCCTTCTTCGCGCTGGCCTCGCCGTTGTGCCGCGTCGCGTCGCTTCGCGCCGAGGCGTCGCAGCGGAGCCACGACCACGACGACGCCACCACGATGTCGCCTTCGACATTCTCGCGGCACTGGTGCGCCCCACCCGGTTCGACCGTGCGGGTGCCGGCACGCCGCAACCGGCCATGGACGCCGCTTGGCCGCAGCAGGGCCACCGCCAACCGTCGCGGTCGCCCCGTGAACTTCATTCGGCCATCGGTGGTGGTCGTTGCTCCACCGCCGCGGCCTCTGCCTCGACATCGACCTCCTCTGCTTCTCGTCGAGCTCTGCCCCGCCCGAGCCCTTGCCATCCTCGCAGCGGCCCGCTGATGTGCCTCGCCTTGACGACGTCCGCAACCTGGAGTTCACGGCTGCGCTCCGAGAGCTCCACCTCGCCCTTCGCCGTCACGCGGTGTCGTGACACCGTGCAACCGGGAGCCGAGACCGCCATGGCCACCACCTCGCCGTTCGGCCTCGCGGTGACGTCGTCGGCGGCACCTTCTCCTTGAGACGCTGCTGCTCGGTACCTTCACGTCGGCCGCCTGCAGACGTGCCACGCCGAGCCTCCCCGTGCGCCGCTACTGCCGGCTCCGCTCCGACGCGGTGCGTGCCTCCACCTCCGCCTCGCCCCGACGTCGAGCCCTAGTGCGCAGGAGCCGCCTCACCATCGCGCCGACCGGACACCATCGACCGCCTGTGCCGAGCCCTCCGGGTGGCCGTCTTCCGGCGTCAAGGTCGACCCGACGCAGGATGGTTCCTGCTACCTCACTCCACCTCACCGATGAACCTGCACCGCATCCTCTGCTCTCCCCTTCGCCGTGCACGGGGCAGCACCACGCTCTGCCCTCGGGTGACCGGGCCACGCTCGGACTGTTGCATCAGTGACCCTACAACGCCGTACGCCACTTCGTCCTCGATGTCGTGCTTGGGCAGCACCTTCGCAAGCGTCTGCTCTAGTCCCGGTTCGGCTTCCCTTGTTACAGTCACGACGATGTTGCTGCGTGCAGTTTCCACCCCGCCGGTGAGCTACCAAAACCCCACCCTTTGCGTCTCACTGTTGTCCCTTTCCGGCACCGAGACCCCCACTTTGCCGTCTTGCTGTTATGCGACTCTGAGACCGGCCTTCGTGCCGCGTTCCGCACTGCTGCAGGAAGGCGGTGGACCTGCTGTGCCAGCCTGCTGAAGCCCGACGCCCCCTGCCCACCTGCTGCTCTGTCCGGCCTTCGTGCCGTGCCGTGGATTTCGTTATTGCAGGAAGAGGTGTCCGTGACGGTCCCAGACGCTCCGTCGGCCCTTGGCCCTTGCAGCGAACCGTCAACGTTCCGCCTTGCAAGTTTGAGTCTTTGAAACCCGCCGACACTGTCCACGACGTTGGCAAGAACTCTTTCCATTTTCATACTTGTTCCTATTATCCTCACTGTCATCTATACATGTCACATTTGATCTATATCTATGCTTGTGCCGTGCCTTTGTGCCGGTCCATTTGTCTATGTCTCTATCTATCTGAGCTATGTGGTTGTGCTACTCCTCTGTCGATTATACGTTGTTGTGTTCTGTTTGTCTCTGTGGACCGAGCCTTCGAGCCGGCAAAGGGCGCGTCTTGTTCGAACGTTACGATCGTAGGGTCATCTCGCCATGATCATAACGCCGAGCATGATCCCGTCCCTCGTTTTGGTTGGCTTCATAGTACCACGATAGTTAACGACCCTAGTCGTCCCCTAGGACGTGGCCACTATGGACTCAATACGGTGCGGATATCACCCGCGCACGGTGAGTCTTTTGGGACCTAGTCTAGGAGACGATCTAGGGGAGTACAATTGTGGAGCGATGGATGCCAACTCCTGCAGGTGAAGTTCATGGTCGCGAGTGCCTCGTCATGGCCATTGGGCTCTACCTCCTTTGCTCTCTTATTTCTACCCACCTCGTATGCTTGCGCCACCTAGACCATAGCATTTCCTTGGTTCCTGCGGTGACAACCGCACTGCTAGAACTTGAGGATTGTCTTGTGTTGTTTTAGCGCACATAGGTCATGGTGCCCTATGAGTTGGTGTGGATCGAGGAACTGCGAGCTTGTTTCTCCATTCCTTCAACCTTCGTCCATTACCATGGCGTACTAGTCGAAAGAATGTGGAGACTGTTCCTCTCTTTTCTCCTATCTTTATCGGTCGTCGTTGATCCAGTAAGAAGTGGATTGAGCCCTCTTGTTCCAGCAACTTTGATTCGTGTCCTTTGCATGACATGTGGGTTGAAGTGTCGAGGAACCAAATCCCTTCGCTTGTTGGTTTCCCTTTGGTGTTTAATTACCGCTATCTTGTTTTCTTTCCTTTGATTGCCGTCGGATGCTATGGCGAGTGGATCAAAGGAAGGTGGATCCTTTTTCTCTGCCCCTCTCTTTGGCTCTTTCGTGCTCAAGCCCTTGTATGCTTGTACCTATTCTAGACCGTGGCACTTCTTAGGTTCTTGCGGTGACAACCACACTGCTAAGGCCCTAGGGGTGTCTAGGTGCATTTAGTGCACATAGGTCGTGGTACCCTACAAGTGGATGTGAGTGTTGTGTGTTCTCTTGTGTGTCGCTCCTTTCTAATGCCTCGCCTTGCCATGGCGTGTGGTTTGGGAGAAGTAGACCACTGCCCCTTTTCTTTATTCCCCGTTCCAACCTCCCTTCTAGTTGGTGAAGCAATGGTCTATGTCATGTCCTTGGAACCATGTGAATCGACTCGATCGATCGTAAAAAAAAACCATCTTTATCGAGGTTGTGATATGGACAGCCTAGCCAACACTTCCCCTATTTCTCTTGTCCCATTCTCTTTTGCTTGTGCCAATTTCCATGGCGTGCAAGTCGAAGCCTATGGGACCAAGTCACAACTCTTGCATCTTGCATTGTTATTCGTTCTTCTTTAGTTGTGACTTGTGAGGTTTAAGGCTACAAAGGCCGAACCCTGTTGTGTTTGTCTTCCTCTCTTGCTTGCAATCTTTTGGTTCCTGTCAATTTCCATGACACTCGAATCGAAAGACTACAAGCTATGGTGTATGATTAAGTTAAGCTAGAGTGTAGGCCCTTTTCTCTTCAAGCCATACAGGTTGACACCATCAACTCGGGAAGTGTGGCTATTTCGGGGACGAGACTTGACCTTATACTTAGCAGACAACCACTCTTGTTTCCTTTTGAGCCCGAGGAAAGCGGACAACCACCGCGAGGGCTCAGTCTTTTGGTGTCTTTTGTTGTTAACCGCTCTTTCTGTGTCTCGCTGTCTTTAGTTTGGATCTTGATCAAGAATTGATTGTTTCCGCCTTGTTTGTCGCTTTGTCGAGGTAGTTGCATCGAGGGTGATGTTGATCAGACCGGTGATCCGTTGGAGGCAGGAGACATGAGCAGCAATCAGATACGGATGACTATGGATCTATAATGAACAGGTGCCACGTCCCACCCAACCTCGTAGAATCCTCTTAGACATGCATATACATTAGATGCTAGTGCTTTACTTTTTTTGCAATTAAACTGATAGGTTGCATGGTAGATTGCTTTGAAAGCCTTTACCTTGTCGCAACCTTACCCTTGCACACCCGCTGTTAGGATAGACACCCGCTTTACTTACTTGCTCGCTGCTTACTTCTACTTCGCATTATGTCATTGATGTGATGCTGAGTGGAGGATTGTTTGTGAGTGGCTAGGCACTGTGTGCCGTTATAATGATAACAACCTGGGGAGATCTTGGCGTGTGTTTTGGGTGTGTGGTGAGGGTTGAGTCGATCGGACAGGTCCTACGACGAGTCCGTGGGACGAGTCTTGCCGGGGGTGCGATCTGGGCATCCCCACGTGAGGTACCTGTGGCGGGTACATGTGTTTTGAGGAGATCACAGGGCGAGCCCCGGGATAGAGGTGCTGTGATGGCACGGGGGAGGACCCCGATCGAGGAGATGACCTGGCTGATCCCACCTAGGACCTGTTTATCTAGTGGACCGGAACCTTGAGAACTTTTGTACACACCACTCGTCCCTGAATGGGCGGGGTACGGATGTCGATCGGTTTGGGCGATGCCATTACTACCAGGTGGTTAGGTGATAAGGGTGGGTGGTGCCGGTGTTGAGACCCGTACCATCCTAGATGCCCAGTGCCACGGTGGTCAGGTGCTGTGTCTCCCAGTCTCAGTTTGCCGGTGCGCAGGGGAGCCCCAAGGCTGAGTGGCAGGATGGTATCGTTCCAGATCGAGAGATAGCCTGTTGTCGGCCTAGGCGTTGTACAACGTCGATGATGGCGATCTTGTGGGTACAGGTGTACACACTCTGCAAAGTTGATTGATCTATACGTATAGCCGTGTCCCCGGATATGGACATTCCCTTGACCTACGCTTCTCTTGAGTAGTGAGATGAGTCCTTTCTTGTCACGGAACCGTCCAACATATAAGAGCACTAGTGTAATGATCATCATTTCTGACGACGCTGTCACACTAGAGCCCATATAAGCCCGGTAGTCCTTGAAATCTCGAAGGATCTCAAACCACAATAAGTAACAACCCGAGATCGAACACTAGATTCAGTAACCGCACATCCACAGTGATAAGTTCGAAATGAAATAATATTACAACAGAGTTTAAAAAAGTGTTATTACAACACCAAGTTCAAATCAAAGTAGCGGAAGTTCAAGTTTCACAAATACCCATTGCAAACTGTTTAGAGCAAATACAGTGCCATGCCTAGTATAGTCCCATCAAAAGCAACAAGGAGAGACATCAGAATCCACCATTTGCCCGTGGTCTTCACTCATCATCACATGCAGGATAGAGGCATGCCTGACAATAGCCAGAATAAACCATACCATCTGCAACAAGGGTAAAGAAACCCTGAGTACTCCATTGTACTCAGCTAGACTTACCCGACAGAGAGATGAATACATAACCATAGACACTTCAAGGATTATGCAAGGCTTTATCAAGTGGATCTCATGGATAGCAGACCTTTGCATAAAAGAGCATCCTAATTACTCATGTATTCTCATCATTAGAAAACAACGTTTGGAAGTAGATTAAGTAACATTAATCAGATCTCATTAGCACCTGTACTAGAGCAATCATTGAGTTATCAAATAATAATAACCATATTGTGCTTGGCATCAAAACCATATAACCATATTTTGGTTACTTATTAGGGTTTATGTTTCTACAGTGAGAGAAGATCTTTCAAGTTTCTCACTGACGGGGAGAGACCGCGATTCGAATCGAATTCCAATCTAGCTGGAGGTTTATTCCTCAATCACACCCAAGTATGCCTACCGGCACACTTATTCGGGTCACCTTCACTATCGTTCGGGTAGCCCGCGGATCCCCAGGTACCGGCATGAGTAGCGACTCACGGATAGCTAGGTAGCTCAAGCAGTGCCTGCCCTTGGTGCCAAGCCAGGACGATTAGGAATACTTGCCCACGGTCTAGTATGCCGCTCGCGGTCTTCATGACCCAACTAAGAGGGGATTTCGGCCCGAACCCACAGAGTTAGGCTTCGCGGTCGAAACGAGTTATTCGGCCAGCTATGAAGGAGGCATGCGTTCAATCTCGGCAGATGTCTAACCATGATCCAGTGCCTAGCGACACAGGCGGAGAGAACTCGCTCACAAGACCTCCAAGTCAAGTGGCTCACAACACCTTGTCCGCCCGGTCTCGATTTATTACTTCCACATGGTTATTTTCCACGATAGCAAATATAGCCAACCGTGACCAGCAACCTATCTTTGTGGGGGATGATAGACCACCCACGCTACCGGTCTAAGCATGGCTAAGCAGAGGTTTCAATCCTTGTCCTACAAGGTTCTTTTTAGTGGACAAGGAGATATAATGCAACAAAGGGTTTCATGTCAACTCATATGGACTTAATGCACAAATAAGTGGTTGTATAGTAAGTAAAATACTTTAAATAGAATCAGGGAGGTGAATAATGCTCGAGGGCTTGCCTTTCACGAAGGTAGAGGGAAGGTGGTTTGGGCACTCAGGAAGGTCAGAGCCCTGTTCTCCTTCTTCTGGAGCTTGCAACTCTGGTGGGACTCCTCTTTCTATCTCCCCAAACTCCAGCAATGTCACTCCCTCCGACGATCCTGGATGCATGTATACATGTATGATGATCCAACATATATGAAAAATCATATACTAGAAATGAGACAGGCCTAATGCATATGAATGAATGCCCATGATGAATGTTTCATGCAACATTTTATTTCATTGACTGAATATGTGCAAATCTCTTCGGTTGTAGAGAGATTAACACTTACCCTTCTTTTGCAACCTGTAATAGAGCTTCTCCTCTGAGGTAAGCTCTTTTACACCTGCATTAAACAAGTTTCATGGCTTAAGACACTTGCTTAACTTACACAAAGCAAACACATCACTTGTAACACACACAACATGGCATACAAACACTTAAAACAACAGCTAAAAGAAAACTGTGTAGCTGGAGCTACACACAACCAAAAATTACAAACTAAGACATTTTGGAAATCTCATGAAATTATCTACAAAACATTCCATAAACTCCCCAGCTAAATCTAACATTAAAAAGGTCTAACAGACACACTAAGCAAAGTTGTTTAGAAGAAAACAGGAAAACACAGATTTGAAGTTAAACTTGTAAAATATACCCATGTTAAACTAAACAGGTTATGTCTATGAAAATTTAACACCAGATAGATTAACAAGTTATCTACAACAAAGTCTATTATAGCTACTGCTGAAACTAAACATAAATAGCTCAAACAAATCTAACAAGAAAACATGCTCAAGCTGTTTTTAACAGATTTCTGATAGCAATTAAAACAGATATAAAGCTTTTAACCAGCATTCCAAAAATTATGATAAAATTAGACAAGCTAGGTTACATAATTATCTACCACTTTGGTATTCACCACTCAACAGAAAACACATATAAAACAGGGTTAAAATTAGTTCTTTGCTGGTGATGAGGAAACAAGAATACTTTAAGCATTAAATACTTAAACCATTTGAAAAGTGTGAAACAACAGATTTCATATTTTTCTTAGCTTACACTTAGCAAGTAACACATGTACAAAAATTAACAAGCACATCAAACACATTTAACTTAGTTTAGCAATTTAAACAAGGTTGTATTCAAATAAACAAGAATTTAGCCAAAAGAACTATAACATGCAAATAAATTACATGTTACTGGTACTATAACATTTTTCATGGGAAGTGCATGCTGAGAAAAGTTCAACACAACAAGAACCACATTTTTATCACATATCAAACTCCAGTTATGAATTAAACAAGTTAAACTAAGCATATAAAGCTTGCTGTTCATTTTATTTAAAACAACACAGAAGAACAGTAACAACAGGTTACTTAACATTTTTTCATGCATAGAGAAAAATATAGCAAAGCTAACAGAACTGGTTTCACATTTTTAGCATTTTTCTGGAATTAGTTATGAATTTCCAAAGATAGCAAACAAAACTGAAAAAGATAAAACAGAGAAACACTTAGAGTCTATGACACGCGGGACCCACTGGTCAACCCCCTTCACTCACAGAGCCGACGCACCAAAGCTGCTCGACCGTCGGCCCTTCGACGGCGGTGAGGCCTCCGGCCAAACCAACCCCACGACCGTGCTCTCCTTCGCAACCCGCATCGGATCATGTAGCTGGTTGTACCCCATTCGCACCGGAGCATGCTCGACGGTGTTCATGGCGGCACGGCGGCGCTGCAGTTCTTGCGCTGGCCGGCGCAAGGCTCTACTGACCAAACTGGCGGTGGCTACACCTACACGGAACCCTAGCGGACCGATTTAGCCCGGATTGAGGCCGTGCGAACCCTCCGATGACTCGGCCACATGCACAACGACACGGTGGCGAGTTCACGGTGGCGCGGTGCTGCTGTTCCGGCGGTGGCGATGCACGGATGCTTCAACCAACTCCGGCTATCTAACCACTGGCTAACCAGCTAACCCTAACGTGACTTAGACGGACACAAGCGGCACAGAAAAGCCCAGCGCAAACCTCGCCGGCGTTGCGGGTGCCGTGCGCATGCACTCGACGGAGTTCCCATTCCGGCGAACCCTAACCCTAATCGCTTCAACCGACTCCTCGGTGAGAATCTACAACCTCTAAGCTACCGCATACGAGAGCTAGAAGAGAGGGAGAAGTGCTAGATTGGGCTGGCCACGGCGGCGCAAAGCTCGGCGGAGCTTAGGTCGTCAATGGCACCTGTGGCGCCGCTCGGTCTGGCTCACCTGTGCGGTTAGCGCGGCATCTGAGCGGTGCAAAAGTTGGAGCGGAGCAAGACAAAACTGTGGCTGTGTTTTGACGGCCAATCCGACGGTGTGCTACGCCGCCAAGCTCGGTGACGGTGCTGCTCGGTAATGGCGCGGCTGCTGCGTTTTTGCGTAAGGCAGAGAGGAGAGGGAGAGAGTGAGGGCGAGTGTGCGGCGCGGTCGGGCGCTGGAGTGTACGGGCGTCCAAACTCGCGGCCGGCGCGGGTCCAACGCTGACGTACGGCTGCCACGCGGTGCGCGATGCCTAACGCGGTCGGCCACGATCGGCGCTCGGCGCGCTCTGTCGGCGTTCAAACGCCCGATCAGGCTGTCTGACGGCGTGTTTTGCCAAGCGATTAACTCTCTAAACTTCGCGTCTTAGCTTCAACCAATTGCACACTTTGTAGAGCTATAACCTGACTACAACTTTGGTGTACTTGGTTTGAACTGAAACGGTTTGGATTTCAAACTACAAGCATTCAAACATGGTAACATTCAAACTGCAAGTCACTTAGGACTTAGACGATTTGAGAAGCTAAAACAACCCCCAAATCAGCCTTAATTGACCAATTAGGGTATTTTAGGATCCAAATCACCTTAAGGTAGTTAAACAAAGTTTGTTCATAATTAAAAACTCTACAACTTTGCTTAAGCCAGCTTTTTCATATAAGGTCATTTACAAGGTCAATTTGTTAGATCAAACAAAAGGGTTCCTAGGGTCAAACATTAGAGCTTAAACCCTAGAAGCTTATTTGGACTTGATCATGAACATAAACATGGTTCCATTTTCATCCCTAAGCATTTCTAGATGGTCGTTAGTGATCAAAACATCAAGCACTTGGTTATATAGGCATAACTCATACAAAGCTAGGTGTAGGTCAACACATACACATATACAAACAAAGGGATCACTTAGGGTTATCATTTCATGTGATCATGGAAATGCATGAATGAAATGATGCTTGTGCTCATTCTCATGAAATGATATGCAAATGCAATCTTAACACCTAGGGTGTTACATTTCTTCTCTCCCCCTGGGTTTTGTAGGATCCGGCTGTGAGCCGCTGAGACAAGGACGAGAGGGAGTTGTCCTTGTCACCTAGAGAGTGAGAGTGTGGTGAGATGTGTGTGGTTGGGATGGATGTGTGGGAAATATGTTAATACTTGATATACAACTCACTACTATATTATTATTACTTAATAATAAACTTGCATATGCAAACAACAGCCATAAATAGGTCTTTTGCTATATCCTTGCATTCCACTTACCACAAAGCGAACACAAAAGCATAGGGTGGGATACAGTGGCCAGTACAAAATCGTACTGAAAGTTATTTGTCAGGTTTGGATGCCATCTTCGACGACAACAACAAGGATCCAGAGGATTAGGTGGTCTTGTCCTACGCTCAAGGTTGCTCGTGAAGGAGGAGCCTTCACCCGCTGGCGCGTTGCTTCTACTCTGATATCGTTTCGTGTGCGTCTTCCGCTAGTAGAGTGTTGTCGTAGGGTGTGAATCTCTAAGTTGTAATTCTTGTAAACTTGTAATTTACGATGTATGACTGTGGTATCAGCTGTATAATAATAATGTGATAGCTTGATATTCCTGGGACTATCACATTATGTGGATTTCCCTTCGAGGAAATTGTGGATCGTTACAGGGGTGCTAGTCGGCCCCACATGTCGGGGTCTCGGGCCCCGCTTTGCTCTGGTGTTTGTGGGATCCTCCGTGAGTTGATTGGCAACTATATCTCTACGGGATTCATTCGATATATATTCTGATTTGATTCCCTTTATTGCTCTTTTCTGGAATAGTCTCTAGAAAATAATGGAATACCAAAACACGTGGAATTTATTAGATAAAGCCCTATATTTCTATATATTTTTATGTGATTGGTCCATTTATCATGTTTATAATTATATTAAATATTGACGTTAACGACTGTCAACAAGCTCCCCCAAGCTTACCCTTTGCTAGTCCCTTAGCAAAGCCCAAGTGGAATTATTTATTTTATTCATTTAACAATAATGTCTTAGCGAAAAACACTATCTCTTATGGAACTTATTACTTTACTCTAGTCATGAGTAGCTGCAAAACAGATAGGTTTTATTCGAACTGCATTTCTCTTATTCCTCGAGCAATTTTCTTTCTGGAGTTCTTGATATTTTTGAAAAATAAAGTCCAGCAAAAAGATTTAAAGAGAATATTCTGCTATGCCCCTTAGATCAGAATGATTAATTTGTAAAATATTATTTTTGTATTTTCCAGCTTTTCTATGTCCTTTCTCTTCTTCTAAGAACTATTGGCTCTCTTCTTTTTCTTTTTTTTCATTAAGAGGTACGTCGGACTTTTGTCCCTTTTTTAATTCCTCTTGAGGGTGCATCTGAATTTTGTCCCTTTTTAATTCCCTCTTTTCTCCCATGCATCTTTTGGCATAGATTATTTTCTCATACTTTTTCACAACTCATACAACTCTTCTGAAGAAAAAGATTAGAACATATGAGGCAAAATTATTTTTTTATTATTTAGATTAATTCTGATCATAGGCACATAACAAAATACTCAACTTTAATCTCTAAGAGATTTTTTGAAATTTTAAGTACTTAAAATAAATTCTCCAGAAATTAAATCTTTCTTAGAATAAGATCATAGCAAATTCTTTGTATTCCCTATCTTATTTAACAGTAACTTAGATACGAAGAAAACATTTATCCCACTAGATTCAGGTTCTAACAATGATATGGTAATTGAAATTTAAATTTACGGAGATAACTAAATTGTGGACTATATATACATATGCGAGAATCACATATATATACATAGTTATTTATTCATTATTCTAGCTAATATATTTTTATTTCTTTTTTAATTTTTTCTTATTTTTATTTTCTTTTCTTAAATAGCAATAATAGCAAACTTAATTGGAAAGCAAATGAATGCGGAAATAACATTATGATAGTATACTTACCTTGCGGGGGCTCTCCCCCAAGCTATCTGATGACGTGGTCTACAGCTCTGGTGGTGGCGGCGGGTAGCTGAACCCCAAACTGTGGATCATGTACCATAGGTCCTGATGCTCCTCATAATGCAGCTGTTGCATCTCTTGGAGACGATGGTCCATCTGGTGTTGTGTCTCTAGACTCTGGTCTAGTGTGGACTGGAATCTCTCCTGTCTCTATTCTAAGTTTGCAAGACGATGGATAAAATCATTAGTGAAAATACTAAGAGAACCATCACCTGGCTATGGAGGCTCCATGTGCTGCTCTAGTGGAGGATAGTAGTCATTTGCTGGAGGCTGATGGTACAGGTATGGCCCTCCAGTACTGAAGTCTATATGGGTATGGGTAGAGAAAGACATGTGTCCTCTCTAGAATCCTGCCGAGCTACCTGGATCCTGTTAATAATTAGTAAAATTTCCCTGTCACCAGCTATCCCATCCTGCTGATGTTCCCTAATAAGTGGACTAGTCCTCCCATCCTAAAAGATAGCCCCACGGCTGTGTGGACTGGTGTGATGGACCTGCCTGATCAAAACCATATGCTGAGTAAAAGCTGGCCCTGCTGGTGTAGCGTCTGCCCCTTCATAGTTCCGTCTCTATGATCTGGTGAGGCGCGCTGACCTACTATTCCCAACTGTAGGTCCACCTGTCTGCATATCAAAAACAAAACTCTCTACAACATAGAGACCAAGTGCCCTATTTGGTAGTGCATATTCATTTGTGTAATTATTATAAATCATGATTATTTTATTATTCTTTCTTTTAACCAAGTGAGCACGAAAAAAGAAATCATATCCAATTATTCTCCTAGCAGTAGGAATATAAATAAGAGATGCATTTTCTAATAAATTTAGATTTGTGGCTAAGCGTGTAATCCAAGAAGTAAATGATACGCCACATTTCTTCATTGAAGGAATAAGTACCCAATAATGTAGCATTAATTTTACAGGGGATAATTTCCTATTTTTAATCATGACATAGAGTAACTTCATTTCTTCAACTCTTATGGTTCCTAGTTCTTCTTTGGAAATAAAGTAACAGCTATCCATTTATGCAAAAAGCATAAGGTTGGATGGTGGATTTCCTTAGTGGTTGGCTTGTGACATGTTTTTAATCCAGAAATACTTTCCCAAACACACGTTTTATCAAAATCATTTAAAGCATCATCTATGTCACATGAGCAACCACTAGCAAAGCCTAGCATAACACTAAGATTTTTCCATGAAAGAGTGATTGATTTATTAAACATTCTAAAACTAACCTCATGATCACTGAGCTCTAAGTTGCAAAAAAATTCTATGATGAGTAATTTGCTACCTTCCTCAGTTAAGTTGCATGCATTTTCCCAACCAACATTTCTAAATACAAGCTAGAATTCAGAATCCATATCTGTCTCGAGAAGTAGTGTATCATCGAAGGTTGGGGTATGTGTGAATTCTTTGTCCTTGATGGCATCGTGGATGTCTCTTTCCTTTCTTATTTGTAAATTGAGATGGGTATCTCTAGTGAGCACATACCTCTCTTGCTCACCATGGTGAGAAGAGGATGAAGTTCTCATGGGTGATGGAGTGTCTACGTCCATCTCAGAGCCTGCTCTTGAAGGTGCCCGTGATAAAGTTTGGCTCCGAGTGGTGTGGAAGGAGAGAGCCCTTCCGACACTCTTCACGGCATTGACTAATTTCTTGCTCATTTTTCTGGAAAAATAATCACAAACAAGGAAAACTAGTGGAGAGATTAGAGGGAGTTAGAGGTTGCTTCACGGGGGAACCTTGAGCTTAACCCAACTTCTTTCTCACTTGATTCTTCTTTGGCTTAACTTGATTATTGGGAGGATTTTTGTGTGTCGAGCTCTCTCGAGTGAAGAACAGAGGGAGGCCTTGTTCTTCGTGAGTGAGAGTGTCAGTGGAGTGAGTGAGGGAAAGGAGAGTGGGAGAGGAGATTATAGGGTGTCGACCGTCATGGTGTGGGGCCGGCCGGCCCCACCTTGTGTCCATTTAAGTGCTCCCTCTTCTGGTGTTTTCTAATTAGTGAACTTGATTAGATGGCATGCCCCCTTGGATGCTCTTTCAGTGGGAAAGCCGAAAGCAACATTTGGATGGTGGTGCATGCATGAATGAATGGAGGTTGGATGGTAGTGCATGGTGGTAGGTGTGAGTGGAGTGGATGTGATGGTGAGTTGATGTGTGGGTCCCAATGTCTCTTGCATTTATACGGTATAAAAGTGCAATAATGAAAAACTAAGTTACTTTTATGAATCTATGAAAAATAAGAATTCTAATGATGGTCTTTTTGTAAATTTCTAATGCTGAAGTAAAAACTACTTACTGAGAATATTAATTACTGGAAACTAAAATTCTACCATGCAATAAATATTTTTATTTTGTTTTATTAATGTAATGCTTAAAATAATGCTTGAAAAGTAATGTGGAAATAATTACCTGATAACTTACCAAGTTACCTCCCGACAAAGGTTCGGGGTTTTTAAGTCCACCAACCGGACTTCTCCGAATTGGTTATTCTTCAAGCTTGATCTCCAAATTGGTTATTCTTCAACCTTGATTCTTGCTTCTCATGACACTCCAAGTTCTGACATTGCTCTGGTCTTGGCTTGAATGCGAACCATACTTCTCCATTAATGATGAATTTGATTTCTCCGGCCCCGACATTAATGTGTGCATTTGCAGTGTTGAGGAACGGTCTCCCGAGGATGAGTGGTGTCCTCATTTCTTCTTGCATGTCAAGTACTACAAAATCTACAGGAATGAAAAAGTTTCAATTTTTTACCGGAATATTCTCTGCAATCCCTGTAGGGTAGCGAACCGATTGGTCAGCTAGTTGCAGACACATTGGTGTGGGTGTGAGCGTAGAGTAGTTGAGCTTGTCAAAGACTTTCTTGGGCATGACGCTAACGCTTGCTCCAAGACCACATAAAGCATTCTCAAATCTTTGATTTCCGATTGAGCAATAAATAGTGGGGCACCCTAGATCCTTCTTCTTGATAGGAGAAGAATTCAAAATTGCCGCACTACACTCCTCTGTTAACTTGATGACTTCAATAGATGGTGGTGGTATTTTGTTGTTGAGGATGTCTCTGATATACTTTACGTATGTAGGTACCTGCATGGCATCTAGCAATGGAATGTTGACATCTAATTTTTGAATTACCTCTACAAACTTACCAAACTGTTAATCTTCTTTGGCCTTCTTATTTCTACGTAGGAATGGTAGGAGATGGGTGTCATGGAAATCTTGGCGTAATTCTTTTGGTAAATCTTGTAGTAGAACTTCTTCTTCTGGTTTGTCTACTTCTCTTTCTACCTGCACTAACTATGGAGGCCTACGTGCCCCTTCTGGATAAGGTGGATCACGAGTAGACTTACCTTTTCTTGTAGTTATTACTTTTACCTGCTCATGGTTAGTGATAGTAAACAAAGTAGAAGCCAAATGTGCTATTTGCAATTCTATCTTCTTATTGAATATTATTTGTTCCTTTATAGGAGAAGAGAAATTATCTAACTTAGAATTTAGGGTTCGCCGGAAAGGGATCTCCGCCGCGCGCTAGCGCTCGGGACCCACAATGCCGGCGAGGTTTACGCTGGGCTACTCAGCGACACTCGCGTCTGTCTAAGTCGCGTTAGGGTTAGCTGGTTAGCTCGTGGATATATAGCCTGAGTCGGTTGAAGCATCCGTGCATCACCGCCACCGGAATAGAAGAGCCGCGCCGCCGTGAACTCGCCACCGTGCCGTTGTGCATGTGGTCGAGCTCATTGAAGGTTGTTCATGGCCCCAATCTAGGCTAGATCGAACCGTTAGGGTTTCGTGTAGGTGTAGCAGCTGCTAGCTTGGCCGGTGGAAGCTTGCGCCAGCCAGCATAGGTCACACCACACTGCCGTGCCGTCATTGCCGCCATCGAGCATGCTCCGGTGAGCTTTGGACACAACCAGCTACATGGTTCGATGCGGGTTGCGTAGAAGAACAAGCCTGTAGGTTCAGTTTGGCCGGAGACCTCACCACCGGCGAAGGGCCATCGGTCGAGCACCTCCAGTGCAATCGGCTCTGTGGGGGAAGAAACTGACCAGTGGGTCCCACATGTCATAGACTCTAACTGTATTTCTATTTTGTTTATTTTCAGTTTTGTTTGCTAAATTTGGAAATGCATGACTAATTCTAGAAAAATGCAAATAATGTGAAATAAATTTTGTTAGCTTTGTTATGTATTTCTCTATGCATGAAAAATATAAAATGACCTGTTTTTACTGTTCTTATGTTCTGTTTTGTTGAAAATAGACAACAAGCTCTATATGCTTAATTGTTTAATTCATAACTAAAGTTTGGTATGTGCTAAAATCATGGTTCTTGTTGTGTTGAGCTTACCTCGGCATGCACTTCCCATGAAAAATGTTAATGTACCAGTAGCCTCTAATTAAATTGCATGATATAGCCCTTTTGGTTAAATGTTTATATAATTGATTGCAATCTTGTTTTATTTTATTAAGTAAGTTATGTGTGTGTTCTGTGCTTGTTAATTTTTGTACATGTGTTACTTGATTAGTATGAGCTAAGAAAAATATGAAATCTGTTGTTTCACACTTTTCAAATTGTTTAAGAAATTAATGTTTAAAATGTGTTTGTTCTCTCATCACCAGTAAAGTAATAATTTTAAATCCTTATTAAGTATGTTTTCTGTTGATGGTGTAAATACCAAAGTGGTAGCTAATTATGTGAACTTGCTTGTCTAGTTTTATCATGATTTTTGGAATGATGGTGAAGAGCTTTACAACTATTCTAAATGTTAACTGAAATCTGTTAAACAGCTAGAACATGTTTTCTTGCTAGAATTGTTTGAGCTACATTAATTTGGTTTCAGCAGTAGCTCCAATTGACTTTTTTGTAGATAACTTGTGCATCTACTTGGTGTTAAAGTTTCACAGCCATAACCTGTTTAGTTTAACCTGGGTACATTTTACAAGTTCAACTTTAAATCTGTGTTTTCCTGTTATCTTCCAAACAACTTTGCTTGAAGTAACTGTTAGGCTAATTTAAGGTTGGATCTAGCTGGAGAGTGTATGGAATGTTTTGTAGAAAATTTTATAAGCTTTCCAGAATGTTCAAGTTTGTAATTTTTGGTTGTGTATAGCCTCAGCTACATAGTTTTCTTTCAGCTGCTGTTTTAAGTGTCTTTATGCTATGTTGTGAATGTTAGTAAGTGGTGTACGTCTTGTGTTTGGTTAAGAAAGCAACCTAAAATATAAATGTGGTTAGTTGCAGGTGTTAGAGAGCTCACTCAGATGAAGAGCTCTACCTAAGGTTGTTAAAGAAGGGTAAGTGTTAACTTCTCTTCTAGAGAAGAGATTTGCACCTACTCGGTTAACGAGTGTAATATGTTGCATCATACATTCATCATGAGCACTCATTCTTATGCGTTAGACATATCTCATTCCTAGTATATGAATTGTCATATATCTATGTTGGATCGTCATACATGTATACATGCATCCAGGATCGCCAGAGGGAGTGGCATTGCTGGAGTTTGGGGAGCTGGAAGGAGGAGCCCCACCGGAGATTCAAGCTCCCGAAGTCCCAGAAGAAGGAGAACAGGGCCCTGAGCTTCCCGAGTGCCCAAACCACCTTCCCTCCACCCTTGTTAAAGGCAAGCCCTAGAGCATTATACACCTCCCCTACTCTATTTTAAAGTATTTTACTTACCAATACAACCACTTGTTTGTGCATTAAGTTAATAGGAGTTGAATGAAACCCTTGTTGTATTATATCTTCCTTGTCCAACAAAAAGAACCTTGTAGGCCCAAGATTGAAACATATGCTTAGCCCTGCTTAGACCGGTAGCATGGGTGGTCTACCATCCCCCACAATGATAGGTGGTTCTGGTCACGGTTGGCTATATTTGCTATCGTGGAAAATAACCATGTGGAAGTAATAAATCGAGACCGGGCGGACAAGTTGTTGTGAGCCACTTGACTTGGAGGTCTTGTGAGCGGATTCTCTCCACCTGTGTCGCTAGGAACTGGATCGTGGTTGGACATCTGCCGAGATTGAACACATGCCTCCTTCATAGCTGGCCGAATAACTCGTTTCGACCACGAAGCCTAACTTTGTGGGTTCGGGCCGGAATCTCCCCCCTACTTGGGTCACGAAGACCGCGAGCGGAATACTAGACCGTGGGAAAGTATCCTGAACATCCTGGCCTAGCACCAAGGGCAGACACTGCTTGAGCTACTTGGCTACCGTGAGTCGCTACTCATGCCTATACCTGGAGATCCGCGGGCTACCCGAGCGATAGTGAAGGTGACCCGCATAAGTGTGCCGGTAGGCATACTTGGGTGTGATTGAGTAATAAACCTCCAGCTGGATAGGAATTCGATTCGAATCGCGGTCTCTCCCCATCAGTGAGAAACTTGAAAGATCTTCCTCCCACTGTAGAAACCTGAACTCTAATAAGTAACCAAAAGATGGTTATATGGTTTTTATGCCAAGCACAATATGGTTATTATTGTTTGTTAACTCAGTGATTGCTCTAGTATAGGTGCTAATGACATCTGATTAATATTACTTAATCCAATGCCAAGTGATGTTTTATAATCATGAGAACACATGAGTAATTTAGGAATGCTCTTTTATGCAAAACTATGCTACCTCATGAGATCCATAAAGCCTTGCATAATCCTTTAAGTGTCTATGGTTATATATCTATCTCTTTGTCAGGTAAGTCTAGCTGAGTACAATTGAGTACTTAGGGTTTCTTTACCCTTGTTGCAGATGGTATGGTCTACTCTGGCTATTGTTAGGCATGCCTATATCCTGCATGTGATGATGAGTGAAGACCATGGGCAATGGTGGATTCTGATGTCTCTCCTTGTTGCTTTTGATGGGACTATACTAAGCATGTCACTATATTTCGTTTAAACAGTTTGCAATGGGTGTTTGTGAAACCCGAACTTCCGCTACTTTGATTTGAACTTGGTGTTGTAATAACACTTCTTTAAACTCTGTTGTAATATTATTTTGTTTCGAACTTATCGCTGTGGATGTGTGGTTACTGAATCGAGTACGATCTCGGGTTGTTACTTATTTGTGGTTTGAAATCCTTTGAGATTTCAAGGACTACCGGGCTTATATGGGCTCTAGTGTGATAGTGTTGTCGGAAACGGTGACCATTACACTAGTGCTATTATAGGTTTGCTGGTTCCGTGACATGCAGAAACAGACATTCACCAAAACTTGTGAAATTCTGTTAGTATAAACCCTAATTCTAGCTATTGGTTTCATTCAGATCCTTTTCCTTGTTTAGTTGACGGTTAAAATTGGTACTTAAGGACCATCAACAACTCCCCCAAGCTTACCTTTTGCTCGTCCCTGAGCAAATATGAACTCATTGATGGATCAGGAGTTGCTACAATGCTTTCATGCCTTAAAGGTACACATGCATTCAAACAAGAATTCTCCTCTAGATTAGAGTAAACTATTCTGACTTTCAAACTTACCCATATTACCTTTAACCATGGGGCTTATAGCCATCACTTGGGTCTTGAGTAATTGAAAAGTAGAATGATCAAGCCAAGTACTATGTCTCAAGCTCTTCACATTACCTTCATCCTGGAGTTTTGCAAAGTTTTCAAAATAAAACTCAAAGTCTCTTTTGTATGACCCTCTCAAGTCTCTCTATATGTGGTATTTGTGGATCCTCACCAAGGTAACAATGGTGTTATGCCTTCTCTCAGATTATTATTTGGAACATGCAAAGTAACAATGTGCCTTCTCTCTCTCACCCTATAACTAATAGGCAATATATGGAGTTCATAGGTGGGGGAGAAACAATGCATACATACTTACAAAGCATATATTGTAAAGTCAAACAATGGATCCAGAGAGACCGGACATACAATCAAATCAAGATGTGCATGTGTATGGGATATATGGTGGATGTATGAGGGTGGATATGTGGTGGATAATGGTGTATGGTGGATATATGAGGGTGTATGATGGAAACCAAATTTTAGTCTGCTCCTTGAATACATATATACATACATCTCTCTTTTGGAACTTGAAATTTTGAGAGAACTTGGGCTTGCATTTTTTTAGAGAGCGGGCATCTAAGTACCCATTATTTTGATAGGACACTTGTCCATGTTTTACTCTCTTTATTTTTTTTTCACAACCCCAAGTCTCTTTCTATAATAACACTTTTGAGAGATGATAACAAGGAAATCTTTACAACAGTTACATTTGTGGTAATGAAATATATGGATGGGTGGAGAACTGGGATATTTTTGGTTACTTACTCCCAAGGTAGGAGTAGAGCACTTTCTGGTGGATCTGAATGGCATATATGTGGATGCGTACCTCCACGATAGAAGTAGCATATATGAGTGTAGTGTATGTGATATTGATTTTAAAAGCATGACAAGTCTCTAAGGGTCAACAAAGCTTGACAAAACTCAATGCAAATACAAGTAGTAAATATGATAGTGAATGTTTTCCTAATCTACTAGGCATGTATATATGGCTGTGGTAGGCATTCAAGCTCTCGTCATATAGAGACTCATCATGTAATATTTTAAATTTTCAAAAGATAAATTCTCCAGAACTCTAGTATTGCTAGGAACAAGATAAATAGCAGCTCAGGCTTTTTCATATCATACCTATCAACTACCTAGGCTTAGCTCCAGCATTTGCAACCCACAAGTTTTAGGTTCAGAGTAAATCTTATGCCAAAACAGTTATGTCTAAAAACTCGGGAGAATTCAAGGTTGAAAACTAGGTACTTGAAAGGAATTATGGCAGAGCAACTATTCATCATTTCCATAGAGAGATAAACATTCATGGAACATATGGGAGTAGAGAGAAGTCTTTTTGTTCTTTTTATCATATTTAGAGATTTTTTTAATTGCAAGCAAAGATAAGAAAGAAAATGCATGAATGTAAATGCAGGAATTAAACACTTACCTTAGTGGGGGAGGGAGCCTCCCCCAAGCTTATCCTTTGCTCAATAGTCTGGTGGCTGATATGGATGTTGTTGCCACCACATCCTCCATCGCTGGATTTCTTCTTCTTGAAGTGCTTGGAGTTGTTCGGTGTTTTGCTGGACTATACCTGCTGTCACACCATGCTCAACACGAAGCTCGCCTATGGCATTGGTGAGATTGTCCATTTGTTGCCTCCGCTCACGATGCTCCCTATCTCATGGGGACGAGAAGGATGCTCGTGGTCTTTGAGGACCTGTTGGTCGAGGAGGCATGCCACTGGAAGTGTCCATGGTATCAGAAGTTGCGTCATCTTCCTCCTCACCAACAACTCCTCGGGAAGGACCACCTTGCTCAAAATGAGCAAACCGTGGTTCCTCATGTGCTCTCCTACTGGAATCTACAACACCTCTTTGCCCACGTCCATGATCTAAATCAAGGGTTAGTTGGCGGGTCCTATACAACCAACGTTTCTTATTTGAAAGAGGAACCTCAGTTGTATGGCCACGATAAATCATTTTGAGGCCACCTTTTGAACCTCTTTTGAGCATTTGAGCATATATAAGATATTCTTCAGAGTTCTTCATGTTATTATTAGCAACTTCTAAACATACCTATTATTATTACTAAATAGAAAACTCACTTAAGGATAAAATAGACAATGAAATACCATAGATAAACAATATTTGAGTTGTTAGTTTTGTGATTTGTAATTATTTAGGTGTGAACCTTCATGTGTTCACATTTTTTTATTTGAATTACTTTATGTAACTAATATCTAAGTAAAAGTAAACCTAAGTGGGCAAGGATACTTACCTGGATACATGGGGGTGCTCTCCCCCAAGCTGGATGTTGACATAGTCATTCATTTAGGCAGTGTAGACTTACTTCACTTGTCTTAGACTTCAAAGATGATAGTTGCTATAGTGGTACTTCTCAAAGTAGTTGAAGATATCTAATCTGATCTAGTCTTTCCAAATCCTTCTAAACTCATATAGACAGCAAAGCTCGTGGAACAGATTAAGCGTTAGCGGTAAACCATTTATGCCTTGATTGCCTAGAACCTTACAGGATTCTTCTATTCAAATATTTTTTTGGATTTTCAATTTTATATGCAATATTTTTTATGCCTCCACATTAAACAATTGGGAAATTTATTCACATGGGGCTTAAAGATTTTTATTTCTGAATGCAATGTAGAAATATACATATGTTGTGATAAAGATGATTATGCACTAGATTAGACTAAGAATGATATATGAATAGTGCCATAAATAATGATAGAAAGTAAATATGCTAGAATGCAACTAATGCAATGCAGAGAAATAAATATGCAGATAACTTACTGAGTTTACCTTCTGGCTAAGGTTTAGAGATTTAGGTTCATTGAACCGGACCTCTCTTTCTAGTTCAAATGTCTTAAGGAGAATGGTCCATTCCTGATGAATACTTGGCTGTTTGCTCTTCTTGTGTTGGTGTTTTTGATGAAGTCTCTTTCCTCTTCCACACTTCCTTAGTCTGAGGTTCTGCTTCTTCATTCCTCTGTAGCAGGTGATACATCCTTTGTTGATGGTATGACTTCTTTCTCAAGAGAACTCTTATCTTTATTATTGAATTGATCTTCATATCTTGTTAATTCTCCCAGATAGTCTGTCCATCCATCCTTGGTGGCTTGTTTCTTCTCTTCAAAAAATTAGAAGCAGATCTCTCATGATTTCATGGAGATGATTGCGCTAGTGGTGTTGAGGAAAGATCTTCCTCGAATGAGGTGGACTTCATCTTCATCTCCCATATCTTGAACCATGAAGTTGGTGAGAACATAGTGATCAATCATGTTGACCATAACATCTTTTGCTATTCCCTCTCAAACATTATGTTGATGCTTGATCCAATATCGCAGAATATCTTGTAGAATGTACTTTCCTTGATCTTGTAATGAATGGTAGGTACTCCTGGATCATCTAGCTTAGTGAGGTAATGGTGATAGAAGGAGGTGATCAAACCCTAAATCGATAGTGTTGATCATCCACACAGAGTCTTCTCTTGGTTGTTGAGATTTATTCTTCCTCTTCTATTGTTGATGTTGTTCTTCCTTGTAGCTGTAGTTGTATCCTCGTAGGTATACGACGTCTGAGGATGAGTAGGAACCTTGAGTGTAGGCTTCTTGGAAGTGAACTTCTGCTTCCCATCCTTGATTGTGAAACATATCTTAGCACTCCACCTATTTCTTCAACCTCAAAGTCTACCGATACAAACGAGTGTCAACTCCTATGCAACTATCTTCAAGAACTCCCTTGGGATAGCATAGTGTCTGATCTGCAAGTTGGCATGATGTTGACACTTGCTCCAAGGTCACAGAACACTTCTTCAAAAGTGTAAGCTCCAATGGAGATTGGAATGATAGGTCTCCCTCGATCTCCTTTCTTCATTGGTAGGGTGTCATCCACCCATGCTCTTGATGGCATGATGAAGAAGTGTCCTGCTCATATAAACAAGGCAGAGATCAAGTGCATGGGCTCTACTGGTGGAAAAACACCAACAGAACCAAAAGTTTATTTATTCATCTCTAACCTAAATATATTTGAGCAAGAATAAGTTGTATTTTATTTAGCCATGACATGAGTGATCAGTCTAGAGGATGAGCATGAATGTAGCATTTTATAAACACTTGGCATATTAGATTGCTTTAACACATGGAAAGATTATCTAATTTATTTTTACATGATTGAGATTATCATCTTCCAAGGTTAGATGTGCAACATTTTAGATGGTTAAGACTGTGAGATTAAGAAATGGTACTAGGATCAAGCTTTAAAGAACTAACATGTTGAGATAATCAGGTTGGATCAAGTAAAGTTGCAGCTCAAACATGTTTAGATCTTTATTTATGTGAATACCAGAATCAAAGAAAGGCTTTTAGAGTGATGCTTACTTACCTTTACCTTTGTCATTGGAGAATGATGGCATCGTACCTTCACGGAAACTTCCCTTGATCAACTAGTTGTGCATTAACAGCTTGTCTTCTTGTTCCACTCCTCTCTCATCCTCTTTCTTCCGATCTTGAAATTTTTGTTGATCTTGTCTTGAAGTTTTGTTCACTCTCTTCCATGGATTGAGCGGATGTAGATTTTGTCCTTTGTCACTCGCCTTCTCCTTGCTCCATGGAATTCATCATGATGAATTAGCTACCTCTCTCTTCTGAAGGTTGTTGAAGTTCATGCGTCTTTCTTCATCTTTAGTGTGAGTTCATCTCAGGACTTCCCAATTTGATATTGAAAGTTTTCCTGCAAGGGTTAGTCTAACAAAATATCAAATATCAACTCAAGTATACTATCGGTTCAAAAATCAACCTAGACACTGTTGATGCTTCTTAACGTCATTACCAAAAGTAGAATAATTTCTATTTCTGATAACGGTGCCAAAAAGGGTTAACCACCTCTCATGCCACTTAAGCCAAGTTGTCATCCCCAGCGTGGCAGAGAGATGCGGTATTGAAATATGCAATTGCTCTAAGTGAATATGAATAGAAATGTGTTTCTGCAAGCGTACAGATAATACCGAAGTAGCATTTTAACCAGGAGTATTCCAGGTATCGTTATTTATATTTTTACCACTGGGAAGGGATACTAAGGAATAAATGAGTAATGAGTATTAATGATCAATGAGTATCACTGCATGTGTAATGGAGAGTTTTCATCTATCTCACTCAGTACAAGACAAATGTCACATAAGATATAGATAATGAATGAACAGTGACAAAAGATAAATACTGATCAGCATAAATGTAGCCACATAAGATAATGATAAGCACCTCAACAGATATTCTAGCAAGTCATTAGCATGAAATTAGGATGAACTGCAAAGATATTTCCTAAGTTATTCTTAACTATACAGTCTAGTATACTATGATTAGTGCAATTACACTTGGCAATCATGGCAAGAAAAGAGATATTCATGTATAGTGAGTATTACTAAGGAAGTGAAGAACATAGCAATCATTTCCCTGTAATAGAACTGCTCTGCTTTCCCTACAAACGGGAGGAGGACTACAAAGCACTCAACAGGACTATCACTCCCGCAAACTACCTCACGATCCAGAATGTAGGGTACAATCGTAGATAAATACGGTCTAGGCACCATGCCTACACAATATCTATCATTTACGCATAGTACTGGTGGATAAACGCTATACGATCCTAAACATGCATATAATTCAGATCTAACTATGCCAAGTATATAATCATAATAAACTAAGAACAATATAACTAAGAACATAAACGAATAGAGTAAAGTCATAGACAATATAATGAAGTAGAGCAAAGTCATATTCATAATATTGAAGAACAAATGAAGAACAATGAAGAACTAGATAGAGAATTATCAATAATCCTCTTGACAGATCCGGAAACCAATCGAAGATTGACTCCTTCTAGTTCTAATGCTATATAGCTATGCTAAACTAGAGATCTAGTTGATGTGGTGGCTCTAGGGCTTGATCAGGGGCTTCTCCTCTTGAGATGGATGATGAATAATGAATTAGGTCAGAGAGGCTCTCCTCCTCAGGGTTAGGAGGCCTTACTTATATAGCCTCCTCAAATGAACGTCGACCGTTGGATCAAACCGACCTTGATGGAGGGCTTAGATGCAACCTCAATGGCGGTAGAGAGGTGGTCCCACAGGCAGAGCCTGTTGGGCTCAACCCTAGGGCGGCCGCCCCAAGGGGTAGGGCGGGAGCCCTGTCCCTGGGCCCGCTCGGCCTCTCGCTTCTTCCCACGCCTTCTTGACCCTTCTAGATTATTCTTTTTTGTTCGAATGATAATTATCTCTATGTAAACATGACATGTGGGCCTTTCCTCCATATTTCCTGATATCCCCCCTGCAGAAACAGACATTCACCAAAACTTGTGGAATTCTATTAGTTTAAACCTTATTTCTAGTTGTTGGTTTCATTTAGATCTTTATCCTTGTTTAGTTGACGGTTAATTTTGGTACTTAAGGACCGTCAACAACTCCCCCAAGCTTACCTTTTGCTTGTCCCTAAGCATGACTCATTGATGGATCAGGAGTTGCTGCAATGCTTTCACGCCTTACCGGTACACATGCTTTCAAATAAGATCTCATCTCCGGATTAGATCAACTATTAAGATAAAAACTTACTCATTTTACCTTCCACCATAGGGCTTGTAACCGTCACCTGTGTCTTGGGTAGTTGAAACACAGAATGGTCCAGTCAAGCACCATGTACCTTGCTCTTCGATCAACTATAGCTTCGGAGTTTTTAGAGATTTTCAAAATAAAACTCAGAGATTTCTTGTATGACTCTCTCAGTCGCTCCTTTGTGGTATTTCTGGATCCTTACCAAGGCATTGATGGTGTATGCCTTTCTCTCAAATATGTGGTATTTGTGGTATGAGGCATTGTGGTATTGCCCTCTCTCTCACCCTACTTTTAATAGGCTAATATCTAGAGCTCATAGGTGGGAGATAGCATATACATACTTACAAGACATATGTTGTATAGTCAAACCACGGATCCAAAGGAACAGGTCAATAAGTCAAATTAAGATGTGCATGTGTGACGAATGAATGATGTGTGATGATGGTAATGGTGGTGAATGATGATGATAGTGGCAGTGGTGAAAGTCTAATTCTACTTATGCTCTCTTTTGATAGATATACCTTTCTTGTATTTGAAACCTTTTTGGAAGGAATGAGATGCTCGATATAATACTTTTTTTTGAAGTGGGTATCTTGTACCCCTAATTCTACTGTCGGACACTTGTCCATTTTTACCTCTCTTCTCACTTTTTATTTTTTTGAGGTTGGCGGACATTTTGCCCTTTTTATTTCCTCGTATCTCTCTGTTTTTTCTTTTTTTTCAAGAGCACTCATCCTTGTAGAGCTATAAAGCGAACACTGACTAGAGCCTTTATTTCACAGGGATAAAATAAGAATAGGAGAATATTTATGTGTTTCTATTCTCTCCCGGATTAGGAGTAGAATGTTTTTGGTGGGTGGATCTAGAGATGAGAATGAGTACTTCTAGGATAGAAGCAGCTTATGTGGATGGAGGGTATATGGATGCATACTTACAGGATAGAAGTAGCATATGTGGGTGTAGTGTAATTGAATGCGTACTTCTAAGGTACAAGCAACATGTATGGATGTGTGTGAATCTTGATTCAAACCGCATGACTAGTTCCTGAGGGTCGCACAGCTTGACCACACTCAATGCTCATAAGAAGTATGTAAAAATGTGTGGTTTCCTAATCTAGTAAGCATGTATATATGGCTGTGGTAGGAATTTAAACTCGTCATACAGGAACTCATCATGTAGCCTTTTTAAAGTTTTCAAAAGATAAAATTCTCTAGAATTCTAGTATCTCTAGGAGCAGATAAATAGCAACTCAAACCTTCCCATATCATATCCGTCAATGACTTAGACTTAGATCAGGTACTTCCTCCCACAAGTTTTAGGTTCAGAGAAAATTTCAAACCATAACAATTATGCCTAAACTTGAGAGAGAGATCAAATTTGAAAACTAGGTACTTGAAAGGTATTACGACAGAGCAACTATTCATCATCTCCATATTAAGAGTTTATCATTGGGATTTATTTTAGCATAGCTATTTTATTTTATTCTCTCCTATTATTTATTAGCAAACATGTAAACTAAGCAAAGACATATATATAAGTGGGAAAATATTTATTGGGTTTTCTATGATTATGCATCTTTTTATTTTTTTTAGTAGAATATAAAGACCGATAGGTAGAAATACTTAGCTGAGTATGAGGGTGCTCTCCCCCAAGCTGGATTTTGACGTAATTTCTTCTGATTTAGTTGGTACGTGGGGGTGCTATCCGCCAAGCTTGATTTTGACATAATTTCTTCTGGTGTAGCTGACAGGTAGCAGAGGTGTTTGGATGTCCTCTGGTTGCTGTTCTTTTTTGATCCTTGAATTCTGTGAAAGTTCAAATAGACAACAAAGCTTGTGGAACTGGTTAGGTGTTAGTCACAAATCTCTAGTCTGAATCATATTGAGCTTCCTCTAATGGATGTTATTATTTAGCAGGATCATAAACTTGCTATTTTTATATTTTATAAGATAAAAAACATATTTATTTTTAGGCCACCACAGCGAGTATACTCATGGGTCTTATGCCACGAGTGTATTCACATGGGGCTTAATAGTTTTAAACATTTTTATTTTCTTTCTAAGATGGTATAAACATGATTAACTAAATTGAAGAAGTAAATAATTAAGGGAAAAGATAACTACCAAGTGTTACCTCTTGGCACGGTGTTCGGTGGTTTAAGTCCTCCGAACAGGACTCCATACGTCCTTAGTTGTCTTGGGGCTCGTTGGACGGCGTAGCTGGCGTCTCCGGCTGCGCTTCTTCTTCTGGTATGATTTCTTTTTCTCTCCACACTCGTGTTGGTGTGGTAGACTTCCTAGGACAAACTCTTGTTTCTGGATATTTATTACAATTGAAAGGACATACCTCTCCTTCACAAGAGTCTCCGCTCTCGTGCCTAGGGTAGTCATAGAATGATCTTTCATTTACCAACCTTGGAGTTGGTGGTGTATTTGCATATGTTGACTTCTTTTTCGAGGTATCTTTCTTCATATCTTGAAACTTCTCCTTTATAGCTTGCCCATCCGTCCTTGGTGTTCTGCATCTTCTGGTTGCGGTAACGACGTCTTCTTCTCGTTCTATTCTACTTAGATTCTTCAACAATGTAGTTAGCATTAAAGTAACGATGTACCTTTTCAGAGGGGAAGTGTAGGTGCACTTCTCCTGTCCCGATGTAGATGATGGCTTCGGTGGTGCTTAGGAATGGCCTTCCAAGGATGATAGGTGGATCATAATCATCTTCTCCCATATCAACGACTAGGAAGTTAGTAGGGATGAAGTGGTCATCAATCTAGATGGGGACATCTTTGGCTATGCCCTCGACTATGCGGCATGTCTGATCCGCCATCAGGAGTTGGGTGTATGTTGGGTGTAAAGGCATTGTACCATACAAAAACTCATAGGTCAACTTGGCCATAATGTTGACACCTGATCCGGTGTCGCAGATTGTCTTCTGGAAGGAGCATCTGTTGATTGAACATTCAATGGTTGTGACACCTGGGTCGTCCTTCTTGATTAAATGAGGGATCTGATTTGGTGATCTTGATTATTGTCGAGTGCCGTGACCATCCTTGCTGGTTCTGTCCATACTTGCCTCTTGTTCTTGTTCTTGTTCTTATTCCTATTCTGCTTGTTCCTTCTGTTGGTTCTCTTCATTGGTTCATCTTGAGGTTGTTCGGGAGCTTGTATGGTTTTGTTCTTGAAGGTAAATGTCTCCTTCCCTTTGATGAAGAAACTGATCTTGGCAGTGCTAGCATAGATGACAGCTCCGACAGTGTTCAAGAGTGGCCTCCCAAGGATGATGGGTGACTTCTCATCAACACCGGTCTCTATTACCGTGAGGTCTTCTGGGACGTACGAGGTACCAATCCGGACACAAATATCTTTTAATATTCCTCTCGGGTAGCATAGTGTCCGATCTACAAGCTGCAAACACAGGGTTGTATCTGATAAAGGATAATTGAAGAATTTCTCATAGATTACCCTGGCATGACATTGACGCTTGTGCCGAAGTCGCAAAGTGCTTCAGGGAATTCTGCGACGCCAATGGAGATTGGGATGACTAGTCGTCCTAGATCTCCTTTCTTAGTTTGCATAGAGTCGCCACACCACCCTTTGGTGGGGTTGTTCCAATAAGCACCTGCATCAAATATATCTACAAGGTTTGCAGATTCTAATCCTTCCGGTTGTGATGGACCGGGGTTAGTGGTAGGAACAACAACAACTATCTGGGTTAGCTGAAATTCAATCATTTTATTGAAGCTAATTTGATTCTTAATGGCAACAGAAAAATTATCCATTCTATTATTTATGTTTTCTAATATTTTATCATTGGAGGCTATTTTCTTAGACATGTTATCCATTAATTTTCCTTGGTTAGCTACTAACTCTCTCAAAGGTGGAAAACTAGGATTATTATAAGAATTGTTACCTTGATAATTACCTGAGTAGTTAGGCCTTTGTGGTTGTTGGTTCCAACCTTGATTTTCCTGAGGACGGTTGTAGTTCTTCTTGTTGATGTAATTCACATCCTCTTGCAATTCTGGACAATGATTGCCTGAGTGTCCAGTGTCTCCACACTCCTCACAGGTCATGTGAGAGTCGTAGATGTTCATGACTTCTTTTTTTTCTCCAGCTATCTCATCGAGCCTCTTCATGAGCAGGTCTAGCTTTGCTGACAGCATGTCTACCTCTTTGAGCTGGTGCATACCTCCACTCTTCTTGCGTGTTTGAGTTCTCTTTCCTCACTCCAACCTTGGTTGGATGCCATGTTCTCCACAAGAGTTGTGGCTTGTGGTATTGTAAGTGACACGAATGCTCCTCCGGCAGCAGCATCCATGGTTTCACGTGTGCTGTTGCTGAGCCCATGATAGAACGTCTGCATAAGTAACCAATTCTCCATTCCATGATGGGGACATTCTAGGATGTAATCTTGGAAGCGCTCCCATGCTTCTAGAACGGACTCGTCATGTTGTTGTTGAAAACTTGAAATCTTCCCACGGAGAGCATTGGTCTTCCCCATGTGAAAGAACTTTGCTAGGAAGTTGGTGGAACATAGTGCTCACGTGGTATTCTTCTCCTTGGTTGCATAGAACCACTGCTTCGCGCTTCCCAAGAGTAAGAATGGGAAAAGGCGAAGTAGTATGGCGTCTCTGGGGATGTCCTTGATGGTGAATGTGCTGCAAATCTCCAGGAAGTGTTGGAGATGAGCACTAGCGTCTTCGTGTGCCTTCCCACAGAACTGGTTTGCTTGCACCATGTTGATGAGCGCAGGCTTGAGCTCAAATGACCGATCAGTGTCCACAACAGGTCCAGTGCAGATGTTGTCCGTGGTGGGGGCTAAGAACTCACGGATTGACTTGTTTGCCATGGCTTCGAACTCTGGTGTCAAGTCTCGAGCGATGTTTTGGTGATCTCCTCGGTTGGACGAAGCTTCAAGCTGAAATGTTGATGATGATGATGATGTTGTTACTTTCTTGAGCTTGGCTTTTGTCCTTCTGGTTAATGCTTCGGGATTTTCAACAAAATTGTCTAGAAGATCAAACCTATTCATACATTACCCTGCATAAAATGATAGGAAAAATAGACGTAGATCAAGGGTAAGGTTGTACGAGTAGAGAATTGATGTTTTCTCGATCCATTAGTGATGCAAGTGATAACTCATTTATTCCTTTTAATAGCTAATCAACCTTCCCCGGCAACGGCGCCAAAAATGCTTGTTGATGCTTCTTATCGTCATTACCAAAAGTAGAATAATTTCTATTTCTGATAACGGCGCCAAAAAGGATTAACCACCTCTCATGCCACTTAAGCCAAGTTGTCATCCCCAGCATGGCAGAGAGATGCGGTATTGAAATATGCAATTGCTCTAAGTGAATATGAATAGAAATGTGTTTCTGCAAACACACAGATAATACCGAAGTAGCATTTTAACCAGGAGTATTCCAGGTATCGTTATTTATATTTTTACCACTAGGAAGGGATACTAAGGAATAAATGAGGAATGAGTATTAATGATCAATGAGTATCACTGCATGTGTAATGGAGAGTTTTCATCTATCTCACTCAGTACAAGATAAGTGTCACATAAGATATAGATAATGAATGAATAGTGACAAAAGATAAATACTGAACAGCATAAATGTAGCCACATAAGATAATGATAAGCACCTCAATAGATATTCTAGCAAGTCATTAGCATGGAATTAGGATGAACTACAAAGATATTTCCTAAGTTATTCTTAACTATACAGTCTAGTATACTATGATTAGTGCAATTACACTTGGCAATCATGGCGAGAAAAGAGATATTCATGTATAGTGAGTATTACTAAGGAAGTGAAGAACATAGCAATCATTTCCCCGTAATAGAACTGCTCTGCCTGCCCTACAAACGGGAGGAGGACTACAAAGGACTCAACAGGACTGTCACTCCCGCGAACTACCTCACGATCCGGAATGTAGGGTACAATTGTAGATAAATACAGTCTAGGCACCACGCCTACACAATATCTATCATTTACCCATAGTACTGGTGGATAAACGCTATACGATCATAAACATGCATATAATTCAGATCTAACTATGCCAATTATATAATCATAATAAACTAAGAACAATATAACTAAGAACATAAACGAATAGAGTAAAGTCATAGACAATATAATGAAGTAGAGCAAAGTCATATTCATAATATTGAAGAACAAATGAAGAACAATGAAGAACTAGATAGAGAATTTCCAATAATCCTCCTGACAGATCCGGAAACCAATCAAAGATTGACTCCTTCTAGTTCTAATCCTATATAGCTATGCTAAACTAGAGATCTAGTTGATGTGGTGGCTGTAGGGCTTGATCAGGGGCTTCTCCTCTTGAGATGGATGATGAATAATGAATTAGGTCAGAGAGGCTCTCCTCCTCAAGGTCAAGGGGCCTTCCTTATATAGCCTCCTCAAATGAACGTCGGTCGTTGGATCAAACCGACCTTGATGGAGGGCTTAGATGCAACCTCAATGGCGGTGGAGAGGTGGTCCCACAGGGCAGAGCCTGTTGGGCTCAACCCTAGGGCGGCCGCCCTGCTCTTGGGCCCGCTCGGCCTCTCGCTTCTTCCCGCGCCTTCTTGACCCTTCTAGATTATTCTTTGTCGTTTGATGATAATTATATCTATGTAAACATGACATGTGGGCCTTTCCTCCACATTTCCTGATATCCCCCTGCAGAAACAGACATTCACCAAAACTCGTGGAATTCTATTAGTTTAAACCTTATTTCTAGTTGTTGGTTTCATTTAGATCCTTATCCTTGTTTATTTGATGGTCAATTTTGGTACTTAAGGACCGTCAACAGACACCACGTCTAATTTGATTTAGGAGGACATTTTAACCTAAGCACTACACTTAAATTAAAAAGCTTTTAGAAGTAATATCCAAATACTTTTAGACTAAGCACCATGCATAATTTAAAAGGTGTATGAATATATTTCAAAACCTAAACATATACTATAGCAGACAAAGGTAGCATGAAAGTATTATAGAGATTTACTCAAGTGACGATGAAAGAGCATGATTAGCAATTTAGTAGTTTGAGCATTCTTAAAGGTAGGTACAAATAAGATGATGTAGCAACATGGCAAAAGGTGTTTTTACAATGGGTTATCCCCCAAGCTTGAATTTTGCAAAAATCAAGATTGGATGAATGAAATTCAATGTTGCATAATAATTGGTTGGACATACCTTATGCTTGTCATTCCTTCATTCTTTCTGCTCTATACCTGGAAAGGTTAGTGACAAAAATACCCGAAGGAATATAATCATATAATTCTATGCTCAATTTACAAGGGTAGGCAACATAAAGGTGAACACTTATGTTAGGATCTGAGAGGTGCTTGTTTTAGGAAACTAAACCTGTCCTTGGGAAACCTTTAAAGATGTGTTTTTTAGTGAAACGGTTTCCCTACTATTACCTATCTCAAGATTTAATACAATGAGATCTGCAATATTTATGATAAACATATGCATCGACAACCACCCTTTTTAAGTATTTGTAAATAGAAAGTGTGAGGGTGTTGAAGCTGTCATGTATGGTAATAAAGAGACCAATGGGTATGGGAGATGTCTCATCTGGGCATGGATTTAAAGAGATTGTTAAGGAATAGATTTCATGCTCATAGATATCATCTTCCTCTCCAATCTCTATGGTTAATTCTAGATGGATGTTCAAAATTCCACTTGGATTGGTAACTCTCAAATTGGTCTTGTTTGGGGCCTCCTCTATACTTGGATGATTCATATTTTCAACTGGATTTAAAACTAAACCAAGGCTAGAGAAAGATTGCTCCCAAACCATGGCTATACAAGCAGGGCGAAGCTCATAGCCATTTATAAGGATGAGGGGTGAAGAAGGTGGAGTCTCCAACAAGTCGCCCTTTGGAGTAAAATATTTATGAATGTGGTAAGATGAATATGGTAAGGTGAGAAAGATGGTAAAAAGGAAAAAGGAAAAAGGAAAAAGGAAAAAAGGTAAACAGATGAACTCGGTTCGAAACTAGTCTAGCTACCATTCCCCGGCAACAACGGCAGAAAGCTTGTTGGTATTTCTCAACGCACATAGATAAATTCGCAAGCGCACGGATACCGCTGTAGCTTTCACCCGGAAGTATTCCAAAAGGGTATCGATTTCCACGGGGAACGTGAAGTGTACTAGAGAAGAACTAAGAGCGTCCAAGGATAGATAAGATAAATGGGTAGAGAGATTTTAGAGTTTTTCTAAGGGGTTCTATCTAATCAAAGGTCCACAATACTCTACTTACTTTGGAGCAACAATACCTTCCCGACTCTTGACAAAGACTAGGAAAAAGGTAGTCGGGGGGAGGCTGCCAAAAGCTCTACGAAACACCAATCCGAACGTGGTGGACTACAAAGGCCTTACAGAGTTGTCACCTCTGGGGCTACCACAACTATTAGTAGGATTGGGCGCAAACTCATGTAAACTCTAGTCTAGACACCATGTACACACTATCGCTTACTACTCTAATCCCATGAAAACTAGAGCACTCAATACGAGCGGAGATCCCGTAAATAGAATAAAGTAAGAACTGAAATAAGATACTTAGAAATAATAAATGAAGAACCCAGAGATTTCTCCTAACCAGATGCTGCAAAGGTATAATGTTGAGGAAGTTTCGACAGATCTGGCTCCTCCTAGCTCTCTCCTCCTCTCTCTCACCTCTAATTACAACTAGATGAGCTAGAACTAGAAGAACTAGATCTAGACAACTAGAGCGACCTCTCTCCTTCTCTATAATTGAAACCCTAGCTTTTGCTCTGGAGAAGAATAATGAGATGAGATGATCCTCAGGGGGCTAGGGGCCTTGCTTATATAGTCTCCTCAAATGAACGTCGGACGTCGGATCAAACCGACCTTAGGCGAAGGGTTTAGATTGATCCTCAAAGGCGGTGGAGCACGATCCTCGAAGTTGACGCTGATTGGCCACAGGAGTAGGGTGGGCGCCCTAGGGGCTAGGGCGGGCGCCCTAGGGGCTAGGGCGGGCACCCTGGCTCCGGGCCCGATCCGCTTCCCATTCGTTCTCGTCTCTTCTGGAACCCTCTAGAGTACAGAAAATTGTGCAGTTGATAATTATCTCTATGTAAACATGACATGTGGGCCTTTCCTTGGTATTTCCTGATGGGACCTGCAGCAATAGACATTCACCAAAACTTGTGGAATTCTGTTAGTATAAACCCTAATTCTAGCTATTGGTTTCATTTAGATCTTTTTCCTTGTTTAGTTGACGGTTAAAATTGGTACTTAAGGACCGTCAACAGTAGACTGCGATGCATATTTCGTCGACAACGCCTACATAATACATACCACCTAACCCACTTGAGAATTGAATTAGGCGCGTTACGAACATATAAAGGTAATCATCACCAATCATAACTATATCTAATATGCAAATAGAATAAACTAAGCACTCAATAAGTAGTAATATAAGAATGAAGTATAAATTCATAATGAGATACAAAATAAATTACCGGTCTCCAGACAAACGGATCTGGAATCTCGAGCGTATCGCTTAACTCCACTTGAACCTTGCTAGCTACCTAGCTAATAACTCGAAGTACTACAATTCTAATCTAATCTCTGGAAACCCTAGATCTATTCTATTCTTGAACTAGCTCTGACTTGACCTGGATCGGTTGAATAATGCTCCTCCCGGGGGGTATAGGGCTCTATTTATTTCCCGGCGGGATGCGCGATAGCCGTTGGATCAAACCGACTTAAGGTAGGGCTGAGATGACTCCTCAAAGGCAGTGGAGGAAGCTTCCAGAAGAAGGCAGGTAGTGGGCCCAAGGGGGTGCCGCCCAGCCCTACCCCATGTCGGCCGGCCCCACATGTCGGGTTCTCGGGCCCCGCTTTGCTCCGGTGTCCATGGGATCCTCCGTGAGTTGATTGACAACTATATATCTACGGGATTCATTCGATATCTATTCTGATTTGATTCCATTTATTACTCTTTTCTGGAATAGTCCCTGGAAAATAATGGAATACCAAAACTCGTGGAATTTGTTAGATAAAGACCTATATTTCTATATATTTTTATGTGATTGATCAATTTGTCATGTTTATAATTATAGTAAATGTTGACGTTAATGACCGTCAACAATTCAATTTTATTAAAATTCCTAGACTTTTGCTTTCCCCAGCAATGGTGCTAGAAATTCTTGTTGATACTAACTAGCATTATTACTTAGAGTACTAGTCCCTAGTAATGGCGCCAGAAATGTTGAGGTAATTCTTGTGTGTGTTGGATAATTCCGCAAGCACACATAATATACCGATGTAGCACTTCACCCAGAGTATCCGAGTTATCGTATTTATTTATATCCTACGGGAAAGCATGAGATAGGAGTGATAATAAAAGAGTGGTCCTAGTGATCAACCCACACAGTATTAAATAATGATAGGGGGATAATACATATATATATTAGGAAGGGTTGATGTCAATAAAATCAAGCAAGATAACTAAAGATAACTAGTAAGTACATCTAGGTGTGAGGACAACGAGAGAGTCAAAAGATTCCTATGCTTAACACTAAACCCCTGTTACCATATCTTAGACACACAATTGTATATAAAGGTTTGCTACCTCACGATAAGTATGCTGGTGACAGACAGGACATTTGGGAGCAAAGCCCTTTTGACCTCAGACCATCATTTTACTGGGGCCTTATCTTTTAAAAACTTGTCTAACAACACATGGTCAAATGCAAGGATATACAGGGATGTCACCACCTGCTAACTACCACTAACAATCCATGCGACAATTGACAACCAAGGGTAACATAGTGTATAAGCACCACGCTTACACCGTCTCCTACTACTCCAATCTAGATCCTTGGTCAACTAGAGCATCATATGACAGACAGTGATCGCATACAGGCAAGGGAAATAGGATCACAACCAATTATATAACAACTATGAGCTAAACTAAGACTGACAGCAAAGTAAAGCAGAAAATAATATAATAAATGTGTAACTCTAAAAGAGGAAAGATACAAGAGCTACACCAGACTCTCAAGAAGATGACTCTGAAAACATGAGACAGAGCTCGACTCAACTCTAACTTCCACACTGGACTAACTACTACCATAGAGTGGACTACACAACTCTTCACTTGAGCCTTGATTGATCATGAATGGAGACGAGAGTGTGACCCTCTATTTAGCATGGGGTTGGAGTAGGGGCTAATCCAGCACCACATCATCGAACTGCGTGATCTTCATCCTCCTCCCTTGGATCAAACCATCACTAGATGGAGGGATATGATGCACTGGGCTAGATGGAGATATGAAGGAGGTTGGTGGGTGCAACAGGCACCCCAGAGGCTCCTAGAGGAGGTCGATCGACCCCCTATGGCATGTGGGACCAGACACTTCCTTCTAGAAGGTGTCCCCACATGCCATGGAGTGTGTTGAAACTTGTTTTCTCGTTGGATCACTTGTTGCCACATCACTGATTCATGTGACTTGATCTTGAGCCATTCAAAGAAAAAACAACTTGATCTAATGGTTGGCATTGGCTCTATGGTGCTTCTCCTAGATTGTGCCACCTTAGCAGGGCTAGGATGGCCCGTATGGGGTAGGGCGACCCCCTATAGGGTTCTTCTTGGTCCTACTTTGCTCCATTTACTATCTTTTCACTCATACATTTACAGGTACATGTTGAAACATTTATTGATAAACTATGTTCATGTTGTATTGTTATTCCTTTGATCTCTGAGTCTGTTGACGGCATTTTGTCTATCTAAATCATGGCTTATTTACCATCAACAATATGTACCTCAGGATCTATACAATAAAAAGAAGGGGCCTTATAGAAAAACAATAGGAGGGGTGGGGTGGTGGGCAGGGAGTGGTGGAGTGGAGCATTTGGGTGGTAAAAATTAGCAAATCCTAAAACCACCAATGTCTTTTGTGAAAGGATGAAATTAGTTTCAACCTTACATGTTATGTTAAAATATTTGTATTAGTTCAAATGGCTGGGAATTTTCTAGTGCAAATATTTGGATAAATTTTTGTTACACTGGGATATGCTTTTGAGATTTATTCAAGTTTCAAATTGTTATGGTCTCATTTTTGTCAGAATTTTTAAATTTTATTTTAGGTCCCACTACTACATACTATAGATGTTTTTTTGAGGCAGTTGTTTTGTATTAATGGAGGCGAACAGCGTGTCTGCCTCTGGCTTAGAACTAGAATTAATCGCATTTTTTTGGACATGGTCAACGTAAGACAACCGCCTACGTTAACCCTCTTAATGGAGATTCATAGTCCGCCCACTTGTGTCAATACATTAATAGAGATGGTGAAACTAAACCATCTGCCTCCACTAACACATTAACAGGGACTGCTGTTCTGAGACACCCAGATCCACTGGTGCATTAATAGAAGTGGTGGCATTTATGGTGGCTGCGTCTATTAATGACTTTTAGGTTTGAATTTAAAATTTCTTTTATGCAATTCTGTTTGTCGGTATCTTATTTGAATTCTGATTTGGAATTTATTTCTGGAATTTTATTACATATCATCTCATTTGAATAATGTTTTCACAGTTATATAGATGTATTTAGAACCAGTCCTACCGCAATATGCAATATGCATGCATAGTATCTTATATTCTATAATTGGACAGAATTACTTATTATATAGAAGTACTACTCTCTGGCTACACACAAAATAGAATAACTTGTTATATTTTTTTATCTACCATAACATAACGTGTTAGTTTACAGCCATTTACTATATAATATCTCGTAGGCTTTGTTTAGAAGTAGTCGGATTTGTATCAATCTACATATATTGAGGTAGATTGGGCTAAATTTCACCTATATTCACTCCTAATCATGTGGATTAATGTAAATTGGACAACGTCCAAAGAAGTTCTCAATTGTTGTTTTCCTTATAAATTGGTACGGGAAGATGGCAAATGTTTTTTATGGGAACCGACAGGCTGATGTTAAGGCCCTGTTTGGTTTGCGGTTGCTAAAGTTTAATTACCCATTTTAGTCCCTCTTAATCACCAAATAGCCAAACACCATTACTTCAAACTAACTGAATGGTCTTTAGTCACAACTTCAAAGGGCTTGCTAAATGGGACTAAACCCTGAAAAGGACACCCAAACCCCTCATTATTGCCTCGAGCCGTCCACCTCCAGCATCATCCTCCTACCCCCGCCGTCCTCATACTTCCCACCGACCACAACGCTCTCTCCCTCCCTACAGGCTGTGGCACCTCGTCCCCCGCCGTTGTTCTCTGATCTCTACCAACCGTGGCGCCGTCCTCCACCCCCACCCTTCGTGACGCCTTCTCCCCCGTGTCGTCCATCTCCCCACTAATAGAAGTACCTCCTCCTCTCTCACGCCGTTCTCATCCCCACCAGCGGTGACGCCTCCTTTTCCCCCGTGTCATTCTCCTATACCCACCGGCTGTGGTGCCTTCTGCCTCCCCACTGGCCATGGTGCCTCATCCTTCTTAGCTGCGGGCTTCCTTCTTGGCCACGCCCTCTTTTTTGGCATTTTCCGTGGAGCGAGACGAGCGAGGATGGCGCGACTGTAGGGGATCATGAGGAAAAGGAGGGCATTTTGGTCTTTTAGTAGTAGCTTTAATTGCGTTAATCCATTTTAGTTTCTGGAACCAAACAACTCAAAACTAAAGTTTAGTAGACAAACTGTCAAGGGGTTCACGGCGCAATGACAAAGGCCATTGGTTGGGGGCTCCCACCCAGGGTTCAAATTCTGGGTGCGACACTTTATTCTGGATTTATTCCAAAATTTTCCGACGCTACGTGTTAAGTGGTAGACGACGTTCCCGTCGACAGCGAGGCGCCTGTGGTGACTTCGTGAACTTCAAGATTTGCCGCCTCAGTCCTTCGAAGGTGCTCATAGGGGTAGGGTTTGCGTGCGTGGATTTGTAGGGGCGATTGTGCGTGCGTTTGAGTGTCTGCGTTGTACTGTGTACTCTAAAAAAAAAAGTTTAGCAGAGAAACTAAATGGAACCAAACAAACAGGCCCTATGTCGAGTAGCTCTGAGGGTCTGCGAAAATTTCTGACCATTCAAGCACCCCTACCGTTGACCAGCGCCCAACCATGCAGATGCGGCGCCCCTGGTTTAGCATCGTCGCCACTCTCCGGCATGCAAGCACGTCCAAGTTTAGAACACCTGCCAAACACATCTATATTACTCTCTCCGTCTCTCTCTCTCCCCCGACCCCACAAACTCCGGTGAATGAGCCAGCAGAACCATGGCTTCATGTTCGCCTACCATTCCCGTTCTCCTCATCCTTGCCTACCTCTCGTCGCCGGCAGCTGCTTTCAACATCACCAGGATACTCGGAGAATTCTCCGACTTCACAACGTTTAACAACCTCCTATCACAGACAAAGCTTGCAGAGGATATCAACAACCGGCAGACCATCACCGTGCTTGCAGTGGACAACAGCGCCACGAGTGGCATCTCCTCCCTCTCATCCGACGTCCAACGAAAGGTGCTCTCCATGCACGTCGTCCTCGACTACTATGACACCGCTAAGCTCGGGGCCATCAAGAACCACTCCGCCTTGTTGACCACAATGTTCCAGTCCTCTGGCCAGGCCACCGATCGCATGGGCTTCCTCAACTTCACCAAGAGCCCCGACGGTGTCATGGTGTTTGGCTCAGCACAGCCTGGAGCACAAATGACCTCCCATATGGTGAAGTCTGTCACTTCTCGCCCTTACAACATCTCAGTGCTCCAGGTCAGCGCCCCCATCGTCCCGCCCGGCGTTGGTGGTTCCGCGGATAGCAGCAAGGCTGGTGCACCGCTGACACATAAGGCGACGGCGCCAGCACCCGCATCCGCAACCAAGGGAAAGACGGGAGCTGCTCCTCCCAAACATGAGGATGCCCCTGCTCCGGCACCGTCCGACGACGACGCCAGCACAGACGCGCCTGACAATGCCCCTGGGCTGGTCGCGGATGGCCCAATGGCTGATGGCCCTGCGACGGACGATCCAACGGCTGATGGGCCTGCTGCAGATGGCCCCACGGCGGATATCCCGGCAGCTGACGTGCCGACGCATAAGAGGAGCAGCGACGAGGCGGCGGCCGACGCGCCCGAGGGTTCAGCCGCCGGTAGGGTAGTGGCTGCTACGGGTCTGGGAATCGTGATGCTTTTGATGAAGATCATTTGACTGATTGCTAATGCTCGAAATGAGAATCGAACTTCCATGATGCGGGATTGACAGTAAGCTGCACTCCCTGTCATGATGCATCCGAGGGCTTGTCCACCGACCCAAAATAGACTTAATGTTTTTCTGGATTCCATCCATTGTGGAGGCCGGAGGACGTAGCTTCTATTCTTTCTATTTTCATGTTCATGTGATTGAGCTTACTGATATTTTGTGCAGTATATATAAAAATTGTGTAATCAGTTCAAGTTGGGAAAAACTATAGAAGAATGAATTCGATTCTGTTATGAGTGTTGTATATAGCGGGCTTATATCAGTAGCCCTATCATTTGACTTTTCTAGGCCAATGGCATATTTTTCCCCCTCCTTCCGTTTCTTCTTTTGGCTCCAGTTTGACAGGGATTTGGATTCACTAGATTTGGATTCAGGAGCCTAGATACAACAATAAAATTTGTCAAACACTCTAAATCCAGCAAATTTGGATTCACCAAAATGGTAGAAAATTCAATATTTTGGTGTATCTCCTCCTCAGGGTGCGTCAACAAACTAAGTTTGGTGAATCTAGAAAAAAATTATCCACCATACCACTAATTACATAGAAGAAAATGATTCATTCTTTTTTATCTATCGTGTCTTTTTATCTCCCGTGTCGAGTCTTCTTCCCGACCTGACTTCCTTGTCCAGCAACGTCCCACCGAGCCATGCCAGGCTTTCCCCACCCAGTCCGCCACTCGCCGTGCCATGCCTCTCCACTCGAGCGTTTATTGTGCCCGCGACACACGCTTGCCCCATTGCAGCCGCGAGCTATGTCCACGAGCGTGGCTGGCCCTACTGCCCCGGCGCATGTCCTAGCCATGCACCATGGCCGCGCGCGAGCCCGGCCATTCTAACCGCGCACACAACCTATGACGCCGCCAGCTCCCCACCACATGCTATGGCCATGACGTGCGCTTCCCCCTTGGCCTCCATGAGCGGTGTGACGTGCTCTGCGATGTGAAATTAAAGGAAGAAGAACTAACACGTGGACCCTATCCTAAGGGAAAATATCTCGGTTGCAACCAAAATGCACCTCGCATGGATCTGTGTCTATTGTTTTGCCAAACGGTCCTTTGATAGATGCACGGTTGTAAAACTAGGACACAAGACTACTATACAGGCGGTTCGTAAGTCATTTCTACAGGCGTTTTTCAACACCGCTTGCGCTGGGGGCAATGGAAATGTCACCACAGCATATGCGATTGCTTGATAACCGCATGTAGAAACCCATTTCCACAGGCGGTTTACTAAGAGAACCGTCTGTGGAAATATTTTTCCAGTTTTTAGATTTTTGATATTTATATATTATATTATTAAATATATACATATATATTGTTATTGAAACTACTAAACCCTATTGGATGGTGTTTAAATATAACAACATGTAATTTAAATGTTTCATACATACATTTATTACTTCAAAGTTTAATGCTCGCCATAAGTTACAAGTGTATGACACATTATATACATGAGTCTTATGCTCACACACAGAAAGTTACAAGTGTATCACACATTATATACATCTAATGTTTGTACATGTCCTCTAAAAACTGCCCCGAGTAAGATTTAGGCTATAAATCTCTGTTAGCTCTCGGTACTCTGGCTTGGATAATTCACTTTCATGATCATACTATTTTCCTTCACTTAAGATGACATGTTTTATAAGGAAAAGGCACATGTCCTCAACTATGCGGTACAATGTCTTTTCGTTGATGGTCGTCGCCTTGGCTTGCTTGGAAGGATTCTTCATGCATTCTTCATGCACATGTAGTATCCGCATAGGAAAGATCCTGATGGTTGCTTGTGGCACTATAAAACAGAAAAGTGGTTATTTATAGATGCTCACACACGTAGTATATGCACAGAGTACATGTATGATATGTATTCATAAGAGTAAGTTTTCATACTTATCGGCCAGTCATATATGACTTGCAATGGCTGCCCTTCTATCTTGGACTCGTCCTTTCCACCGTTGATTTTATAAAACCTATATGCCCTATGAACTCGAATACAACCACCATGTTATTCTCAAAATCTTATAATGCAAAAGTATATGTGCATATCTCGACTTATAGCTCTAACAACTCAATGAAATGTGCATAGCTTGATGACGGGTAATTTGCGGAGTCTAGTACCAGCACCCTTCCTTATCTAGGATAAATGACAACGCATATCTAGTGGTCCCTGCATGAATTAAATTCATGATACATTTGTACATTAAAATTATGTAGTTTGATCACCCAAAGTTATACGGTGTCACTACGCAAACTCATACTTACCCAAAGTTGTATGGTGCCAGTACCGATAACCTGTCTTGATACTTCTTCAATGACTTTGCAATGTAGAAGGTGTACTTGGCTTCAACATGAAATTTCAAAGTTTTCTTTTTCTTGGCCCGTGCTTCACCTTCTAAGCCCAATAAGTCTATGTTGTTTTCCCCGATTCTGAAGGTGTGCCAATAATTGGATATATCAATTGGGTTCAGATAGTCAATCCTTTCATTGGCACAATAATCGAAATCCTGACCATAAGTCTGCTCCTGCTGGTCATATAGCATTCTACAAGACACATGCATGTCAGATATTGAACATTAGCAACTACAATGCATGTTAGATATTGAACATTGATGCAACTACAATGCATGTGTAACTATACACTTGCAATGCAAATGTCATTATGATTTGTACGTCCAGTCTCTCGAGGTTCATCATCAACCAAATGTCTTCAAAGCTAATGACGCACATACCATGATCACTGAAAAATGCCTTATGTGGTATACACACATTGATGGTGTCAATGCCAGCAGAAGAGGCTCTCATGTACCAGTCATGCAACCTTTTTACATTGTTTGGGACCGTTTTGAGTTTATCCCACTTCAGCAGAGGCCTTCCCACCACATAGGTTTTAGGGATATACTTGTAGTCTTCACAAGTTGGCACCTTGAATTTGCAGGGAATTACCTTAGGCACCGGCTGCGCTGACTTCTTGAGCTTAGATAACTCGAGGACTTCACTAGTGCATTTTCTCCCAAGTCATTTCAAAAATCTGGTTGTGCTAGCTGTTTTTTTCTTTGGCACGAAGGAGGAAACCAACTTGGGCACTACAAACTTCTTCTTTGGCGGCGCTAGTGAATTCGGTGTTTGTTTAGAATCTTTGGGTTGTGGGGAAGGTGTGAATTTTAATGGTGGTGAAGATGGTGCTAACTATGACGGAGGTGATGACTGTGGCGGAGGTGATGGAGGTGGGCTCGGAAGAGAATGGAGTGGTGATGGTGGTTGGTTCAGAAGAGGATCAGTAGGTCCTTATCGATGAAATATGAGTCACAGTCTACCTAGGGGGTACCCTACGGTAGTAGATTGTAGGCGGAGGTGTGGCAACGGCGATCAAGCGTAACACAGAGAGCGTAGACACGGTGATTTAGACAGGTTCGGGCCGACGAATCACTGTAATACCCTACGTCCTATGTTCTGGTAGCTGGATTGATTTGAGTACTAGGTTATAAGATTTGTAGATGATCTGAGAGAGAGATTTTTGGAGGGGGTCCCTGCTCACCTTATATAGACGGGGAGCAGGGTTACAATTTCCATATCCTAACAGATTACGATCGGTCCCTTAAGGCAAGGGATCCGAGTCTATCTACTAGAATCTTCCTTGGCGAGCAATACTTCTTCCGAGTCCTTGGCGAGCACGACGGGCTGGTCGCGTGCCGCAAGGCCTCGCGGGCTGGGTTGTCTTCTAGTTGGCAGGACCATAAGGTCCCAGGGGATATGCCGAGGTAATATCCCCAACAAGTCCCCGAGCACGTTACATTCTTCCAGCGAGCCCGCATCGTCGTTCTTGGAGGTGTTCAGCGGGTCGCCATCATGCGTCGTGGTCGTCGTGGAGCCCCGACCAGGCTCCCTGGTCGCGGTGCTGATCGGAGAAGCCTCCCGACCAGGTCGGATTGGTCGAGAGTATCATAGCGTGATGGGTGAACTGGTCGCCTCGTCGGGTGCTGCGGCTGCTTGCTGGGAGGATGTAACATGCTGAAGAAGAAAAAACTTTTAAAAAGTCCTTGCCTGGTGAAGTGTACCCACTTAGGCTCTTCAAAAAACAACACAAAAAATAGCAGAGCGTTGTCGAGAAGAAAACCAGTACATTCACCGCGAGGTGAAGTGTACCCACTTAGTCTTCGAGCATGGTAGCGGGTGAAGTATGCATGTGGTGCCATGCTTTATAAAAAGGATGCATAAGGTATGTGAATTGAAGTATAAGTTTGGTAAAATGACTACGAATACCCATAGTCCCTGAGCCTGATGTAAGAAACTGAAAGATTCTTGTATCAGGATCATATATCTGAAAATTGAAATACTAAATTACGAGTTTAATGAGAAACGACTGCGAATATCCATAGTCCCTGAGCCTGATGTAAGGAGCTTAGGAGGTTCTTGCATCGGGGTCATGTGGCTTGATTCGTAGTCCACGGGCGTCAGTCCCCGGGTGAATGTCCTTGAGTGTTGTGGCCGCAGTCCCCGAGCCTTGCTCGGTATGACTTTTTGGCGAAGTCCCCGAGTCTGATCGGGAATGCGACCAGGCAGTCGAGTCATGGTTGCTGTCGACGGAGTCCCCGAGTGTGTTTATATCGCAAGCTTTGTGGATCTTGCCGATTATACTACTGTAGCCATGTTACTTGTAGCTGCACGAAATAGATTGTAACAAGATTGCGCATCCAGTCCCCGAGACTGTAGCGTTAGTGATATTCAAAAAATCATTAGCCGTAAATTGATGGAATTATCTAGAAGTAAATATGTAATGGAGAACAGAAAGGAAGTAAATGGGCCAAATTAACCGCGCAGTTGGTGGCCCGTATTTGAGGCGTAAGGAGTGGGCGGCGTGGCGGTTCCGTATTCGGTCGTTGCGGTTTCCCAAAAACCGTGGAAGGCGAAGCGCCGCGCCGCTCGGTATAAAGGACAACTCCGGCGGTTGGCGGAACGGGAAGGGTTGTGTCTCCTTGGCTTACCAAGTGCATGGGGGATAGGAAGAGCCGGGGATTTTGTGCTATATATGCCAGTGATCCGCTAGGGTTTCCATCCTCATTGTTCAATAATCACCACGCTTGCTAGCCGCCAAAGTTGATCAGATAGTTGAGGGGATTCATTAGTGCTAGGATTTCATCGACAGGGATGGAAGGTGGCGGTGCGCATCCTGCGGTGGGGTTCGCCGCCTTTCTGGGTCTGCTGGAGGATCTGATATTCCAGATTCTTCTTCGCGTGATCGATGATGGAGACAATGTGCGTCAGTATGTGAAGATTCGTCTGCTCTGTCGTCTCTTCCGTGAGTTTTGTGATGACATGTCGATGATTTATATCTTGTCCCTTCGGTGTGTTCAATATTATTGCTGACCCTACTACCCTTTTCTGGAGATTGCCTTCGAGCAGCGTTTTCTTGCCGCCGGTCACCCCGAGGCATTGTTTTTTTGTGGTGCGGAGAGATTGATGTTGTGGGGGAGGGATCCTGATGGGCAGTTGCTTATCAGGTGAGCAGTGTCTGCTGGAGACGAGGTCGCCATGTACTTCTGGGCCACGATGCTGTATTATGCGAATCCGACGGATACGAAGGTGATAGCTATCATCGGTCGAATCAACGGAGGTGCCCTTCCAGATGGTCAGTTTTGTGTCATCTTCGACAGCGCTCCCATGACGATCTTCATGTCATCTAGTGGCGGCGGTGGGTTCGTGCTCCGGAGGACGTGCCGTGGTTGGTCGTCGTCATCGGTCCTCATCAGTGCATCTGGGACGAGTGTCGTCACTTTGGTACCAATATGCCTGGGATCATTATGTACTATAGCCTGCAATGTCAGCTTCAGCATGAGTTTGATCTCTAGACTAGGAACATTAGTGAAGTAGTCGCTTATCGCATTAGTAGAATGGAATTGTAATCATCGGAGTGACTAATTTTTAAGTGTGGTTCCTTCTGTTTCGGAGTCTCGACTTTAGTGTCATGCTTTATTTTGCTGCGGGACAGCGATAATTTGTATCTCGGATACAAGTGTTCGGACGGGTAAGTGAAAACTACAAAGCTGTAATATATCCGGGGCGGTGAGCTTATGTTTCACTTGTATGTCTTGTCGTGCCTACTAAGTCGTGAGCCGTAGCGATGAATCGTTCGGCCTTAGATCTCAAATGGTCCAGATCGTAGGGCTAGCGCCACTTCACGCATAGGATACATAAGGACTCCCAAGGAGGCACGCTGCTTGCAACCCGCGGCGCAGAGGGCAAACAACTCATTCACGCTTAGGGAGATGCCAGTGACAGGGCCTTTTTCCGAGAGGCTCGATCGTGGCGTGACTATGGCCTATGCAGACCATTCCTGCAGACGCTGGGTGAAAAGCCATGCTGCTTGTAGAGTCGTCGACCGTACCGTGGTCGTTTACAGATTCTGGGCACACAACCTCATGGCTCCCGACCCAAATGACATCGCCCGGCTTCTGGGGAAATGAATCATAGCGCTTAGGGTAGTTACTTCTATTCGCTATGGTTCATTGGCGGGCCAGCTTCGGGTGCTTTCTGGTTATGGCCAAGCTGTTTGGAGAAATGCCCTGTTGCGTTTTGGAGAGGTTGTTAAACACTGTGGGAGTGTTTTGGAGAGGTCGTTGATCATTTAGTAGTTGTATTGTTGTGGTCGTCGTACGCCATGGTGGTTGTTGAATTGGCCTTTGTGCACTGTGAGCGTTTTGCAGGGGTCTTCGTACGCCGTGAGCGTTTTGCAGAGGTCGTTGTACGCCATGAGCATTTTGCAGGGGTTGTCGTACGCCGTGAGCGTTTTGCTTGCTCAACAGTTTCTGTTAGAAAAAATATATGCGAAACGAGAAGCCTTTATTCATTATTGGAAGAGTATATAGTACGAGCTTTTATTGGACTATGTTTATGCTAGGGAATCGTCTCGCGTCGCCCGGAGGGGATGGTCTTCTATGGTTGCTCGCAGAGGGGGTCAGTGGTGGTCGCTGTTTGTCCTGCTTCCTTCTGGTTCTTTTCGGCGTGGTTGTCACTGGTTTCGGAGTTGTACGTATCCTGGATACGAGGCCTCTCGACGGTGTTTATCGTCTGCTGCTCGCACTCGTAAGCAATCTTTAGGTTGGTACAAAGGGTGAGGATGCCTTGTTGCGTCGAGATTTTGAGTACCATGTATGTGTAGTGTGGGACTGCCATGAGTTTGGCGAGTGCTGGTCGACCAAGTATCGTGTGGTAGGCTATCTCGAAGTCAGCCACAATGAAATTAATGTACTCCACCCTGAAGTGTTTTTGGTCGCCAAACTGCACAGGCAGGGTGATCCGGCCTACCGGTGTTGATGCCTTATTAGGGATGATCCCCCAAAAGGAGAAATTTGCGGGCAGGAGGTCTTTCTTGGAGTAGTCGAGTTGGCGAAATGCATCAGTGAATATGATATTGAGCGCGCTACTGCCATCGATCAGCACCTTCCCGAAGCGGCACGTGACGATGGTGGGGTCAACAATTAGTGGGAAGCGGACGGGGTATCTATAACCTCTCCACTTGTCTTCTCCGGAGAAGCTAATTGGTTGGTCTAACCAGTCGAGGTAGCGACCATTGGCTGAATCATCTCCTATTGCTGAGACCGAGCAGACGTCCTTTCGAACTTGGCGGCGGTGCCTCTCTCCTTCCACAACCACGCTGCCCCAAAGATGGAGTACGTCATTGAAGCTGGGCGGAACTCTGGGGCCGGTGGTTCTCGGTCCTTGTCCTTGTGGGAGTCATCTTTCTTCGCTCTCTTGTCGCTTCTTGCCTTCACTACGAACTCAAGGAGGTCGCAATTGCGCATGGAGTGTTTGGAGTTTTTTTGTATAGGGCACGGGCCGTTGAGAATCTTCTCATAGCTGGCATCGTAGTTCTTCTTTGGTCGGGCGTTCATGTTGGCGACGTAGCGGTTTTCGCGCCTGTAGTCATACCTCTGCGCGTAGTGCTCGGAGTTGCCCGATCGGTAGTCCTGGTGGTCGTCGGCCCTCCCCTCGCTGCGGTAGTCTGGTCGGCGATCGTCATCCCTTGTACGTTCCGGAGATCGAGAGTAGCGCTGCCTGTTCTCCCTGCTACGGGTGGCGTCATCTTGATTGGCGTAGGGGTTTGCGATCGTCATGAGCTCTTCTATGGTTGTTATGCTTTGCCACGTCAGCTTGTTTCGGAGGTCGTCCGCCCACAGGCCATTGGAGAAGATGGTGATGGCCTCTGGGTTGGAGATCTCTACGATGTTCATCCGCTTGTCGGAGAAACGCCTGATGTACTCCCGGAGGCTCTCGTTGCTCCTCTGGCGGACGCTCTCCATGTCGTACCTCATCCCAGGCAGGACACATGTGGCCTTGTACATCTTGATGAATATTTCCTTGAGTTGTTCCCAGGTGTCGATGGTGCCTTCTGGGATTTTTTGGAGCCAACTGTTGGTGGAGGTTGACAACATCACCGGGAGGTAGTTAGCCATTACGTCTTGATTTCCTCCGGCGGCGTAGACAACTATCTCGTAGGTAGACGCCAATTGCTCTGGATTTGCCTTGCCGTCATACTTTTCCACCGACGTAACTCTGAAGTTCGAGGGCCACTGGACGGTGCAAAGGCGTACAGAGAAGGGGCACAGTCCCTCGATTGCTCTTTGCGCTGGTGGCGGTGTCCGACCACGGTGGAGGTTGTCATCATTGTACCGTGAGGATCTGTGTCGACGTTCCCTTGGGGGGCTTCGGCGCGCCGGAGGTGGCGACCTGCCGCGCCGGGGTCTTTCATGCTCGCCGTCGTTGTGAGGTGGTGATTCTCGCCTTTGCTCCCTCGGAGGGCTTTGGCGTGGTGGTGCAGGTGCTCGATCGCGCCAGGGCCCGTCGAGTTCTTCGTCGTCGCGGAGTGGGGATCTCCGCCTGGGCTCCCTTGGCGGGATTTGTGGGTGGTTCCTGCTGTGGGACTGAACGGAGAATTCGGGCGGAGGACCCGCCTTGTTGACCTGGACCACCGTCGCCATGATGTGGGCTTCTATCTTTTCAATCTCGGGCATGGGGGGGAGCTTGGAGAGCTTGCAGGTAGCTACCGCTAGATTGGCGCTAGGGTCGGGTAAACCAAAACGTCACCCACCTTGTCGAAGTCCTGCTAGAGGTTGCGCCTTGGCGAGTGATCATGATTCCTCTGCTCCAGCTCATGTTGTTCTCGTGCGAATCGTTCCTGCTCACGGCGTGCCTCCGCGTGTGTTCAGCATTGTGCTGTTCTCTTGCAATCCGGTCGGCATCTGTCTCATTGTCGGGGGCGACGCTGTCTGCGGAGACTTGAAAAATTAACCCTCCGAAGCCCGGAGGGAAATCCGGCAAACTGCTGGTCGATCCGGAGGAATCGGCGATCTCCGTCCCTGCGGCGGTGGCTGAACCCGATGAGATCGTGCCATCGAGGGACACTGCCTGATCGGAGTCACTGGGGACTGCGGAGATGACGACCGTGTTTACGATGGGGGCTGCCGGGATTTGGTGCCATTTGGAGACCGATCGGTACATTTGGTGCCAGAAAGCTGTGGCCTGATTACTGAGCCCATAAAGCATTGCTGGAAGAGAGGGGGGAGTGTCCCTGGTCGTTGCGGCCATCATCTTTGGTGGGGACCGGCAGCGGCGTGGTCGGCGGCTGTGGTGGCCAGAGAGTCGACGTCGTGCCACCTGCACGAGGTCGAGGCAATCCATAATACCGCTGCTGGAGCGATCGATGGCATTGATCGGGTCGTCGATGTCGATCTTCTTTCGCGGGTGGTATATCGGCACAGCCGAGCGACGCACGGGCGGCGGCGCGTCTGCGCCGCGTGGAGTAGATCCGACGGTCCAGGACATAGATCCGATCTGGAGCACGGTGCCAGTCACCGGGAGGACCATCGAATCTGGAAAAGTAACCGCTTGACGAGCCATGAAGTTGATGCACACACCCCCTACTTGGCGCGCCAACTGTCGATGAAATATGCGTCACAGTCTACCAAGGGGGTACCCTACGGTAGTAGATTGTAGGTGGAGGTGTGATGACGGCGATCAAGCGTAACACAGAGAGCATAGACACGACGATTTAGATAGGTTCGGGCCGACGAATCACCGTAATACCCTACATCCGATGTTCTGGTGGCTGGATTGATCTCAGTACTTGGTTATAAGATCTGTAGATGATCTGAGAGAGATTTTTGGAGGGGGGTCCCTGCTCGCCTTATATAGCCGGGGAGCAGGGTTACAATTTCCATATCCTAATATATTATGATCAGTCCCTTAAGGCAAAGGATCCGAGTTTATCTACTAGGATCTTCCTTGGCGAGCAAGACTTCTTCGGAGTCCTTGGCGAGCACGATGGGTTGGTCGCGTGCCGCAAGGCCTCGCGGGCTGGGCCGTCTTCTGGTCGGCAGGCCCATAAGGTCCCTGGGGATATGCTGAGGTAATATCCCCAACAGTCCTAATGACTCCTCAACTACTATCTCTTGCGAGGATGGTAGCGGCTCCATCAGCTGGACGTCCCGCCGTGGCCAAAGGATGAAATTGTTTATATCATGTCTGAGTTTCTCAATGTCCTCGGGACCGGGGATGTCTAAAATCTCATCCTCATATCCTTGGACCACGGTCGATACTTCTACTCTGCAATAGTCTTTAGGAATGTCAGCACCGTGGTATTTGCATCCTGGGATCGCTTTGCCTGTGGTTACTTTCCTTGTATGATGTTAATGCCATATCTTATGACTAGGGAGCAAGCCACGGGAATAACAATGTCATCAACTAGATATTGAACCTTATTCCTTATAGATGCGACACTGCTTAGAACCTTGGTTGGTGTCTGCTGGGACACCACTGGGACTAGCTACATCTAGGGTGCTTGAGTGCTCATTTGTTGTTTTGACACCGCACTCGCTAGTTTCTGCATCAACTGAGCAAGAGGATCTTGTAGCAATTTCTCCATAAACTTTGTGAACTCTTTCTTAGCCTCATTCTTTAAATAACTTGCCATTTCTTCCTTGTATTGATCGCGTTTCCAGTACTTACCTTGCCACTGAGGGACAAATCCATCCTTCCATCCTTCTTTGGATGAGACGCATCGAACATGGTAAGGATGCTCGGGGTTACCCAGGCCCTCACTAAGGAGGTCCATCTCTCTTCGTGGCTTTAATTTACCTTCCTGCTATTTGGTTGTCACTGCAAAGATGCTCTTTGCTACTTCTTCAACCTGAGGGCCATCAAAGGACAAACCACTGTCAGTTCCTTTGGTTTAAGAGCCCGAATCCAATTCGTGGACCCTTCACCAACTTGCTCGGATAGCGCCGACAAGCCTTTCGCCTTCTGCATAGCCTCTTCTTGCTGCCATTTGGGAGCCTGACGTTGATAACCACCTGTGTCTAGACGGTAGTGGTACTTATTCTTTTTAGCGAGAGTGGAGTGGCTTTGCTTAGAGCTAAGAGGTTTGCGTCTCTCTTCTGCTCTAGAAAGACTACCCACTGCCCTTTAGAAATCTTTTACTTTGTTGTAGGGTCCAACCCTTGCTTCGCAACTTGGTATTCAACTCGGACCTCCAGTTTTGGAAACTAATCGCACACTGCTTCAATGTAAAGTCCTTTATCAGTGCCTCTGGTATGTTTTGAGGAAACTGGAACCTTGTCTTCATTTTATCCCAAATTTTTGGCTTGTCATCCTCTGACACACTGGACCATTGCTGAATTGTGATGTCAAGAATGTCCCTAACACAGAAGCCAATTGTGTTTTGGTACTTGGGTAGAGCCTCCAAAGGAGCTATGGGCTGTCCGATCAGGCTGACTTCTAAGATGGCATATATGTTGTCTGGAAACCTGTTCAATCCTCTCTCGCCTCGTTTGCCACTACTTCGCTTCCTTTTCCTTGATCTCTCAGTGCTCGTCGTCGCGGTCGGTTCGACATGTTCCGCTTCATGTTGCAAGATTAGCACTTGCATCTGAGTCGATGCCCTCTGAATATAGACATTGTGAATGTAATTAATTAGGGGACATCACTTCAGGATAATTAAAGGACATCACATCGGGATAAGTACATACAAACATTAAAACACAGAATAATTACCTTGTCATCATTTGGATTATAATCAGGGTCACATTGCAATTCACGACGAGTCTTCCTCACTTTGGGAGGCTCCATGTTGTCGCTAACGCTTTCGTATTCTGGAGTAGAGGCCCTTGATGCTTGGTTTTCTTCTAATTGTTTCGTGGGGTCGGACGACCCCATAGCTTGGCCAGTTTCGTGGGTTGCTTGTAGTTTATCCGCGGGGTCGGACCCTTGGGCTTGGCCCACTTGGTGGTTATCTTGTACATTCTCCGTGGGGTCAGACCCTTGTGCTTAGTCCTTGCGTGGAGAACTCATCATGGAAATCTAACATATAATAATGCCATCATTACATAAATAAATTGAAATAATAATATCCACGGATAATATAAGCATATAATAATGCCATCATTTAATAATATCCATCATTTCATTTTTTCAATTACAAATACATACAAGAGGCCTTTTTCATTTTTCTATTACAAATACATACAACATGCCTTTTTGTTTTTTCTATTACAAATACACACAAGAGGCCTTTTTCATTTTTTACAATAATGGGTAAATGCTAAAGTATAGATTTGTTAACCAACGAGATTTGTTACCCAATAAGGGGTACCCAAGAAATATATATTATCTAATGGCATACATATATTATTTTTGTAAAATAATACATATACACAAGAGGTGGGGAATGAGAAATAATAATTACAAGTATTTATAATCAAAACATTGAAATATATATTGGAACCATATATATAGGAGGTGAGGAATGAGAAATAATAATTACAAGTATTTTTTGGAAAATAATACATACATACGTACATACATATATTATTTTTGATAATACATATCCAGGCTTGGGACAATATATATACATGTTTGGGATAATATATTATTTTTTGATAATATATATACATGTCTAGGAAATATTAAATTACAAGTATTTTTTTTGGAAAATAATACATACATACATACATATATTAGTTTTGATAATATATATACATGCTTGGGATAATAATTATTTTTTCATAAAATATATACATGCTTGGGAAAATAATACATACATAATACATACATGTAATACATATATATTCACTAGTATATATACATATATATAATACATACATATATATCACTAAAAATATATATTCACTAGTATATATACATATATATATGTTACATATATATATATAATACATACATATATACATATATAATGCTTGGGATAGCTTTTTTTCCACTGGCCCAACAGGCCCTAGCGCGTCTGAGTGTACAGGGCCACGTGTAAGCATCATCTTCAACTGTGCACCCACGCGCCGCCTCCTCGCTCGCTCGCCACCGCCATCCTGGCTGGCCTCCTCCGGGGTCCTCCGCATGGTCGCCACCACCGCCACCACGTCCAGAAGCACCATCCACCCGACCGCCACCACCACCACTCCCTCTTCTTCTCCATCCGCTCGTGCTCACCCGCGCCACCGCCACCGCCGGCGGCCTCCTCCCGCGCTCCCGGCCATGCTCCAGTTGTGCTCCATCGCGCTCACTGCCGCCACGTGCTCCCGGCCGCGCTCGCTGCCACCGCACTGCCGGGCAACTATCTGCCGCCGCCACGCTGCCACAGAGAGGGAGAAGAAGAGGGAGCGGCTGAGCACTCACTAGTGTGCTCTAGCGAGAATGCCCCAGCGAGAATGCTTCGGATGCTCTGGCGAGAATGCGCCGGCGTGCGAATTTTCAGCAGCCTAACGACGTCTTTTGGAATAGACTGACACCTTCAGACTTAGAAAATTTCGAGCGAGAGCGCGGGATATATATAGTGGGCAGGTTTCTACATACGGTTGGTATTGACCATCGCCTATAGAAATCGTTTCTACAGGCGGTTGGTGTTGACCACCGCCTGTAGAAATGGATTTCTATAGGCAGTTGGTGTTGACCACCGCGTGTAGAAATGCATTTTTACAGGCGGTTGGCATTGACCACCCCCTACACAAATAATTCAAAAATTTTCAAAAATTCATATCTTGAGAAATATTGTTGCAAAATTGATGAAATAAATTTTGTGCTGTTTGTCTTGACAATATATACATGTTAAAAAATATGAAATGTCATGTTTGAGATACTTTTCTATGTACCTATATTTATAATGACATCAATTTAGTACATGTCTCATATCTCGATTAATACATCTCAGGATTATAGAAATAGATTGCATTTATGTGAAATAAGCATAGGGTCTCACAGGTAGGAGCAAAAATATAGTCTCACATTGTAACATAAATGGATTACATGGTAAATAACAAAAATAATCTAGGCAACTACTGTTCTTCCTTGTCCATCATGGCACACCCAAGATAACGATTTCTGTGGGATGCTTTGCTCAATATTCCATATTTTTAGTGGATGGTCATCTACAAAGAGAGACATGTCGCTGAACTCATTAAATTCATCCAGGTCAAATACACCATCAACCTCTATAGCTTGTTGCTTTCCAGGAAAAACTACATGCTTCAGCTTGTCGGTACTTTTCTTCTCATTAGGAGAAAGGATCTGTTCAACATAGAAGACCTATGCAGCACAGTTAGCCATTATCCTCGGATTATCTTTTTAGCCTACCTTACATAGATAAAGAACTCTGACCCCATAGTTATCCAATATGACATATTTGTCTTCAACTCATTGGCATCAAAACACTAGGATCTGAAATGTACAATAGTCTAGTTCCCATATGTCCTCAATGAAGCCAAAGTATGTAGTTTCCTCACCAGTTTCATAGTCTAAGGCATCGTATCGAACTCCACTGTTTTGTGTCATGCTCTTTTTGTCCTTAGACTTGGTATAGAATGTGAAGCCACTAATGTCATAGGTTTGACATGTCGTGATTTGGCGTGATGGTCCAGAAGCCAACACCTTGATAGTGCGTTCCTCAATTGTTTCCCCCTCTGAAATGTCATGCTCCCTTAGCCATGAGGTGAACTAATTCTTATGTTCCTTCATTAACCACTCATCTGTGTGCCCATGATTATGTTCACAAAGCTCATCAATATGTTGCTTGATGAAAGGCTACATTATCGAGAGTTGATGTAGGATGCTTTGATGTGTCTTGAGGACTGAATTGTAATCTTGTGGGACTAATGATTTCTTTCCCATCCTCCCTCTTCCATTCAGCCTACCCTCATGTCATGACAGAGGCAAACCTATTGCATCCTGGTCTTTTTAGACAATGTTGCAGAATGGACCTCCAGACTCAATTGCCTCTTTGGTTGAGTACCCCTCTACCATGGATGCCTCAGGATGAGCACAAGTTGATACGTAGCCATTAAGTGTTGACATGAAACGATCATACGTCCACATCTCATGCAAGTACATGGGACCTAGTGCCTCTATCTGTAGAACCAAGTGCACTACAAGGTGAACCATAATATCAAAGAGTGTTGGAGGAAAACACATCTCGAACTATGACACTGTCTCCGCTGCAAATTCCTTAAGAGATGTCAACTCATCAGGGTGAATCACCTTCTATGAGATCCTGTTGAAGAAGTAGCATTACCGTGTGACTGTAACCTTTATCCACACTGGATTTATAGCCCTGATGGCAATAGGGAGGAAAGTAGTCAGTGTTGGTATTTCTTAACGCACACAGATAAATCCATAAGCGCACATATACCATTGTAGCTTTCACCCGTGAGTATTCCAAGGGTATCGATTTCCACGGGGAACGTGAAGTGTACTAGAGAAGAACTAAGAGCGTCCAAGGATAGATAAGATAACTGGGTAGAGAGATTTTAGAGTTTTCTAAGGAGTCTATCTAATCTAAGGCTCATGATACTCTACTTACTTTGGAGCAACAGTACCTTCCCGACTATTGAATAAGACTGGGAAAAAGGTTGTCGGGGGGAGGCTGCAAAAGCTCTACGAAAACACCAACCCGAACATGGTGGACTACAAAGGCCTTACAGAGCTGTCACCTCTGGGGCTACCACAACTATCCGTAGGATTGGGCGCAAACTCAGGTAAACTCTAGTCAAGACACCACGTCTACACTATCGCTTACTACTCTAATCCGAATTCAAGACTAGAGAACTCAATACGAGCGATCCCGTAAGTAGAATAAAGTAAGAACTAAAATAAGATACTTAGAAATAATAAATGAAGAATGATTGCTCAGAACCAGATGCTGCAAAGGTACAATGTTGAGGAAGATTCAACAGATCTGGCTCCTCCTAGCTCTCTCCTCCTCTCTGTCACCTCTAATTACAACTAGATGAACTACAACTAGAGGGGCCTCTCTCCTTCTCTATAATTGAAACCTTAGCTTTTGCTATGGAGAAGAATAATGAGATGAGATCATCCTCAGGGTGGTCAGGGGCCTTGCTTATATAGCCTCCTCAAATGAACGTCGGCCGTTGGATCAAACCGACCTTAGGCGAAGGGTTTAGATTGATCCTCAAAGGTGGTGGAGCATGATCCACGAAGTTGAATTTGATTGGTTGCAGAGGTAGGGCGGGCGCCCTAGGGGTTAGGGCGGGCACCCTGACTCCGGGCCCGTTCTAGAGTATAGAAAATTGTGCAGTTGATAAATATCTCTATGTAAACATGACATGTGCACCTTTCCTTGGTATTTCCTGATAACCCCCTGCAGAAATAGACATTCACCAAAACTCATGGAATTCTGTTAATATAAACCCTAATTCTAGATATGGGTTTCATTTAGATCCTTTTCCTTGTTTAGTTGACGGTTAAAATCGGTACTTAAGGACCGTCAACAACTCCCCCAAGCTTACCTTTTGCTCGTCCCTGAGCAAATATAAACTCAATGATGGATCAGGAGTTGCTACAATGCTTTCACGCCTTAAAGGTACACTTGCATTCAAACAAGAATTCTCCTCTAGATTAGAATAAACTATTTTGACTTTCAAACTTACCCATATTACCTTTAACCATGGGGCTTATAGCCATCACTTGGGTCTTGAGTAATTGAAAAGTAGAATGATCAAGCCAAGTACTAAGTCTCAAGCTCTTTACTTTACCTTCATCCTGGAGTTTTGCAAAGTTTTCAAAATAAAACTCAAAGTCTCTTTTGTATAACCCTCTCAAGTCTCTCTTTATGTGGTATTTGTGGATCCTTACCAAGGCAATAATGGTGTTATGCCTTCTCTCACTCACCCTATAACTAATAGGCAATATATGGAGTTCATAGGTGGGGAGAAACAACACATACATACTTGCAAAGCATATATTGTAAAGTCAAACAATGGATCCAGAGAAACAGGGCATACAATCAAATCAAGATGTGCATGTGTATGAGATATATGGTGGATGTATGAGGGTGGATATATATATGTGTGGTGGATATATGAGGGTGTATGGTGGAAACCTAATTCTACTCTGCTCCTTGAATATATATATATATATATACATCTCTCTTTTGGAATTTTTTAGAGAACTTGGAATTTTGAGAGAACTTGGTCTTGCTTTTTTTCACTTTTTTTAGAGAGGCCGGCATCTAAGTACCCATTGTTTTGATAGGACACTTGTCCATGTTTTACTCTCTTTTTTCGCAACCCCAAGTCTCTTTCTATAATAACACTTTTGAGAGATGATAACAAGGAAATCTTTGGAGCAGTTACATTTGTGGTAATGAAATATATGGATAGGTGGAGAACTAGGATATTTCTGGTTACTTACTCCCAAGGTAGGAGTAGAGCATTTTTCTGGTGGATATGAATGGCATATATGTGGATGCGTACCTCCAGGATAGAAGTAGCATATATGAGTGGAGTGTACGTGATCTTGATTTTAAAAGCATGACAAGTCTCTAAGGGTCAACAAAGCTTGACAAAACTCAATGCAAATACAAGTAGTAAATATGATAGTGAATGTTTTCCTAATCTACTAGGCATGTATATATGGTTGTGGTAGGAATTCAAGCTCTCATCATACAGAGACTATGTCGATGTTTTACCACCGATAGCCTACCACGGGGTTACCCGAGACAGTTGTTCGTGCCTCGGCGAATAGTGAAACCTTGGTGGTTGGACACGCAGGGACACACGATTTATACTGGTTCAGGCCCTCGACACAGTCGAGTAACAACCCTACGTTCAGTTAGGTCGCTTGTTATTGCTCTGATCTCGTAATAAAGGTGTGGTGTGTCGCTCTACGTATCGGGTGTTGTGCAGTATGTTCAGGTGTTCTTTGGGTGATACCCTCGCCAGCCCTTTATAGTCCGGGGACTGGCCGAGGGCTGTTCTAATCCTACTTGGTTACAAACTAAGAGTCCTAAGCTATGCTTCGGTCTTGTCGTCGTATCCGAGTAGAATTCTGATTTGCTTACTTGCCTCCCTCCGTGGGCCGAGTGATCCAGGCCCAAAGCTCCGGCAAGCTGGTCTATGGCTACCCTATAGGATATCCCATCGACAAGCCCCCGAGCATCTCATGATTTTTCTTCAGAGTGTCAGGTTGTTTTGAAAGTAAGCCGAGTTATTTTTGAAGCAAAAATCATGGAATGATCTTCTGTGTCTTCGTCTTGTGGTCTTCTTGCACTTTTTGTTTTTTGGACAAAAGGTGCACTCATTGAGTGTAGCCCCCGAGCCTCTGACTACTTGGTACAAGTATTCTAAGGATCTGACAAAAACTTTGTGTGATATGTATTTCCAGCCCCCGAGCCTTCTCCGAGTTCTTTTTAGCGAAAAGAGCTCGGCAGAAGGGTCTGAAATATTTTGCTTCTGTCTGCTCTTGTTCACGGGTGGTACTGTGCTTTCATGAGTGTGTGGAATATTGCTTTCACTGTTTGTTTTGGTTAGCTTTTGTTGTTTTCTTGCTTTTTCTTTCTCGTGACTTTTGGATTTTGGTGGTCCTTCCTTGCTATATATTCTGTTGTGCTTGCACTGGTAGTTTGATCTTTAGAGTTTTATTCTTTCTTTCTGACGATCATGATGCTGAGTGAAGCTGAGCAGCCCCCGGGCTTATGTCTGCCTTCTGGTATTTGAGTGGGTAGAAGAATTCTTGTGAAAGGAGTTGGAGGTAGACTAACTCCTCGGTTAGATTTTCCTAGGAAGTTTGGTGGAGCAGGTAGAAGAAGTCTTGTGATGTGGCTTCCATGCCTTCTCTATCTGTTTGCTGAACTCCGGGCTGTAACTGTTGCCACTCCCGAGTTGATTGAAGCTGTACGCTCCATCTTCCTAGCCGTGCATGCTTGCACCGAACTCCTGCTAGAAAGGCTAGAGTTGGAGCTGTCCAATCTCATTTGTTGGGAGTAGTTTTCTACCTATCAACCAGAACTTTCCTCATGATGTGCGAGAGTTCTGGGTTGTTACTCTATAAGGTTTTCACCAAGCGCTAGGTATTCTTTGGTGGCAGACCTAATCTGTCCTTGGTTTTGACCTTTATATTTTGTTACTTGTGTTCTTTTGTTGTAGATGAGGCTTATATTGGCCTTGTGTTGGTAACTCTTGGCTATTGCATCTGTAAGATTACTGACCGAGTTGTTTTCGGCATTGTTTTTATGATGTGGAGTTGTTTGAGTGTTGTTGGTTGTAAGATTGTCTTTAGAATATTCTTCTGGATATTCTATATAGTGCCCTGATGTACTGTCTTTATTGTAGCCATTTGCATCTCATCAATGTAGTCCTTGTAGAATCTTTTGCCTTTACTATTCCCTTTATGTACTATTGTTGTTGTCATCTTTTCTTCCTAGACCTAGTGTATGTGCGCCCATTGTTCTTCTATAAATAGCTGTAGTATGGTTCCCTTGTCACATATCTTCTGCTTTCCCTTGTAAAAGGTCCTTGTTGTATCATGGATATAGTAGTTGGAGAACTTGACAAGCCCCCAGGCTTCTTTCTTTCTTTTCTGGGTTGTAATAAGGTAAATGTTGTAGGTCTTGTGATAAAAACTAGTTGCAGGCTAGTTTTAAGGTAGTAGAATTCTGTGGAGAAAAATCGAAGCAAATGGTGTAGGCCTTGTGATGGTATTGGTGTGTACTGTCATGGACCCTTTAGTCGTTTGTTTATGTTTCCCTCCGGGTTGTTCTGGAATTGCTGCCCTTGATGATGTCCGTCTTGGATAACTTCTTAGTTCTGCTCCCTACAGTCAGCAAGGATGCGCTTCTTCTCATTTGAAATCAAGTACTTCCGAGCTGCTGTTTCCTGCACGACAATTACCGGTTCCGGTTTGTGTAATTTTTACTTCTGATTCTGCTATTCCCTGCTTATCGGGGTACTTTTGTATCTGTTGAGGCATTGTATTCTGATGTAATTCGGTTGTGTGCTGATATTTCTCCATGAAGGACTTTCTTTAATCTGATGATCTTATGTCCTGCCGAGTTGTTTTCATTTCCGACTAGCTAATTCTTTGTCATGTTGTACTCTGCATGGTGTGATTGTTTATGGTACCCGATTGCAGTTGGCCTAATCTGACCGTTGTTTTTTCCTTTCCTGATGCACGATTTTAGGAAGTGATGGTTTTCGTAACCATTCTGCTATTTTTCCTTAATTACCGCTTCTGGGTGTTGATACTTCTTAACGTCATTACCAAAAGTAGAATAAATTCTATTTCTGATAACGGTGCCAAAAACGGTTAACCACCTCTCATGACACTTAAGCCAGGTTGTCATCCCCAGCATGCCAGAGAGATGCGGTACTAAAATATGCATTTGCTCTTCTAATAAATAATAAATGTATTTCTGCAAGTGCACAGATTATACCGAAGTAGCATTTTAACCAGGAGGATTGTAGGTATCGTTATTTATATTTTTACCACTGGGAAGGGATACTAAGGAATAAAAGAGGAATGAATAAAGATGATTAATGAGTATCACTGCATATGGAATGGAGAGTTTTCACCTATCTCACTCAGTACAAGATAAGTGTCACATAAGATATAGATAATGAATGAATAGTGACAAAAGATAAATACTGATCAGCATATATATTAGCCACATAAGATAATGATAAGAACCTCAACAGATATTCTAGCAAGTCATTAGCATGGAATTAGGATGAACTACAAAGATATTTCCTAAGTCATTCTTAACTATACAGTCTAGCATACTATGATTAGTGCAATTACACTTGGCAATCATGGCAAGAAAAGAGATATTCATGTGTAGTGAGTATTACTAAGGAAGATGAAGAACATAACAATCATTTCCCCGTAATACTACTGCTCTGCCTGCCCTACAAACGGGAGGAGGACTACAAAGGACTCAACAGGACTATCACTCCTGCGATCTACCTCACGATCTGGAATGTAGGGTATAATCGCAGATAAATACGGTCTAGGCACCACTCCTACACAATATATATCATTTACCCATAGTACTGATGGATAAACGCTATACGATCCTAAACATGGATATGATTCAGATCTAACTAAGCCAAGTATATAATCATAATAGACTAAGAACAATATAACTAAGAACATAAACAAATAGAGTAAAGTCATAAACAATATAATGAAATAGAGCAAAGTCATATTCATAATATTGAAGAACAAATGATAAACAATGAAGAACTAGAGAGAGAATTACCAATAATTCTCTTGACAGATCCGGAAACCAATCGAAGATTGACTCCTTCTAGTTCTAATCCTATATAGCTATGCTAAACTAGATATCTAGTTGATGTGGTGGCTCTAGGGCTTGACCAGGGGCTTCTCCTCTTGAGATGGATGATGAATAATGAATTAGGTCAGAGAGGCTCTTCTCCTCTGGGTCAGGGGGCCTTCCTTATATAGGCTCCTCAAATGAACGTCGACCGTCGGATCAAACCGACCTTAATGGAGGGCTTAGATGTGATCTCAAAGGCGGTGGAGAGGTGGTCCCACAAGGCATACCCTATTGGGCCTTGCCCTAGGGCGGCCGCCCCAGGGGGTAGGGCGGGCGCCCTGGCCCTGGGCCCGCTCGGCCTCTGGTTCCTTCCCGCGCCTTCTTGACTCTTCTAGATTGTTCTTGTTTCTACGGATGATGTTTATCTCTATGTAATCATGACATGTGGGCCTTTCCTCCATATTTCCTGATATCCCCCTGTAGAAATAGACATTCACACCAAAACTCGTGGAATTCTGTCAGTATAAACCCTATTTCTACGTGTTGGTTTCATAACGATCCTTTTCCTTGTCTAGTTGACGGTTGGATTTGATACTTAAGGGCCATCAACAAGCTCCCCCAAGCTTACCTTTTGCTCGTCCCTGAGCAAAGATAGACTCAGTGATGGATCAGGAGTTGCTACAATGCCTTCACGCCTTACAGGTACACATGCTTTCAAATAAGATCTTGTCTCCGGGTTAGATCAACTATTAAGATAAAAAAAACTTACTCATTTTACCTTCCGCCATGGGGCTTGTAACCATCACCTGTGTCTTGGGTAGTTGAAAGATAGAACAGTCTAGCCAAACACCATGTACCTGCTCTTTGATCAACTATAGCTCCGGAGTTTTTGTAGATTTTCAAAATAAAACTCAGAGATTCCTTGTATGACTCACTCAGTCGCTCCTTTGTGGTATTTCTGGATCCTTACCAAGGCATTGATGGTATATGCCTCTCTCTCAAATATGTGGTATTTGTGGTATAAGGCATTGTGGTATTGCCTTCTCTCTCTCACCCTACTTCTAATAGGCTAATATCTGGAGCTCATAGGTGAGAGATAGCGTATACATACTTACAAGACATATGTTGCATAGTCAAACCACGGATCCAAAGGAACAGGTAAATAAGTCAAATCAAGATGTGCATGTGTGGCGAATGAATGGTGTGTGATGATGATAGTGATGGTGATGATGGTAATGGTAATGATGATGATAGCAGATGTGAAAGTCTAATTCTACTTTTGCTCCCTTTTGATGGATATACCTTTCTTGCATTTGAAACCTTTCGAAGAGAACGAGATGCTCGATAATATATATATATATATATATATATATATATATATATATATATATATATATATATATATATATATATATATATATATATATATATATTGATGGGTATCTTGTACCCCTAATTCTACTGTCGGACGCTTGCCCATTTTTACCTCTCTTCTCACTTTTTATTTTTCGAGGTTGGCGGACATTTTGCCCTTTTTATTTCCTCGTATCTCTTTTTTTTTCTTTTTTTTTCTTTTTCTTGAGATAGCACTCATCCTTACATAGTAATGAAGCGAATGTGGCTGGAGCATTTATTTCACAGGGAAAAACAAGAATAGGAGAATATTTATGTATTTCTATTCTCTCCCGGATTAGGAGTAGAATGTTTTTTTGGTGGGTGGATCTAGAGATGGGAATGAGTGGATATATGTGGATGCGTACTTCTGGGATAGAAGCAGCTTATGTGGATAGAAGGTATATGGATGCATACTTCTAGGATAGAAGTAGCGTATATGGGTGTAGTGTAATCTTGATTCAAACCGCATGACTAGTTCCTGAGGGTCGCACAGCTTGACCACACTCAATGCTCATAAGCAGTATGTAAAAATGTGTGGTTTCCTAATCTAGTAAGCATGTATATATGGCTATGGTAGGAATTTAAACTCTCGTCATACAGGAACTTATCATGTATCATTTTTAAAGTTTTCAAAAGATAAAATTCTCCAGAATTCTAGTATCTCTACGAACAGATAAATAACAACTCAAACCTTTCCATATCATATCCGTCAACGACTTAGACTTTAGATCAGGTACTCTTCCCATAAGTTTTAGGTTCAGAGCAAATTTCAAATCATAACAATTATGCCTAAACTTGAGAGAGAGATCAAATTTGAAAACTAGGTACTTGAAAGGTATTACGACAGAGCGACTATTCATCATTTCCATATTAAGAGTTTATTACTGGGATTCATTTTAGCATAGCTATTTTATTTTATTCTCTCTATTTATTTATTAGCAAACTCTTAACTAATCAAAAACACATATATATATAAGCGGGAAAATATTTATTGGGTTTTCATGATTATGCATCTTTTTATTTTTAACCAAAATATAGATATAAAAACTGATAGGTAGTAATACTTAGCTGAGTATGTGGGGGTGCTCTCCCCCAAGATGGATTTTGACGTAATTTCTTCTAATGTAGTGGAACGTGGGGGTGCTCTCCCCCAAGCTTGATTTTGAGGTAATTTCTTCTGATGTAGTGGAACGGTAGCAGAGGTGTCCTCTGGTTACTGTTCTCCGTTGATCCTTGAATCCTGTGAAAGCTCAAATAGACAACAAAGCTCGTGGAATTGATTAAGTGTTAGTCATAAATCTCTAGCCTTGATCATGTCGAACTTCCTCTAATGGAGTCATTATTAAGCAGGATCATAAATTCTCTATTTTTTATATTTTATTTTATAAGACAAAAACTTATTATTTTTTATGCCACCACAGCGAGTACACTTATGGGTTTTATGCCATGAGTCTATTCACATGGGGCTTAACAGTTTTAAACATTTTTATTTTCTTTTTAAAGATGGTGTAAACATGATTAACTAATTTGGGAAAGTAAATAATTAAGGGAAAGATAACTACCAAGTGTTACCTCTTGGCACGGCGTTCGGTGGTTTAAGTCCTCCGAACAGGAATCCTCACATCCTTAATTGTCCTGGGGCTCATTGGACGGCATAGCTGGCGCCTCCGGCTATGCTTCTTCTTTTGGTATGATTTCTTTTTGTCTCCACACTTGTGTTGGTGCAGTGGCCTCCCGAGGAAAAGCTCTCTTTTCTGGATACTTATTAAAATTGAAGGGATGTACCTCTCCTTCTTCCCAAGATTCTCCGCTCTCGTGCTTGGGGTAGTCATAGAGTGATCTTTCATTTCCCAACCTTGGAGTTGGTGGTGTGTTTGGCCTAGAGAGTGGAGTTGCATATATTGACTCTTCTTCTTCAGGGTATCTCTCTTCATATCTTGATACTTCTCCTTTATAGGTTCCCATCCATCCTTGGTGTTCTGCTTCTTCTGGTTGCGGTGGCGACGTCTTCTTCTCGTTCTATTCTGCTTAGATTGTTCAATAATGTAGTTAGCATTAAAGTAACATCGTACCTTCTCAGAGGGGAAGTGTAGGTGCACTTCTTGTGTCCTGATATAGATGATAGCTTTGGTGGTGCTTAGGAATGGCCTTCCAAGGATGATAGGTGGATCATAATCTTCTCACATATCAACGACTAGGAAGTCTGTAGGGATGAAGTGGTCATCAATCTAGATGGGGACATATTTTTCTATGCCTTCGACGACGCGGGATGTCTGATCTGCCATCTGGAGTTGGGTGTATGTTGGATGTAGAGGCATTGTGCCATACAAAAACTCGTAGGTCAACTTGGCCATAATGTTGACGCCCGATCCGGTGTCGCAGATTGCCTTCTGGAATGAACATCTATTAATTGTGCATTCAATGGTTGGGACACCTGGGTCGTCCTTCTTGATCAAGTGAGGGGATCTGATTTGGTGATCTTGATTGTTGTGGAGTGTCGTGACCATCTTCGCTGATTCTGTCCGTACTTTCTTCTTGTTCTTGTTCTTGTTCTGCTTGTTCCTCCTATTGGTCCTCTTCATAGGCTCATCTTGAGGTTGTTCAGGAGCTTGCATGATTTTGTTCTTGAAGGTAAATGTCTCCTTCTTCCCTTTGATGAAGAAACTGATCTTGGCAGTGCTAGCATAGATGACAGCTCCAGCGGTGTTCAAGAGTGGCCTCCCTAAGATGATGGGTGACTCCTCGTCAACACCGGTTTCTATCACCATGAAGTCTGCTGGAACATATGAGGTACCAATTCGGACACGGATATATTTTAATATTCCTCTTGGGTAGCATAGTGTCTGATCTGCAAGCTGCAAACACAGGGTTGTTTCTGACAAAAGATAATTGAAGAATTTCTCATAGATTACCCTGGGCATGATATTGACGCTTGCGCCAAAGTCGCAAAGTGCTTCAGGAAAGTCGGTGGTGCCGATGGAGATTGGGATGATGGGTCATCCTGGATCTCCTTTCTTGGTTGGTAGGAAGTCGTTACACCACTTTTTTGTGGGGTTGTTCCAATAAGCACCTGCATCAAATATGTCTACAAGATTTGCAGATTCTAATCCTTCCGGTTGTGATGGAATACCGGGGTTAGTCATAGGAACAACAATAGCTATTTGGGTTAGCTGAGATTCAATCTTTTTATTAAAGCTATTTTGATTCTTGATGGCAATAGAGAAATTATCCATCCTATTATTTATAGTTTCTAGTATTTTATCATTGGATGCTAATTTCTTAGACATGTTATCGATTAACTTTCCTTGGTTAGCTACTAACTCTCTCAAAGGTGGAAAACTAGGATTATTGACAGAATTGTTACCTTGATAATTACCTGAGTAGTTAGGTCTTTGTGGTTGTTGATTCCAACCTTGATTTTGCTGAGGACGGTTGTAGTTGTTGTTGTTGATGATGTAGTTCACGTCCTCTTGCAATTCTGGACAATGATTACCTGAGTGTCCAGTGTCTCCACACTCTTCACAGGTCATGTGAGAGTCATAGATGTTCATAACTTCTTTCTTCTCTCCAGCTTTATCATCGAGTCTCTTATGAGTAGGTCTAGCTTTGCTGACAGCATGTCTACCTCTTTGAGCTGGTTCATGCGTCCACTTTTCTTATGAGTTTGAGTTCTTTCTTCTCTCCAACCTTGGTTGGATGCCATCTTCTCCACAAGATCTGTGGCTTGTGGTATTGTAAGTGATAGGAACGCTGCTCTAGCAGCAACATCTATGGTTTCACGAGTGCTGTTGCTGAGCCCATGATAGAAAGTCTACATAAGTAACCAATTCTCCATTCCATGATGGGGACATTCTAGGATGTAATCTTGGAAGCGCTCCCATGCTTCTGGAACAGAATCGTCATGTTGTTGCTGAAAACTTGAAATCTTCCCACAGAGAGCATTGGTCTTCCCCATGGAAAAGAATTTTGCTAGGAAATTGGTGGAACATAGTGCCCACGTGGTATTCTTCTCCTTGGTTGCATAGAACCACTGCTTCGCTCTTCCCAAGAGTGAGAATGGGAAAAGGCAAAGTAGTATGGCGTCTCTTGAAATATCCTTGATAGTGAATGTGTTGCAAATCTCCAGGAAGTGTTGGAGATGAGCACTGGCATCTTCGTGTGCTTTCCCACAGAACTGGCTTGCTTGCACCATGTTGATGAGCGCAGGCTTGAGCTCAAATGACTGATCAATATTCGCAGTAGGTCCAGTGTGGATGTTGTCCGTGGTGGGGGTTGAGAACTCACGGATTGACTTGTCTGCCATGACTTCGAACTATGGTGTCAAGCCTCGAATGATGTTTCGATGATCTTCTTGATTGGGTGAAGCTTCAAGCTGAGATAATGATGATTCTGTTACTTTCTTGAGCTTGGCTTTTGTCTTTCTGATTAATGCTTCAGGACTTTCAACAAAATTTTCTGGAAGGTCAAATCTATTCATACATTACCCTGCATAAAGATGATATGAAAAATAGACAAAGATCAAGGGTAAGGTTGTACGAGTAGATAATTGATGTTTTCTCAATCACATTAGTGATGCAAGTGATAACTTATTTATTCCTTTTGATAGCTATTCAACATTCCCCGGCAACGGCGCCAAAAATGCTTGTTGATACTTCTTAACGTCATTACCAAAAGTAGAATAAATTCTATTTCTGATAACGACGCCAAAAAGGGTTAACCACCTCTCATGACACTTAAGCCAGGTTGTCATCCCCAGCATGCCAGAGAGATGCGGTACTGAAATATGCATTTGCTCTTCTAATAAATAATAAATGTATTTCTGCAAGCTCACAGATTATACCGAAGTAGCATTTTAACCAGGAGGATTGCAGGTATTGTTATTTATATTTTTACCACTGGGAAGGGATACTAAGGAATAAATGAGGAATGAATAAAGATGATTAATGAGTATCACTGCATGTGGAATGGAGAGTTTTCACCTATCTCACTCAGTACAAGATAAGTGTCACATAAGATATAGATAATGAATGAATAGTGACAAAAGATAAATACTAATCAGCATATATATTAGCCACATAAGATAATGATAAGAACCTCAATAGATATTCTAGCAAGTCATTAGCATGGAATTAGGATGAACTACAAAGATATTTCCTAAGTCATTCTTAACTATACAGTCTAGCATACTATGATTAGTGCAATTACACTTGGCAATCATGGCAAGAAAAGAGATATTCATGTGTAGTGAGTATTACTAAGGAAGATGAAGAACATAGCAATCACTTCCCCGTAATAGTACTCCTCTGCCTGCCCTACAAACAGGAGGAGGACTACAAAGGACTCAACAGGACTGTCACTCCTGCGATCTACCTCACGATCCGGAATGTAGGGTACAATCGCAGATAAATACGGTCTAGGCACCACGCCTACACAATATCTATCATTTCCCAATAGTACTAATGGATAAACGCTATACGATCCTAAACATGGATATGATTCAGATCTAACTAAGCCAAGTATATAATCATAATAGACTAAGAACAATATAACTAAGAACATAAACAAATAGAGTAAAGTCATAAACAATATAATGAAATAGATCAAAGTCATATTCATAATATTGAAGAACAAATGATGAACAATGAAGAACTAGAGAGAGAATTACCAATGATCCTCTTGACAGATCCGGAAACCAATCGAAGATTAACTCCTTCTAGTTCTAATCCTATATAGCTATGCTAAACTAGAAATCTAGTTGATGTGGTGGCTCTAGGGCTTGATCAGGGGCTTCTCCTCTTGAGATGGATGATGAATAATGAATTAGGTCAGAGAGGCTCTTCTCCTCTGGGTCAGAGTGCCTTCCTTATATAGGCTCCTCAAATGAACGTCGATCGTCGGATCAAACCGACCTTAATGGAGGGCTTAGATGTGATCTCAAAGGCGGTGGAGAATTGGTCCCACAAGGCAGATCCTATTGGGCCTTGCCCTAGGGCAGCCGCCCTAGGGGGTAGGGCGGGCGCCCTGCCCCTGGGCCCACTTGGCCTCTGGTTCCTTCCTGCACCTTCTTGACTCTTCTAGAGTGTCCTTATTTCTACGGATGATGTTTATCTCTATGTAATCATGACATGTGGGCCTTTCCTCCATATTTCCTGATATCGCCCTGCAGAAATAGACATTAACCAAAACTCGTCGAATTCTGTCAGTATAAACCCTATTTCTAAGTGTTGGTTTCATAAAGATCCTTTTCCTTGTCTAGTTGATGGTTGGATTTGATACTTAAGGACCGTCAACACTGGGTAACAGCTATTTATGGGAACCAATCTCTTTGTTTTAGCCTTATATAAGTTCCTTCGCCTTTTTTTACTGTCTCTTTCTCTGACTAACGGGAATTTTTGTCCTTTGTTTTCGTCTTAACCCTCTTCTGTCATTCTTCTCGAGATAATTTTGCAATGAAGGGCAAAGGGATTCCGATGTCTTCCACTCAGCAGGGTTATCTTGATCTCTTAGTTGCACAAGGACTTCTTTCAATATCGGTTCTTTCTACTTGTGAATTACCTGGTGACCAGTCGTCTCCCAATCCATCTCCTCATCAATCTCTTCTTTTTGTTTCTTATGTCAGATATGGAGTTTGTTTCCCACCATCTGATTTCTTAGTTCAATTCCTTGACTTTTATGGTCTTCAACTTTATCACCTTGTTCCTAATGCTATCCTCTTTCTTTCATGCTTCGTGCACCTTTGTGAGGTTTTCATAGGAATTCCTCCTTGTCTCTTGTTCTTTCGCTATTTCTTTCGGGTCCGTCTTACTGGAAGGTCGAAGGTTCCTAGTTGTGGTTGCTGCATGATTCAATCTAGGTAGGGTCACAAAAATGCCTTTCCTTCTTTGTCCCTATCTAATTCTGTTCGTGACTGGGCTGAAAAGTGGTTTTATATTTCTTAACCATCTTTTCCTAAGCCTTTTGATTTGTCTTCTCTCCCAGTTTCTCTTCCTTGTTGGTCTAATAAAATCTCCTCTTCTGAAAAGCAAGCTCTTAAGCCTTTGATTGATCGTCTTAGTTTTTTGAAACAATCTAGCTTGATAGGCAATGGTATTGTTGCTAGTTTCATGCGTCGACGAGTTCAGCCTTTGATGAAAAGGGATCTTCTAGGTTTTGAGTATAGTGGTCCTTCTGATTCGTCTCGCCTTATCCTTGAGACTGAACTTTCGGATGATGTTGTTCTTGAGATGATGAATAAAGTATTGGGTAGTGTTGTTATCCTCCCTGTCGCGATTCAAGAGTATAGTGCTGCCAATCCTCCACCTAATGTAAGCTTTTATATCCTTGATCTATTTTCCTTTGTTTTGAAACCTTGATCTGATGTGTTATTGCTTTGCAGGGTTATGGTCACGACTTTGCTCTAGATGTGCCTGCTGCTGATGATTGTGAAAATTTGGATGATGAAGATGATGATGATGATACTAATGCTGCTATTGGTTCTCGTGCTGCCTCTCCAAAGCGAGGACATTTAGATGCAGCCATTAGGCCTCCTCTGTCACGGAACCGCCCAACCTATAAGAGCACCAATGCAATGGTCACCGTTTCCAACAACACTGTCACACTAGAGCCCATATAAGCCCGGTAGTCCTTGAAATCTTGAAGGATTTCAAACCACAAATAAGTAACAACCTAAGATCGTACTCGATTCAGTAACCACACATCCATAGTGATAAGTTCGAAACAAAATAATATTACAATAGAGTTTAAAGAAGTGTTTCAGTAATCAAAGCAGCGGAAGTTCGGGTTTCACAAACACCCATTGTAAACTGTTTAAACCAAATATAGTGCCATGCTTAGTACAGTCCCATCAAAAGCAACAAGGAGAGACATCAGAATCCACCATTGCCCATGGTCTTCACTCTTCATCACATGCAGGATAGAGGCATGCCTGACAATAGCCAGAGTAGACCATACCATCTGCAACAAGGGTAAAGCAACCCTGAGTACTCAATTGTACTCAGCTAGACTTACCCGACAGGGAGATAGATATATATAACCATAGACACTTCAAGGATTATGCAAGGCTTTATCAGGTGGATCTCATGAGATAGCATACTTTTGCATAAAAGAGCAGTCCTAATTACTCAGGTATTCTCATGATCATAAAACATTATTTGGTAGTTGCTTGAGTAATATTAAACAGATCTCATTAGCACCTATACTAGAGCAATTACTGAGTTATCAAACAATAATAACCATATTGTGTTTGGCATCAAAACCATATTACCATCTTTTGGTTACTTATTAGAGTTCAGGTTTCTACAGTTGGAGGAAGATCTTTCAAGTTTCTCACTAATGGGGAGAGAGCGCGATTCGAATCGAATTCCTATCCAGCTGGAGGTTTATTCCTCAATCACACCCAAGTATGCCTGCTGGCACACTTATACGGGTCACCTTCACTATCGCTCGGGTAGCCGCGGGTCTCCCGGGTACAGGCATGAGTAGCGACTCACGGATAGCCAGGTTGCCCAAGTAGATCCTACCCACAGTCCCGGCCAGGTAGCTCAAGTCATACTTTCCTATGACTAGTATGTCGCTCGCGATCTTCATGACCCAAGTAGGCGGAGATTTCGGCCTGAACACACAGAGTTAGGCTTCACGGTCGAAACGAGTTATTCGGCCAGCTATGAAGGAGGCATGCGTTCAATCTCGGTAGATGTCCAACCACGATCCATTTCCTAGCGACACAGGTGGAGAGAACCCGCTCACAAGACCTCCAAGTCAAGTGGCTCACAACACCTTATCCGCCCGGTCTCGATTTATTACTTCCACATGGTTATTTTCCATGATAGCAAATATAGCCAACCGTGACCAGCATCCTATCTTTGTGGGGGATGGTAGACCAACCACGCTACTAGTCTAAGCATGGCTAAGAATATGTTTCGGTCTTAGGCCTACAAGGTTCTTTTTGTTAGACAAGGAAGGTATAATGCATCAAGGGTTTCATTCAACTCCTATTAACTTAATGCACAAACAAGTGGTGGCATTGTAAGTAAAATACTTTTAAATAGAGTAAGAGAGGTGTATAATGCTCTGGGCTTGACTTTCACAAAGGTGGAGGGAAGGTGGTTTGGGCACTCCGGAAGCTCAGACCCCTGTTCTCCTTCTTCTGGAACTCCTGGAGCTTGAATCTCCGGTGAGGCTCCTCCTTCCAGCTCCCCAAACTTCAACAGTGTCACTCCCTCCGGCGATCCTGGATGCATGTATACATGTATGACGATCCACATAACTATATGATAAGTCACATACTAAGAATGAGACATGTCTAATGCACATGAATGAGTGCTCATGATGAATGTACAATGCAACATTTTATACTCGTTGACCGAGTAGGTGCAAATCTCTTCTCCTGTAGAGAAGTTAACACTTACCCTTCTTTAGTAACCTATAATAGAGCTTCTCCTCGGAGGTAAGCTCTCTTACACCTGCAACTTCAACATGCTTATATTTTAGGCTATATGCTTATCACACATTACTTGGAACATTCACCACATAGCATATAAACACTTAAAAACAGCAGCTGAAAGAAAATTGTGTAGGTGAAGCTACACACAACTAAAAATTACAAGACATTCTAGAAAGCTGATGAAATTGTCTATAAAACATTCCATAAACTCCCCAGCCAGATCCAAAAATAAAAAGGCCTAACAGACACTTAAACAAAGTTGTTTAGAAGAAAACAGGAAAACACAGATTTAAAGCTGAATTTGTAAAATATACCCAGGTCAAATTAAATAGGCTATGGCTGTAAAAATTTAACACCATATAGATTAACTTGTTATCTACAATAAAGTTAATTGTAGCTACTACTGAAACTAAACATAAGTAGCTCAAACAAATCTAGCAAGAAAACATGTTTCAACTGTTTCAATAGATTTCAGATAGCACTTAGAACAGTTATAAAGCTTTTAACCAATATTCCAAAAATTATGATAAAATAAGACAAGAAAGGCTACATAATTAGCTACCACTTTGGTATTCACAACATCAACATAAAGCATACATAACACAGGGTTAAAAATGCTTCTTTGCTGGTGATAAGGAAACAAGCATACTTTGAGCATTAATTACTTAAACAATTTGAAAATTGTGAAACAACAAATTTCTAGCTCATAAATATCAAGTAACACATGTACAAAAATTACCAAACACAGCAAATACATATAATTTAGCTAGCAAATTAAACAATGTTGCATTTAAATATATATAAGCATTTGATCAAAAGAAGTACAACATGCAAATAAATTAAAGGTTACTGGCACTTCAATATTTTACATGGGAAGTACATGCTAAGACAAACTCAACACAACAAGAACCAGATTTTTATCACATGTCAAACTTCAGTTATAAATTAAACAAGTTAAACTAAGCATATAAAGCTTGCTGTCCATTTTTATTAAAACAACACAAAAGGACAGTAATAACAGGTCATTTTATATTTTTTTATGCATAGAGAAAAACATAACAAAGCTAACAAAACTAATTTCACATTTTTATCATTTTTCTGGAATTAGTTATGCATTTCCAAAGTTAGCATACAAATCTGAAAAAGAACAAAACAGAAAACACTTAGAGCCTATGACACGCGGGACCCACTGGTCAGCTTCTTCCCCATAGAGCCGACTGCACTGGTGGTGCTCGACCGTCGGCCTGTCACCGGCGGTGAGGTTTCTGGCCAAACCAACCCTACAGCTATGTTCCCCTACGCAACTCACATCGAACCATGTAGCTGGTTTTACCCCAGGCTCACCGGAGCATGCTCGACGGCGACCATGGTGGCATGGCGGCGTTACGGTTCTTACGTTGGCCGGTGCAAGATTTCTCTGGCTAGGCTAGCGATGGCTACACCTACATGGAATCCTAGGGGTCCGATCTAGCCCAGATTGGGGCAATGCAAGCCCTCCGATGAGCTCAGCCACATGCATAGCGGCACGGTGGCGAGTTCACGGCGGCGTGGTGCTTTTGTTCCGGCGGCGGTGATGCGCTAAAGCTTTAACCAACTCCGGCTACCTAACCACTGGCTAACCAGCTAACCCTAACGTGACGGAGGCGGACGCGAATGACACTGAGAAGCCTAGCGTAACTCTCGCCGGCGTTGCGGGTGCCGTGCTCTTGCACGCGGTGGAGTTTCCGTTCCCGCGAACCCTAACCCTAATCGCTTCAACCGACTCCTCGGTGAGCATCTACAACCTCTAGGCTACCTCATACAAGAGCTAGAAGAGAGCGAGAGAGGATGGATCGAATTGGCCACGGCGGCACAAAGGTCTGCGGAGCTTTGGTCGACAATGGCGCTGCGCTGTGCTGCGCGGTCTGGCTCACCTGTGCGGTTAGCACGGAAACTGGTCGGTGCAAAAGGTGGAGCGGAGCAAGGCGAAGCTGCGGCTGCGTTTTGGCGGCCAATGCGGCGGTGTGCTGCGCGGTGGAGCTCGGCGACGGCGATGCTCAACAATGGCGCGGCACTGCGCTTTCTTGCGCAAGGCAGAGAAGAGAGGGAGAGAGCAGGGCGAGTGTGCGGCGTGGTCGCGAGGTGGAGTGTGCGGGCCTCCAAGGCGCGGCCGGCGCGGGCGTTCTGCCGAGGTATGGTCGACACGTGACGCAAGATGCCTGGCGCGGTCGGCCACCGACCGGCGCACGGCTCTACCTCGGCGTTCAAACGCCCGATCAGACCGACTGACGGAGTGATTTGCAACACGATTAACTCCCTAATCTCTGCAAACTAGCTTCAACCAATTACATGAATAGATAGATCTATAGTCGAACTCCAAATATGATGTAACTCGGTTTAACTGAAACTACCTAGATTTCAAACTATAAGCACTCAAACAGGGTAACTTTCAAACTGAAAGTCGGTTTAGGACTTAGGCAAAATTTGAATCCAAAACAGCCCCTAATCCTGCCTTAAAAGGCCAATTAGGGTATGTTAGGTTCCAAATCACCTCAAGGTGGTTAAACAAAGTTTGTTTAGAATTAAAAACTCTACAACTTTGCTTAAACCAACTTTGTCATACAAGGTCATTAACAAGGTTGATTTTTTAAATCAAGCAAAAAGGTTCCTAGGGTCAACATAGAAGCTTAAACCCTAGAAGCATAATTTGACTTGATCATGAACATAAACATGGTTTCATTTTCATCCTTAAGCATTTCTAGATGGTCATTAGTGATCAAAACATCAAGCACTTGGTTATACAAGCATAACTCACTCAAAGCTAAGTGTAGGTTAACACATACACACATGAAAAACAAGGTGATCACTAGGGTTATCATTTCAGGTGATCATGGGAATGCATGAATGTAATGATGCTTGTGCTCATGCTCATGAAATGATATGCAATGCAAGCTTAACACCTAGGGTGTTACAACCCTTCCCCCTTACAAAAAATCTCGTCCCGAGATTTGCAAGGCTTACCATTTTTCATAGAAAGCAGGGTAGATTTCCTTAAGGTAGTCTTCCCATTCCCCTTTAGCATATCATTCACTATGATTGTTCAACATTATTTTGTAAAACTTGATTACTTTGTTTCGAGTTAATCTTTCTTTGGTGGCCATTATCTGGACTGGCTTTTCTTCAAAAGACAAGTCTGACTGTAACTTCAGACCTGCGGATTCGATATGTTCCTCTGGAACTCTCAAACACTTCTTAAGCTGGGATACATGAAAGACATTGAAGATAACTCTCATCTCTGGTGGTAACAACAACTTATAAGCTACCCTTCCACTTCTTTCAATGATCCGGTATGGTCCCACATACCTTGGAGCAAGCTTTCATTTAACTCCAAACCTTTGCACTCCCTTCATAGGTGATACTTTCAAATACACGTAGTCACCTACTTCGAACTCAAGCGGTCTTCTTCTCTTGTCTGCATTACTCTTTTGTCTTGACTGATCTGCACGCATATGTTCTTGTATGATTCTAACTTTATCTTCATCTTCTTGTACAAAGTCGATACCGTAGTATCTTCTTTCTCCTGGTTCAACCTAATTGAGAGGTGTTCTACACCTTCTACCGTACAAAGCTTCAAACGAAGCCATTTTGATGCTTTCTTGATAGCTATTGTTGTATGAGAATTCTGCTAAAGGCAACCAACTTTCCCAAGATCCTTTAGAAGATATCACACATGCCCTAAGGAGATCTTCGAGAATCTGATTAACTCTTTCCATTTGTCCTGATGTTTGCGGATGGTAAGCTGAACTGCGGACTAGGTTAGTTCCAAGCTGCTTATGAAGATGTTCCCAGAAACGAGCAGTAAACTGCGGTCCTCTATCTGACATAATTGTTCTTGGAACACCATGTAAATGAACTATGTGAGTGATATACATCTCTGCATACTCATATGGCCGGTTAGTGGTGCAGACTGGTATAAAGTGCGCTCGCTTGGTTAACCGGTCCATAATCACCCATATTGAGTCTTGACCTCTTTGAGTAGGTGGAAGACCTGTTATGAAATCCATGCTGATTTCTTCCCATTTCCATCCTGGAATTGACAAGGGTTGTAAGAGTCCAGCGGGTTTCATATGTATCGCCTTCACTCTACAACCCACATCACATCTTGCCACGAATGCGGCAATCTCTTTCTTCATCTTTGTCCACCAAAAACGTTGTTTTAAATCATGGTACATCTTGCTACTGCCTAGATGTATAGATAGCTTAGACGAATGTGCTTCCTCCAAGATCTAGTTTCTCCATTCCTTATCCTTAGGTACAACAAGACGATCTTGAAACCAAAGAATTCCCTTCTCATCTATCTTGAAACATTGGGAACCCTCGGTTTTCATCTTTCGTTTGATATGAAACACTCCCACATCTGTTTTCTGACCTTCTATGATCTTACTTTCGAGCGAGCAACTGACGGTAAGATTGTATAACACTTAGGGGTGTAACAAGTCAAACCCATCCTCCAGCAAAGGTTGCACAAAGTGATAGTGTGACTTTCTTCTCAAAGCGTCAGCTACTATATTTGCTTGTCCTGGGTGGTAATGAACTTCAAGATTGTAATCCTTGATTAGTTCTAAGCATCTTCTTTGTATCATATTCAACTCTGGTTGAGTGAAGATGTACTTGAGACTCTTGTGATCGGTGTAGATATGACACACGTTACCAAGAAGGTAATGTCTCCATATCTTCAAAGCATGAACCACTACTGCTAGTTCTAGATCATGTGTTGGTTAGTTAGCTTCATGTTTTCTGAGCTGTCGAGAAGCATAGGCTATCACTTTTCCTTCTTGCATAAGAACACATCCTAGTCTAGTCCCGGAGGCGTCACAATACACATCAAAGGGTTTTGTTATGTCTGGTTGCGCCAAAATGGGTGCTGAAGTAACTAGAGTTCTTAGGGTAAGAAAAGATGCCTCACATTCGGGAGTCCATTCGAACCTCTTGTCTTTCTGTAGCAGGCTGGTCATAGGTTTAGCTATCTTGGAGAAGTCCGGAATAAACCGACAGTAATATCCAGCCGGACCAAGAAAACTACGAACCTCGGTGACGGAAGTTGGAGCTTTCCAATCCATAACCTCTTGTACTTTACTTGGATCCACAGATATTCCATCAGCAGAAAGGATATGTCCAAGGAAAGGTACTTTAGTAAGGCAAAACTCGCACTTACTAAACTTGGCATACAACTTATGTTCTCTTAGCCGTGTGAGAACCAAGCGTAGATGTTCTGCATGCTCTGCTTCATTCTCCGAGTAGATTAAAATGTCGCCGATGAAGACAACCACAAATTTATCCAGCTCGGGCATAGTTCATAAGATACATGAAGTAGGAAGGAGCATTAGTTAGCCCAAACGACATAACCAAATACTCATAGAGCCCATACCTCGTTGCAAAAGCTGTCTTGGCTATATCTTATGGTCGGATCTTGATTTGATGATATCCAGATCTCAAATCAATCTTAGAGCACACTTTAGCCTTGGATAACTGATCAAACAAGATATCAATACATGGCAAAGGATATTTGTTCTTGATCATTACAACATTAAGTGGTCGATAATCCACGCACATTCATAGGGATCTATCCTTCTTTTTGACGAACAATGCGGGACATCCCCATGGTGATGACCTAGGCCGAATGAGACCTTTATCGAGCAACTCCTGTAATTGTTTCTTTAGCTCTACTAGCTCATTGGGAGGCATTTTGTACGACCTACGAGAAATAGGCGTCGTGCCAGGTAGAAACTCAATAGCGAACTCCACATCTCAATTGGGTGGAAGACCGGGAAGATCATCGGGAAACACATCCGGAAACTCACACACTACCGCGATATTTTGGATGGTGGTAACCTAGATAGCACAAGACATAGCACAGAGGTCTAACTTCCACGGAAGAGGGATTTGTAGACTCCCTTTTCCGTCTGGGGTTGTCATGGATAGAAGCCTTTCTGCGGTGTCTATGGTCACACCATGACCACTCATCCACCTCATGCCTAGGATCACATCCAAACCCAAACCAGGTAGGATGATAAGATATGTCCTAAACTCATATTTTTGGATTATGATACTCAAATTCTTGACTGCTTGTTTAGTTGATATGTCAGCCCCTGCTAAACTTATGCAGTATCCCACATCCAAATCAGATATGCTCATGCCATGCTTAATAGTAAAAGCTTTACTCACAAACGAATGCGAAGATCCTGAATCAAAGAGCACAATTGCGGGATGATGGTTTACAAGGAACATACCGGCTGTGACGGTCTCTCCTTGTGGCACTTCCTCCACTGTGGTATAGTGCACTCGCCCTTGATAGGCCTAATTCCTCTTTGGGTGAGGGAATTCCCTAGCAAAGTGCCCTGGGCGCTGACAATTGAAGCACGATGCATTGTTGGGCAGAGCCTTCACATTGCCAGAACTACCTTGCCCCGGGTTGCCTTTTGGAAGAGCAATGGTGTAAGGCTTGCGATACTGACTCTGTTGTGCGCCTTTAGCTGGATCTTTCTTCTGTGGGGGTCTGAACTTAGCCCCTACAACTGGAGGTCGGTAAGTAGAGTGATTGACAAAAGGAGCTCTCTGCTGAGATGAGCTTCCCTCGAATGTCCTCTTACATCCTTTAACTGCAGTATACAAGTTTTTCTGGTTCTCCTGGGTCAAAGGATCACTGATGAACTCGTTGAAGTTGGTGCGGGTTGAGTTTGCAAGAGTATTCATCAGCTTGGTTCCCAGACCTCTCTTGAAGCTATCAATCTTTTTCTCATCCGTGTCAACAAACTGGGGAGCATAATGGGCCAAGTTGTTGAAAGCATGAAGGTACTCTGTTAAGGTCTTGGTACCCTGAGTGAGCTTCAAAAACTCTGCTGCCTTCATCTTCATCAGACCTGGTGGGATGTAGTGCCCTCTGAAAGCTGTCTTGAACTGATTTCAAGAGACTGGAGCATTGGCAGGGTATGTGGTGCGATGATGAGCCCACCATATACCTGCCGGTCCTTGCAACTGATGCGAAGCATATTCTGCCTTTAGCTCCTCTGTCATCCTTAGCAGACGGAACTTTTGCTCCATGGTGTTTAGCCATTCATCAGCTTGGAGTGGCTCTTCTGCCTCTTTGAAGATTGGCGGCTTGGTGTCAAGGAAATCCTTGAAAGTGCTGAATTGATTTCCTACCTAATGATCACGATTACCCAGGTTCTGGTTATTGCGGGCCATCTCATGTAGCAACTCTTAAATGTTGCCTTGAACACCTATGAACTGAGCCATAAACTGCTCCGGCGTAAGCGGTGGTGGTGGTGGTGGATGCGGCAAAGGAGCCTCATTCTCGTCATGGTGATTTCCACCACTTCTAGAGCCACGGGAGCGAGTATTGGTAGGCATCTGCATGAATTTGATAGCAAGAAGTAATGAGAGTTGAGTAATTATGGATGAATCATGATTATTCCTTAGTAAATCATTGAAAAGGAGATAACTTAAATCCATGTAGGGCATAAAAGAATTCATACTAGCAACACATCATCATCCATTCATAGATGGTACCACGAAAAGCATCCATACAAGCCAAAAGTGCCAGACATCTCTGGACTTTAAGTCATGGTGGTTACACAACATCATGTCTCTCATGAAACAACAAAAGCCAAGCTACTAACGCAAACGAAAACTAAAAGCTAGTGTAAGCAAGCTATCCTAGTCTTCGCAGTCGGTGTCCATCCCTGAAAGACGGCCACCCTTGTCGTCGCTATCATCAACAAGCTCAAGCTCCTCGGGATCCTCCTTGTCGTCGTCCTCAGTCTCAGGGTCGTCGTCGGCATAGATCACCGCTAGATCTACCTCTGGTGCTATGGGTGGAGGGATCGGGTTGATCACATTGTTGAGCCTGTGAATCTCCTGCTGCAACTCTCGGATCTGGTCATGGGCCTGCTGATGTAGCCCATTCCACTCTGCATCACGACGTTGGTAAGCGATGTTCCCCACCACCTGCTAGTGGCAAAGCATACGCTCACAAGCCTCAGCTGCCTCCTCTCTAAGTATAGTTGCATCTCTCTCATCCTGCGCCTCCTTAGCTGCCCTCCTGAGACACTGATTATCCCTACCAACTCCCTGTAGGAACATCTCACTGGTCCTGAGGCGTGCCACACTAAACACGTAGGAGTCCTCTCTGGCGAAGAAAGCCTTGAGCACTGCATGCATAGCACTCATAGCCAGTCCTGAACTACCAGCTCTCTCATCCCTGTTTCTGACCAAGGTATTACCCGTGTCCTGATACTAGGCCATGGTGTTAGGGCTATCCTCTAGAAAGGCCCCTGCTGCACCGCGGTCCAGCTCTCCACTGTGCTCCTGACGGATCTGACTTAGTATGGTTAGAGCTGCAGACTGAGCTCCTTCCCAATGGCTACTGGCTATGGCCTCAGCGGACCACTTGCTCCATAAAGGTGCCTCGGTACGCCCAGGAACAGTCACAGTCACTGTGTACAACTGCGCATTTCCAAGCGGCTCCTGAGTCCAGTAGTACTGAGGTGACTCAGCATACCCAACCTGACTCAGCACCTTCCAAAGCAAGGTGGGAGTGCCAAACGATAACAGGAAGCGGTTGCTGCGCTGGGGAGGTCCTGGTGCTGCCATCTGTAACAAGTTTTAAGTTGGTGTGAGAACATGTATTTTACAAATTGCAAATTTTATCATATGTAGAGATACAATTTGGTAAAGGAGGGAACAAATGCAATGTATGATGACACATGATGCATGCTCGTACCTTACGTCATCACCTTCCTATGAAAGCAAACCTTTCACTACAACGTGCTAGATGGTGGCATAAAAACGCTCTCTCTTACATACGCAATTAATTGATCTACACTATTCGCTGTTAGTGTACCTGCAGAAGATTCATTTCAGCCCATTCCCAACATATGAATAATGCATTGCTGAAATGTAAATCTAATACTCATTTAGGTGTACACCCTGCATACACATAAGCAGTATATGCACCCTTTTCTCAAAAGTATTGCTCCACACATGGGTATCTTGCTGTCCACATACATCAACGTATGCAACAGTTCAACACATTAATTATTCCCTGCCTAGGTCGACGATTGTCCGACCATACTCTCACAACTCACCTTACCTTGGCATAGGTGCGATGTTGCAGAGAAATTAATTCTATCGACATATATGGCTAATTCATATATGAAGTCTACCTTGACCATTTGACCACAGGGTAGCATAGTGCGGTCCTGTATACAGACCTTGGCCTGGGCGTAGAGGTATTGTTCCATACAACACCATTCAAGTGAATGGCCCTCATACTATTTCATCCTGTATGGACAGGTAACTGAAAATATGATGCAATCCCCCAAGTTAGTACTTTAAGCCACCTGACATCCTATTGGGCAATAAGGGACATAACCTATGGCACATTCATAGTTTGCAAATAATTTTGTACACACACAAATTTTTTTGTAGAAAAATAGTTTGATAAACAAAATCTTTTGTTTGCAAATACACTCGTGAACGGTAGTATACTGAATCTTTCTCTGATACCAGCTGTCACGGAACCGTCCAACCTATAAGAGCACTAGTGCAATGGTCACCGTTTCCGACAACACTGTCACACTAGAGCCCATATAAGCCCGGTAGTCCTTGAAATCTCAAAGGATTTCAAACCACAAATAAGTAACAACCCGAGATCGTACTCGATTCAGTAACCACACATCCACAGTGATAAGTTCGAAATGAAATAATATTACAACAGAGTTTAAAGAAGTGTTATTACAACACCAAGTTCAAATCAATGTAGCGGAAGTTCGGGTTTCACAAACACCCATTGCAAACTGTTTAAACCAAATATAGTGCCATGCTTAGTATAGTCCCATCAAAAGCAACAAGGAGAGACATCAGAATCCACCATTGCCCATGGTCTTCACTCATCATCACATGCAGGATAGAGGCATGCCTGACAATAGCCAGAGTAGACCATACCATCTGCAACAAGGGTAAAGAAACCCTGAGTACTCAATTGTACTCAGCTAGACTTACTCGACAGGGAGATAGATATATATAACCATAGACACTTCAAGGATTATGCAAGGCTTTATCAGGTGGATCTCATGAGATAGCATACTTTTGCATAAAAGAGCATTCCTAATTACTCATGGATTCTCATGATCATAAAACATTATTTGGTAGTTGCTTGAGTAATATTAAACAGATCTCATTAGCACCTATACTAGAGTAATCACTGAGTTATCAAACAATAATAACCATATTGTGATTGGCATCAAAACCATTTAACCATCTTTTGGTTACTTATTAGAGTTCAGGTTTCTACAGTGGGAGGAAGATCTTTCAAGTTTCTCACTGACAGGGAGAGACCGTGATTCAAATCGAATTCCTATCCAGCTGGAGGTTTATTCCCCAATCACACCCAAGTATGCCTGCCGGCACACTTATACGGGCCACCTTCACTATCGCTCGGGTAGCCGCGGGTCTCCCGGGTACAGGCATGAGTAGCGACTCACGGATAGCCACGTTGCTCAAGTAGATCCTGCCCACGGTCTCGGCCAGGTAGCTCAGGTCATACTTGCCCATGACTAGTATGCCGCTCGCGGTCTTCATGACCCAAGTAGGGGGAGATTTCTGCCCGAACACACAGAGTTAGGCTTCGCGTCGAAATGAGTTATTCGGCCAGCTATGAAGGAGGCATGCATTCAATCTCAGTAGATGTCCAACCATGATCCAGTGCCTAGCGACACAGGCAGAGAGACCCGCTCACAAGACCTCCAAGTCAAGTGGCTCACAACACCTTGTCCGCTCGGTCTCGATTTATTACTTCCACATGGTTATTTTCCACGATAGCATATATAGCCAACCGTGACCAGCATCCTATATTTGTGGGGGATGGTAGACCACCCATGCTACTGGTCTCAGCATGGCTAAGTATATGTTTTGATCCTGGGCCTACAAGGTTCTTTTTGTTGGACAAGGAATGTATAATGCAGCAAGGGTTTCATTCAACTCCTATTAACTTAATGCACAAACAAGTGGTGGCATTGTAAGTAAAATACTTTTAAATAGAGTAAGAGAGGTGTATAATGCTCTAGGGCTTGACTTTCACAAAGGTGGAGGGAAGGTGGTTTGGGCACTCCGGAAGCTCAGACCCCTGTTCTCCTTCTTCTGGAACTTCTGGAGCTTGAATCTCCGGTGAGGCTCCTCCTTCCAGCTCCCCAAACTTCAACAGTGTCACTCCCTCCGGCGATCCTGGATGCATGTATACATGTATGACGATCCACATAGCTATATGATAAGTAACATACTAAGAATGAGACATGTCTAATGCACATGAATGAGTGCTCATGATGAATGTACGATGCAACATTTTATACTCGTTGACCAAGTAGGTGCAAATCTCTCCTCCTATAGAGAAGTTAACACTTACCCTTCTTTAGTAACCTATAATAGAGCTTCTCCTCGGAGGTAAGCTCTCTTACACCTACAACTTCAACATGCTTATATTTTAGGCTATATGCTTAACTAACATAGGGCACACATTACTTGGGAACATTCACCACATAGCATATAAACACTTAAAAACAGCAGCTGAAAGAAAATTGTGTAGGGGAAGCTACAAACAACCAAAAATTACAAGACATTCTGGAAAGCTGATGAAATTGTCTACAAAACATTCCATAAACTCCCCAACCAGATCCAAAATTAAAATGGCTTAACAAACAATTTAAGCAAAGCTGTTTAGAAGAAAACAGGAAAACACAGATTTAAAGCTGAACTTGTAAAATATACCTAGGTCAAATTAAAAAGGCTATGACTGTGAAAATTTAACACCAGATAGATTAACAAGTTATCTACAACAAAGTTAATTGTAGCTACTGCTGCAACTAAACATAAGTAGCTGAAACAAATCTAGCAAGAAAAGATGTTTCAGCTATTTCAACAAATTCCAGATAGCACTTAGAATAGTTATAAAGCTTTTAACCAACATTCCAAAAATTATGATCATAACATTAATTAGCTACCACTTTGATATTCACAACATCAACAGAAAGCATAGATAACACAGGTTTAAAATTGCTTCTTTGCTGGTGATAAGGAAACAAGCAGACTTTGAGCATTAATTATTTAAACAATTTGAAAAGAGTGAAACAACAAATTTCATATTTTCCTTAGCTCATACATAGCAAATAACACATGTACGAAAATTACCAAGCACAGGAAACACATATAATTTAGCTAGCAAATTAAACAACATTGCATTTAAATAAATAAGCATTTGATCAAAAGAAGTACAACAAGCAAATAAATTAAATGTTACAGGCACTTCAACATTTTTCATGGGAAGTACATGCTAAGACAAACTCAACGCAAAAAGAACCACATTTTTATCACATGCCAAACTTCAGTTATGAATTAAACAAGTTAAACTAAGCATATAAAGCTTGATGTCCATTTTTATTAAAACAACACAAAATGACAGTAACAACAGGTAATTATATATTTTTCCTGCATAGAGAAAAACAAAACAAAGCTAAAAAGCCTAATTTCACATTTTTATCATTTTTCTGGAATTAGTTATGCATTTCCAAAGTTAGCATACAAATCTGAAAAAGAACAAAACAGAAAACACTTAGAGCCTATGACACGCGGGACCCACTGGTCAGCTTCTTCCCCATAGAGCCGACTGCACTGGTGGTGCTCGACCATCGGCCCGTCACCGGCGGTGAGGTTTCTGGCCAAACCAACCCTACAGCTATGTTCCCCTACGCAACCCGCATCGAACCATGTAGCTGGTTGTACCCTAGGCTCACCGGAGCATGCTCGACGGTGACCTTAGCGGCACGGCGGCGCTGCGGTTCTTATGCTGGCCGGCGCAAGCTTTCTCCGGCCAGGCTAGCGATGGCTACACCTACACAGAACCCTAGCGGTCCGATCTAGCCCATATTGGGGCCATGTAAGCCCTCCGATGAGCTCGGCCACATGCACAGCAGCACGGTGGCGAGTTCACAGTGGCGCGGTGCTTTTGTTCCGGCGGCGGTGATGGGCCAAAGCTTTAACCGACTCCGGCTACCTAACCACTAGCTAACCAGCTAACCCTAACGTGATGGAGACAGAAGCGAGTAACGCTGAGAAGACCAGCGTAACTCTCGCCTGTGTTGAGGGTGCCGTGCGCTTACACGCGGCGGAGTTCCTGTTCCGGTGAACCCTAACCCTAATCGCTTCAACCGACTCCTCGGTGAGCATCTACAACCTCTAGACTACCACGTACAAGAGCTAGAAGAGAGGGAGAGAGGCTAGATCGAGCTGGCCACGACGGCGCAAAGCTCGGCGGAGATTTGGTCGACAATGGCGCTACGCTGTGCTACGCGGTCTGGCTCACCTGTGCGGTTAGCGCGGAAACTGGTCGGTGCAAAAGGTGGAGCGGAGCAAGGCGAAGCTGCGGCTGCGTTTTGGCGGCCAATGCAGCGGTGTGCTGTGCGGTGGAGCTCGGCGATGGCTCTGCTTGGCAATGGCGCGACGCTGCGCTTTCTTGCGCGAGGCAGAGAAGAGACGGAGAGAGCGGGGCGAGTGTGCGGCGCGCTCACGAGGTGGAGTGTGCGGGCGTTCCGCCGACGTACGGTCGACACGCGGTGCAAGATGCCTGGCGCGGTCGGCCACCGACCGGCGCGCGGCTCTGCCTTGGCGTTCAAACGCCTGATCAGACCGACTGACGGAGCGATTTGCAACGCGATTAACTCCCTAATCTCTGTAGACTAGCTTCAACCAGTTACATGAATAGATAGAGCTATAGTCAAACTCCAAATATGATGTAACTTGGTTTAACTGAAACTGCCTAGATTTCAAACTATAAGCACTCAAACAGGGTAACTTTCAAACTGAAAGTCAGTTTAGGACTTAGGTAAAATTTGAATCCAAAACAGCCCCTAATCTTGCCTTAAAAGGACAATTAGGGTATGTTAGGCACCAAATCACCTCAAGGTGATTAAACAAAGTTTGTTTAGAATTAAAAACTCTACAACTTTTCTTAAACCAACTTTGTCATACAAGGTCATTAACAAGGTTGATTTGTTAAATCAAGCAAAAAGGTTCCTAGGGTCAACATAGAAGCTTAAACCCTAGAAACATAATTTGACTTGATCATGAACATAAACATGGTTTCATTTTCATCCTTAAGCATTTCTAGATGGTCATTAGTGATCAAAACATCAAGCACTTGGTTATACAAGTATAACTCACTCAAAGCTAAGTGTAGGTTAACACATACACACATGAAAAACAAGGTGATCACTAGGGTTATCATTTCAGGTGATCATGGGAATGCATGAATGTAATGATGCTTGTGCTCATGCTCATGAAATGATATGACATGCAATATTAACACCTAGGGTGTTACATCCTCGGTCGAAAAGGCGGCGGTCTGCCCGTCAGGGTTCTTTGTTAGGTTATCTTTATACCGAGTTCTTTTTTCTTTGTTCTTTCTGTTTTTTATCTCTTGATTTTGTTTTCTGATTTGTAGATGGGCATTCGGTTCTTTCAACTGAAGATGAATCGGGTGACCCTTTGAGTCCTTTTGGGAGAGTCTTTTTTTCTTCTTTCCCCTTTTTATGTGCTTTTATGTTTATGATGCATGCTGATGTTTGGTCCTCTAATGTAGTCGGGTGTCTGCTGATGCTCCCTTTGCTTCTAGCTCTACTGTTCCTTCTTCTTCTATCCTACCATCTTTTGATGGTGGTTTTGATTTTGCTATATCAAAGTTATCCTTCTCTCAAACTGTGGCTCAAATCAAGAAGTCTTCTAGGTATATTTTCTTTCGTTTGCTTCTCTTTTTGTTCTTTGCTGAGTTTCTTGTAAAAATTTGTGATGTTTTTTATTGCAGTATTCCTTTAGATAACCCCTCTTCTTCCAAAGGTGTCATGGACTTGAAATTGTTTTCTGAAGGTTGGTTTGTTTTCTATCTTTTCCTAGCCTTATCTTTTCATGTATCTATGTGTTGAGCTCTTTGTTGTAGGTGTTTTAGTGGTTCCCAGTGGTGTAGCTTCCGAACCTGTTACTTGGGTTCCTCCTACGGTTGATCATTGTGTTCCTTTGTCTGCTCGGTCTGAGCGAATTGGTAGGTTGCTTTCAACTTGGGAATCTTTCTCTTCAGAATATGGCGCAGAGCTCAAGGTATTTCTGATAATCTTTGTTTCGTGTGTTTGTCTCCTTGTTATTTTCCCCTTATCTTTATTCATGTTAATAGGCTTTTCCTCAAGATCAAGATGTTCTGTTTGGTCCTCAGGAAGAAAGATCAGCTTACCTTATTCAGGGTAGCCTTGGGAAAGCTGAAGTCGAGTTGTCTCGTGTTAAAGCTGAGTTGGCTCGAATGAAAGAGATTCAGGAGTCTGCTGCTACCCAAGCTTATGATGAGATTGCTAATCTGAAGTCCAGACTTGCTGGTATTATTTTCTTTGCACTTTTTGTCTTTTATTTTGTTGTATTCCCTTATTTATTTGTTTGACATTTATTAGATGCTAAACGCCAATGTGAGGTTTGGAAAAAAGATCGGGAGGTAATGACCGAGACTCTCCGGACTTTTGAGAATAAGGCTGAGCATGTAAGTGAATCTGCTGATGATACTTTAAAAAAGGCTCAAGATTTTCTAGCTGAAGCTCAGTTGATTCGAGCTGTTGCTGATCGTGACATTGTCTTGGCTTTACAATCAGTTTAGATTTTGCAAGAAAAGTTGAATTCTGCCCGAGCGCAACTTAGATCTCTGCTTGAGGCTGTGAAGCCTATTATTGCTGCTATTTGTCATCCTGGAGATGATAGTGCTGGTGTGGATAGTATAATCCTAGTGTTGTCTTCACGATTCCGTGAGTTTGTGCAGAGTGGGTTTGAATGATGTATTAATAATGTTGTTTCCTTTGTTTGGGCTCTTGCTCTTGAGATTCCCTTGAACCGGATTCTTGAGGATACTATGGAGGCCGATCTTTTGACTAAGTGGGAGCAATCGAAGCCTGAGGTTGAGGGGCTTTGTAGTGAGATACTTGGTCAGATGAAAGTGTTGCCCCTTCTTGATAAAAAACACTTGTTTGCCCCTGAATGATGGTTTTGTAATATACTCTGGATGATACTTTTGCTTAATATATTATCAGGTTTCGTCCTGATATTGTGATCTCTTGATTTTGAGATATGTACTTGTCTTGTCTGCGTATGTTGCCTTCTGATCGACTTACTTGTCAATCTAATGAATACATTGTTTTCCAGATCTTATGAGCCATGTCGAGTTCTTCTGACTGATGTTTGTCGTATTGTGCCTCTGTATTAGGCTTTGTAGATTTGTCTGTATTCCCCGAGTTCTTTCTGAGTAGTATTATCGGTCTTCGTGTCTTGATGAATATACTAAAAATATTGTTGCCTTATATCTTTATGCATCTGAGTTAGGCTGCGTAGATCTTCATCCTTGCGCTTTATTTGTCGTCTTCAAGTTAAGGATACGATCGTTGAAGTTGAAGGGGTGCAGTTAGAACCTGATGTGACATACTCCGAGTACCCAGTGAAGGTTCTCGATCAGAAAGATCGGGTTACTCGTCGCAAGACCATCAAGTTCTACAAAGTTCAATGGAACCAGCACTTAGAGGAAGAAGCTACTTGGGAATCTGAAGATTTTCTTTTAGAGAATTTCCCAGAGTTTTATGCTTCCATAGTTTGAACTGCTTTGTAAACCCTGGTCATAGTTGTAATATAAGAAACGAGAAAAAGAAGGTTCTTGACACATTTCCTTTTCCGTTACTTTGTTTACACTCCTAAATCTCGGGACGAGATTTCTTTAAGGGTGAAGGGTTGTAACACCCATGGTGTTTAACTTAATTAAAACTGGCCATGTCATCATATGCATAAAGCATCATTCATTTGATTGAGAACCTTGTCATGCATTGAACTAAAATAAGTTTATTTGGTTGTGCTTATCTCAATTTGTGAATAGTTATTGTGAATCCAAATTCAATTCTTATTCCAAAACCCTAATTTCTAGAGGGGATAAATCAAACCCTAAACATGGTTTTCAAAATCTAAAAAGAATTTGCATATGGTTGTTAAAGCAAAGTTGTAGAGCTTTTTTTCAATTGCACAAGTCATGTTTGGAGTTTTTCAAGGGTTATTCAAAAATCTTGAACAATTGAAAAGGGGGTAATTCCTTTGAATATGTTTTTTTCAAATCCAAAAATGCATTTCAAAAACTAAGCTGAATTTGAAAAAGTGCATGTTGACAACTTTGTAGAGCATGAAATTTTGAGCAACTTTGGTATCCAAAGTTTTTCATGAAAACCATTAGAAGGGGAGTTTTTTGGTATTTTTGAGTCGTGGGCAGTTTAGTCTTTTCACCGAGCACTTGCATGGCGGTTGTGCTCGCCGGCACCGACACCTGGCCTGCCAGCTGCCGACGCCACCGCGAGCCTCCTGGCCTCGACTTGCGTCACATCGAGTGCATGGCAATGCCACGGTCACTCTGCGCTCCTTAAAATGCGACGACGCGCTCTCCTTCTCTCTCCTTTCATGCCCATGCTTCGCTCTGCTCTGCTCCACCATGCGCTCCATCAACGACGACGAGCTCACGCAAGCTCGTTAGCCACTGCCAATCCCTCTAACAAACGCCATCGAGTTCGCCTTGAACTCGCGCACCTCCCGCGCGAGTTGGTTGAAGCCGCCGAACCCCCGTTCGTCCAGCGCAACCTCATCTTCCTCGGCTCTAGTGAAACCTCCGCCCGTTCGGGTTTGGCATCATCCGAGCTACACAGGAGCCGCATTGCCATTTTGTTTCTTGATTCTTCATCCTTGTCACTCACTGATCACGGTGCTCTTCTCCGTTTTGCAAATGGTGGACCGTAGCTCTGGGAACACCTTCGCGCCGCTCGGTTCATCATCTCCGCCGGCACGGTCTCTGTCGCCAGCATCATCTTCTTCCTCTCCGGCCGAGTTAGCGTGCACCTCACAACCAGGGTGAGCTCCTGGTGCTCGTAGGGTAGGCGGTTGTTACCAATTTTGGCCAGTTGTAGTTGTTCTTCTGCTCCGGCGTTTTTTGCGCCGCCGCGTCGGTGCTCACCACTGTGAGAGCTCGGTAGTGAGTCTTTTCTTCGATTTATGGGTGCGCTAGCTTCGCCTAGCCTTGCTGAGTCCAGTCGTGGTGTTGGTTGCATGCGGCTGTGTGGTGTGCCCGGCGCATGACGCGCGGATCTCAGTCGTCCGCCATGGCCGTCAGCGAGGTCACCCCATCTTCGTTTTGTTTCGTTTTTTGTTGCGCTTCGTGTTCGCGTCGTCAGTCTGAGTTCGTTGGAGTGCTTGCTTGATCCGGTGATGGTCTATAGTCGCCGGCTTACGTGCGGCCGAGCTCGTGTCGCCGCCATTGCCGCCGGTGAGGGAAAGCGAGGGATAGTGTATGGCATGTCGCACCTCGTTGGGTTCGGGGGTGAAGAGAGGAAGGCGATACGAGAGTCGGTTGAACATTTGGGTCACCGATGGTCACGCGCCGCCATGTTTTGTGGTCATCGGCGCCGCTGCATCGGTTGAGGTAACGCTGACAGCATGGCCCCACGTGTCAGTGTCGGTTAGAGTTAGGGTTTGTTATTTTTGTTTTTGCACAGTAATGAGTTTTGTTATTTTTGTATATTTATTTCTGTGCATTATTAAATTCTGCCAAAAAATTGTGTATGTTCTCTGTGATGTGTAGTATTTAATAAAAATATAATATGCATATGTCTAGTACAGTTTTAATTTTGTATAAATGCTTAAATTAAATGAAAAATGGGTTTTCCATGATTTTTCAAGCTCTGTATGTTGCTCCAAAAATTATGAAAAATTTTATGTAACCTGTAGACACTTATACCTTGCGGTACAAAAAGTTTGAGAATTTTTGGACAAACTTTTATACATGGCTATTTAGTTAATTAGGTTTTAATTAATTAAAAACCCTAATGAGTTCATTTCTTTTGTGACTTTGGATTGTTGATGCAAATGGCCATTGTTCAGTGGCAACCACAGCATGGACATGTATGATTATGATATGTTGTATGCTCAGTTCTTTTAGACATAATTATTAAACTTGCTAATCAATTTTATCATAGTTTAATTAATTGTTTTATGCTCTAGTTTTGTTTTCCTTCATGAAGGGAAGTTGTACTCAAGGTTCATAGTCTAAAATGTTCACCTTTTTAAACTCATGATTGTGTATTGTAAAGCATCATGTCTATTAATTCAAGCATCATCTAAGCATGTCATAATATCGTGTAGATATCTCGATTGTTGGGTTGGATAATACTGCTGGTGAAGTGGGTTTCTCTAATTGTGAATCTAAACCTGAGTTTGTGTATCCCTCCAACCAAGGCAAGCCCCGGTGCATTTAACCCTTCCTTGCATTTAAATATTTGTTTTAAATACACTTATGGTTATTATTGCATTGTTCTTACTATATTAAATTCCTATTTGGTGCATGGCCTTTATTCTTGTCTTATTGAATCCTTTACCTTGACACTTGTTTAAAGATGCAAAGTTTGCAAAATTTGCTTAGTGTGCTTAGAACTTTTCTAGTAGGTGATTTCCGGTCACCTACACATAGTGCATTGCTTCGGCAAATGGTTATGCACTTTTGAGAAAGGAACTTTGTTGGAAGTAATAATCGGAACCGGGCGGACACAGTATTTGGGAGCCACCAATGGTGACTGCTGAGTGGGTTGTTTCCGCCTATGTGATTAGGGCCTTGCTGTTGTAACAAGTCCAAGGGTTGTGACTTTAGAGTACTTATCACATACTTTGGGGAAGCTGGACCTTGGCTATTCCATTCTTAAGAATGGTTAACCCGCACTGGGAGTGGAGAGATGGCAAGAGTAGAGTGTACCCTCCTGGCTCGTGGAGTCGGATGGAGGTGTACTGTGCTCTCGGGTGGCGGAACCCTAATCTTGGCTGCAGGATCCAAGGAACGGTAGTTATATGTGTGCTTTAGTGCTGCATATGGTGTGTGATAGGGAAGCCCCAGTTGGGTTTAACCGGTTCGAATCGTCGTGTTCCTCGGATATGGAAACATAACCCTGTCTTTTATATCGTAGTTAATGAAACTTAAATCGAATACTTGATGGTTTCCTTTCATGGATGTTGTATTACCTCGTTATCAATCCTAACTCTAGATTGATACTTGAGTAATCTTATGAACGAATTAAATGAATTTCAATTGTTTTATAAAATGCTCATTTATGCAAAATACTTGATTCTTGTAAAACCCCACCTTGAATCTTATGACTTGCATACCTTTTGTCCACCATATATTTTATTTGTCGGATAAGTTTTGTTGAGTACTCTCGTACTCAGGGTTTGTTAATCCCTGTTGTAGATGAGGATCGTAACCCGATCTGTGTAGCTTCGTGCTACATGACTGTTGTCTCTGTTGATGAAGATGAGGAATAAATGTTGTTGTGTGACTCTTGGGCAAGAGTGTTTCGGGTTCTTGTTTATACTCTATCACTAGCTTGATGTAATAAGTTCGTATGACATCTATGTTATGCTTCCAAAAACCTATGGTTTGTAATATGACTTTTAAATTCCGCTACTTTGATGTAAATTAAATTATTGTATTACTTCTACAATGTTTGAAATGAGGTGATCCTGCTCTGAAAGAGGTGGATGACCCGTTGCAAAGCGGTGACACCCGACGGACTAATTAAGACTTGGATCATTTGTTGGGATTAAGTCGGATGGACATTAATCCTGGCAAGTGGGCCCTGTTCTTAAGAGGTTCTGTCACAATTGTGGACCGTTTGACAAAGTTGGCTCACTTCATTCTAGTTCGCAGAACTAACAGACCTGGTGAGTATGCTGAGATGTATATCACTCAGATAGTTTGCTTGCATGGTGTTCTAAGAGCCATAGTGTCAGATAGAGGTCTGTAGTTTACAACTTGTTTTTGGGAGCATCTACACAAATGGCTTGGAACTAATCTAGTTCCTAGTTCTTCTTATCACCCTCAACCTTCAGGACAGATAGAAAGAGTTAACCAGATTCTTGAAGATCTCCTCAGAGCATGTGTGGTTTCTTCTAAAGGATCATGGGAAAATTGGTTACCTCTAGTAGAGTTCTCATACAACAATAGTTATCAAGAAAGCATCAAAATGGCTCCTTTTGAAGATTTGTATGGAAGGAGGTGTCGAACACGTCTCAATTGGGTTGAACCAGGTGAAAGAAGATACTATGTAATTGACTTTGTGCAATAAGCTAAAGATAAAGTCAGAATCATACTGTGTACTATGTAATTGACTGCTAAGGAATAAATGAGTAATGAGTATCATTGCATGTGTAATGGAGAGTTTCCATCTATCTCTCTCAATACAAGGTAAGTGTCACATAATATTTAGGTAATGAATGAATAGTGACAAAAGATAAATATATTGATCAGCATATATAGCCACATAAGATAATGATAAGCACCTCAACAGATATTCTAGCAAGTCATTAGCATGGAATTAGAACAAACTACAAGAATATTTCCTAAGTTATTCTAACTATACAGTCTAGCATATTATGATTAGTGCAATTATACTTGGCAATCATGGCGAGATAAGATTATAATCATGCATAGTGAGATTACTAAGAAAGATGAGAAACATAGCAACCATTTCTCCGTAATGGTTCCGCTTTGCCTGTCCTATAAATGGGAGGAGGACTACAAAGGACTCAACAGGACTGTCACTCCTGCGATCTACCTCATGATCCGGAATATAGGGTACAATCGTAGATAAATATGGTCTAGGCACCACGCCTACACAATATCTATCATTTACCTATAGTATTCATGGATAAACCACCGATGGATAAATGTTATACGATCCTAAACATGAATATGATTCAGATCTAACTACGCCAAGTATATAATCATAATAAACTAAGAACAATATAATTGAGAACATAATCGAATAGAGTAAAGTCATAAACAATATAATGAAGTAGAGCAAAGTCATATTCATAATATTGAAGAACAAATGAAGAACAACGAAGAACTAGAGAGAGCATTACCAAGAATCCTCTTGACAGATCTGGAAACCAATCGAAGATTGACTCCTTCTAGTTCTAATCCTATATAGCTATGCTAAACTAGAGATCTAGTTGATGTAGTGGCTCTAGGGCTTGATCAGGGACTTCTCCTCTTGAGATGGATATTGAATAATGAAATTTAGGTCTTCTCCCCAGGGTCAGGGGGCCTTCCTTATATAGCCTCCTCAAATGAACGTCGGTCGTCGGATCAAACCGACCTTAATGGAGGGTTTAGATACAACCTCAAAGGCGGTGGAGGGAAGGTCCATGAGGTAGAGCTTAATTGGCTCCTGCCCTAGGGCGGCCACCCCAGGGGGTAGGGCGGGCGCCCTGCCTATGGGCCTGCTCGCCCTCTTGTTCCTTCCCGCGCCTTCTTGACCCTTCTAGAGTATTCTTTTTCCTGCGGATGATAATTATCTCTATGTAATCCTTACATGTGGGCCTTTCCTCCATATTTCCTGATATCCCCTTGTATAAACAGACATTCACCAAAACTCGTGGAATTCTGTTAGTATAAACCCTATTTCTAACTATTGGTTTCATATAGATCGTTTTCCTTGTTGAGTTGATGGTTGGATTTGGTATTTAAGGACCGTCAACAAAGAGTTATGCTGATAAGCGTAGAAGGCCTCTTGAATTCGAGGTAGCGGATTATGTGTACTTGAAGGTATTGCCTATGAAAGGAGAACAGAGGTTTGGAGTGAAAAGAAAGCTTGCTCCAAGATATGTGGAACCACATAAGATCGTTGAAAGAAGTGGAAGAGTAGCTTATAAGTTGTTGTTACCTCCAGAGATGCAAGCTATCTTGAATGTCTTTCATTATCTCAGTTAAATAAATGCCTAAGAGTCCTAGAAGAAAGAATAGAACCATCAGGTTTACGTTTACAATCAGATCTATCCTTTGAGGAAAACTAGTGTAACTCATGGACACTAAAGAAGAGTAACTCAAAACAAAGTTATCAAATTTTACAAAGTAATGTGGAACAATCAAAGTGAAAGAGATGCTACATGGGAATGGGAAGATTACCTTAAGAAAGTCTACCCCGCTTTCTATGAAAAATGGCAAGCCTTGCAAATCTCAGGACGAGATTTTTGTAAGGGGAGAAGGGTTGTAACACCCTAGGTGTTAAGCATGCATTCTTGCATATCATTTCATGACCATAAGCATAAGCATACATTCATATATGCATTCACAAGTGCCATGAAAGGATAAGTTAAGTGAAACCCTTTTCTTTTCATGTGTTATATGGTAACTTAAGTGTGTGTGTGTACCCTATATTTGTTTAAACAAGTGCTTGATGATTTGATCACTAAGAGGCACCTAGAAACACTTAGGGTTGCTAATGGAACCATGCTTGTATTGATGACCTTGCCTAATTAAGCTAATTAGGGTTTAAGTGCTTATGTTGACCCTAGGAACCTTTTTGCTTGACCAAACAAATTGATTTTGTTAATAACCTTGCATGACTGAGCTTGCTTAAGCAAAGTTGTAGAGAATTTAATAATCAACAAACTTTGTTTAACAACCTAATCACGATTTGGACCCTAACATGCCCTAATTGAGCACTTAGTGCAATAGAGGGGTTGTTTTTGGAGTTCAAAATCTTTCTAAGTCATAAACTGTATAACAGTTTCAAAGTACCCTTCTTTGAATGCTTATGGTTTGAAATCCAAGCTGAATTAGCTTGAGCTCTGTGTAACTTAATTAGAGATCTCATGTAGCTCTAACTAATTATGTGCTTGGATGAAGCAAAAACATCATGATTAGTGAGTAATTAGCGTGGCTTTTAGCTCTGTCAGACAAGATCAGGGTCGGGTTCAGGCGACGCCATCGCAGGTAGTGGCCGACAGGCTCAGGCATCGCGTGCCACGTGGAAGTCGTACGCCGGTGACACCGCACGCTGCCGCTGCCAAGTCCACCCGCACACTCCACCGATACCCGCACTTGCACCCTCCCTCTCTCTGCTTCGCACTCACACACCCGTACTACTCTCTCTATAGCCGCACTGAGCTCGCGCCGCCATCGACGAGCAAAACTAAGTTGCACAGCGCAACATTGCCCGCCAAACCACACCCACAGCTTCGCCTTAGTCCGCCGCACACCCTCCACCACTTGGTTGAAGCTGATGAGGGCTAGGTAAGCCGAAATGAGCACCACCACGGGCACCATTGCTGCTAGAGCTTCGCCAAGATTTGCGCCGCCATGGCCAGTCGGTCTAGCCTCTCTCTCCTTCTTCTAGCTTGCGTACACGATCACTTAGGTCACATAGAAGCTTACCATGGGGTTGGTTGAACTGATTAGGGTTACGGTTTGCTGGAACATGAAGTCTGTCATGCGCGTGTTCTCTGGACCCGCAACTCCGGCGAGGATTACGCTGAGTTCCTGTTGGTATTTCTTATGACTATTGGATAAATCCGCAAGCGCACAGATTATACCGTTGTAGCACTTCACCTAGGAGTATTCCAAGGTATCGTAATTTATATTTTCCCAAGGGAAAGCTGGGCTAGAAATGATAATTAGATAGAGATCCTAGAGAGCACCTAAACTTAGTACCAACTAGTATAGGGGGGTAAACAATAAATGTGATAGGAAGGAGTTGATGCATGAATAAGCCAAGGTAAATGATACTTAGAACGGACTAGATAGAATAGCTAGATGGAAGGACAACGAGAGAGTACAAGGGACTCCTATGCAATTCACTCTACTTCAATAAACTTAGCCAATTAACTAGTCTAAAGACTATAGTTTGCCTCGTCAATACAAGTATGCTAGGCGAGGGGATAGATCAGCAGGAGGACAAAACTCCTACCGGACCGCGCCCTCGTTTTACGGGGCCTTACCTTTTAAGAACTTGCCTAAAAACACGTGGTGGAATACAACGACTAGACAAGGCTTTCACTTCTTGCTAGCTACCACAAACAATCTGTGCAGCAAACGGTAACCAAGGATAAAATGATGTATAAGCACCACGCTTACACACAACTTATTACTTTGACTACGATCTATAATCAAAGCACCCTATGACATGAAATGATCGCATACAAGAAAGGTCACAAGGATCATAGACTATTGATGTAAAGGCTATTAAAGAGCAAACACGTATAACAATACTATATCTAGTATAGTAATGCTCAAAGTAAATACTAAGTAAAGTAGAGAGAAAAGATAATATATTGAATAAGATAAAGCCTTACAAAGAAGGAAAGATACAAGAGCTATACCAGACTTTCCAGAAGACGACTCCGGAAATCCCAAGCGTAGCTCGACTCGACTCTAACTCCCACTCTAGACTAAACTACTAGAACAATCTAAGGAATAGAGCTTGTAGGGGCTAATCCAGCGCCACGTCAGTGATCCAGGGGGCTTCAATCCTCCACCCTTGGATCCAACCGACCTTGAACCGTCCTTGGAGGAATGGTGGTGATTTCCACCATGTGTAGAGTGGTATGGCGGTTTGCAGGGGCCAAACTGACCTAGGGGGCGGTCGGCCGACCCCCCTATGGTTAGTGGGCCCTCCTCTGGCCTCCTAGAAGTGGCCCCACTGGTCAGGGACCAGGTGGGAGCCAGGTGGGCCCAGGGGTGGTCGACCGACCCCCCCCCTTGGGGTCTCTGGCCCACTTCGTCCTCCCCGGTGTTGGTCCCACTTGTCATTGAGGTTGGTTGTTGGTTTTGAGGTGGTTGTCATGTTTATCTCCTTGGTGTGGGCCCATGGATCCTTGTGCTTTGCATGTGAGCCGTTGAGAGAAAACACAAAGTGATCCAATGGTTAGAATTCACTCTAATGTGCTCCTCTTGGATCATGGCCGAGAGGGGAGAGCTGGTGGGCCCACAGGGTGGTCGGTCGACCCCCTATGTGGGTCCCACTGGCTCTCCTTTGCCCCATTTCTTCATTCCTGCATTCAAACACTCCATGAACATGTGGAACTAGTTATTTGATAAAATATGCTCATGATGTGTTTGTTTATCCTTGATCCTGAGGTTGGTGGCATCATTTTAGTTATATAAAAGTGCATCATATTTTGTGCCAACAAGATCCCCCAAGCTTAACCTTTGCTCGTCCCGAGCAAACAATCAAACTTAGCTCAATGGATCAGGAGTTGCTACTATGCTTTATATTTCAAGAGTATTAAATCTACAACAATCATACTTTTCTTTTGAATGGAAAAATTAGCAATAAAGACTCACCCATATTACCTTAGTCCTTCATGGGGCTTATAGCTTTATCCTTTGTCTTGGGAGGTTCAGAGATAGAACAACTTGACTTGGGCACTAGTTTCTCATTCTTTACAAGTTTCATATCGGATGTTTTGTAAGATTTCGTAAAAGAAAACTTAGTGTTCCTCAAATGGTATTCTCAAGTCACTCATAAGGTGTATGATTCCTCACCAAGGCATATATCCAAGTTTGCCTTCTTTCATCCTATCTCTAAAGCTTATGTGGAGCTAATGTGGGGACATTTCCTGGCCACTAGTCCCACCTGTCATCTGCCTTGGATCTCGGTTCTGAGTTGAGTTGTCACGCTGATGTCATTGATGGTGGCCCATGGATCCTTGTGATGTGAATCTGGACCATTGGGAGGAGATACACTTGGATCCAAGGGTAGAGAGTGTTCCAAAGGGTGGTTCTTGGATCATGGGGGCTTGGGATTCCATGTCGCCCCACAAGGTGGTCGGCCGACCCCCTGTGTGGGCCCACTGGCTCCCAAATGTCCCCAATTGTCATTCTCTGCATCAAATATTCATGGGAGATGTGGAACCAGTTATTTGGCACAATATATTCAAATTATGTTTTGTTTTCCTTTGGATATGAGGATGTTGACGGTATTTGGATGGTGACAAATTAACTCTTAATTACCGTCAACAAGATCCCCCATACTTACCTCTTTGCTCGTCCTCGAGTAAAGGTTAAAAGATAACAAGTCTATGTTATTCAAAGAATAAAGCAAGCATAAAGATTCACTCAAGACATTTTGTCATACTAATGGGATATGTGGTACTGACTAACATATATCCTTAGGAAGTTGAGAAATGGAACAGTTCTCAAGGCAAAGTCATCTTCCCACTTCATATTTTAGTACTTGGAGTTTTTGATAAATTTTTCAAAAGAAATTTCATAAGTCATCTTACTCCTCATATAGTACTCTAAGTCACTCATGTGTATATTTCCTTACCAAGGCATAAAAGAGGTTGCCTTCTTTGTATCTCCCTATTTCTAAATGGCTTATCTGGAGCTCAGGTAGGGATGAACATTATAGCAAACTTGCATCACTTATATTGTAAAGTCAAAACAAGGATCCAAAGAGAAAAATATCATAATCCTAGATCAAGATGTGCATGTGTGTGGAAACATGGCGAAAGATCAAACTCCTTTATAAGATCTCTCTTTCTAACTTATAATTTTGAGACATAGCTATCTTTTTTTTCTATGAGCTTTGATTTGCTCATCATCATTTTAAAACTTGGGACCTTCATGTGCCCCTTTTTGTTATAATTTTTCATAGTCTATGTCTCATTTACTAACAACATAAACTAGAGAGAGAATTTCTATTAGAACATGGAGTATGAACTATGTGGAAATGTAAGGCATGTTTTTGCGTACTTCCAGTGTAGAAGCAGCATGTATATATGGCGTGTGCATGATCTTGATCTTTGAACTATGACATAATTCTCAACAAGGGTCACAAGGTTTGACAAAACTCAAAGTAATTACAAGAAGCATATGAGGAAGGTTTTGAACTTGCATAAGCATTTATGGCTTTGGTAGGATATTTCTCACTATAGAGGAGTAGTGACATTATGGTTTCACGTACAGCTTCTAGACTGCTTCGCCGATTCTGTTTAGGCTGAAGGATTTGAGATATAACCGCTTGTACTCCTCCATAGCCTGCTCCATAGCCTGCTTCTGATCATCTCTTAGATTGGCTTCGGAGACTCCGATGACGTTCTTCGGATTGACGCTGGTATGATTATCCATAGTAGATGTATAATTGGTCCCACTGAGCGTGCCAAAAGAGGTGTTGACACAAAAAGCGTCAGGATCTGCGAACACCTCGGGCTTATACCCGAATTCGATATCCGAGGGCATGCCAGTCAATTTGACCAGTTAATCGACAAGGATGATAAATAGAACAAGATCTAAACGAGACAACGGCGATACGCCCAGATGTCAAGGCTCAAACTTGATCAGGATAACTAGAACAATAGCAGAACGAGAGGACAGTGATGCGCCCGGACGTCAAAGCTCTGATTGCTCAAAACACGGAACTTGCAAGGGTTGACGGAGGTCGATGAGATGTAGGCCGTCGAAACTTGAAGAACTCATAGATAAACTAATACCTAATGCGGTAAATAACATAAAAAGTAATTGATAAATTGCTGGAAAGGTAAATAACATAAAAAGTAATTGATATGTTTGGTATGCTTGGATATGATCGTTTACAGCACCCCTGGGTACCTATTTATACTCCGGTAGAGGGAGTTGTAGATAGATATGACTCGTACCTTTCCTAAATAAAACAAACTCCTATTTTAAAAGAAATAACTGAGTCGCGTAGGAGCCGGACTCAAACAATAATATTTTTCCTAAACAAACTCTTTTATTTTAAAGGAAATAAATGACTCGTGCAAGAGTCAGACTCAAACTTCTATAATAATACTGGTATAAAATCACCAGTTTCCTTATGTCTCCTCCCCGATGAAACTTTCCATTGACACATCCTTCCAATCCGCAATTTCCTTTTAACGTTATCGGCAACCGTGTGCTCACGTTAGCCATGTCATCTTTCATCGACAACTTTCCGTCCTCATTGGCAACAGGCTTTGGCTCTCATCGGCAACACTTTCCTGTCGGTAACATTCCTGTTTCTATCGGCATCATCTCCTTGCCTTCATCAACAGTGTCTTCCTACCTCAATCGACAACAAGTCCCTGTCTGCATCAGCAACACTTTTGCCTTTATCGGCAATTTGACCGGTAATGTCCCAATGCCGATACGGAACGACAACTTAACCTTTTGCCGATCAGCACAATCCTTATATCATATTGACACGTGCCAAAAATGGTCTCAACAACTCCCAAAACACTGCCAAGGTGAGCGGGCAGGGTACACTACAAAGTCTTTCAAAAGCCCTTTCTAGCATGTAGCGGACCCTACGGACCCAATGCAAAGGGGTATGTAAAGCCCCTACTCGATGGTACCTTTCAAAGCGGTATCCACCCTAGGCCATGCCCTACAACCAGCTCGGCAAAGGAGACTTTCACGAACCACAAGCATGCTAGTGCAAACTTCATACTTAACTAAAGCCAAAGCCATATAGCACTCATGGTTGCATTTAAGTCCGAGCTTTTGCCCTATAGTAGGGTCCTATTCCATGTTGCTATAAAAGACAATTTTAATCATCATTTCATATATCCATTAGTCAAGATTCAATTCAAGATTCTTTATGTAAAGCATAGCAAAGCTACCCATATGCATATTAACCCATTGGTGATAAGGTAAAGGATAACAAAGCTATGTAGATCTAAATAGACATCAAATTAAGACACATGCATCATGACTAGATTCATTAAAGTGAATGGGTAACAAGGATGATCCTATGTTATACTTGCCTTAAACGCTTAGATCCTTTCTTCATCTGATTCCCAATCTTTAGATGACTTCTTCTTGATCTCCACGTAAATGTCACTGATTGGACAAGATCATAAGCACCACACAAGCATCTGAACAAACATACAAAGCACACAAGCATATCTAATTTAGAGCAATACACCAATCAATAAAAAAGGTTTAAGGAGAAATCTACGCTTTGCTACGATCACACAAACGCGAGAAACACGCTAATCGAATCTATAACGGAAAAGAAAACGGCTACCAAAAGATTAGATTTAAAAGAGAACTAGACTTGATTTATTTTATCTATATAAAAATAATATATTCAATATTTCAGAGAAATACCCAAATTATATTAAGTCACATTATATTTTCTTGGAAAAACAAGATTAAACTAAATAGATTTTGTTTAGGAAAACTTCAAGGTGAAAACCTAGATTAGTTTTAATTGGAAATCCATGGCTTATAGATTAATCAATTATCATTTTATTTGAAAGATGAAAACATGTTTAACACTGTTACTAACAGATAGATCTTATCATTACAAAACCAACACAACTAGAACGGGCTAAACGGATCTAAAACGGTAAGATTATGAGTTAACAAGATTTATAAAGGAATATTTAAGCATTAAAAGAGATTAATCTAAAATTTATTTTAAAAGGCGGTTAACATATATGAAATCTATACTACTGGATAGAGCATAAAATTACGGATCTAACGCAAGTTGAACGGATCAATTTGGATCTAAAACGAGCAAGTTACGGGCATTTGAAAACAGTGGCAAATCTGTAAATATATAGATCTATTTTGAATTAAAACAAATCCAAAATTCGTATTTAAAGAGATCTGGATGGACTACGGGTTTATTAGCTAAAAGCCGAGGGGCTCTTTAGCGAAAAGACCCGCGAAGGGGTAAGATGGATTCTGATCCATCGGATCCCATCTGGACGGACCAGATTAGAAGGAGGAAGGGGAGGGGGAACACGCGGCCGGCCCTGTGGCCGCGCGACAGCTTCCCGGCGGCGCTGTGTCGAAGCCCGCCGAAGAGAAAGAAGAAGGGGTCGTGGGAGCTCGATTCAGCTAGGGGAAAGGACCTGGAGCAAGAGGGGAGCTCTACGAACTCACCTAGTGCTTCCGCGGGGCTCGGGGATCACTGTGGCCGGCTGGCGACGCAGAGCAGCGGCTCGGGTTCCCTGCGACATGACGGCGAGGTCAGTCGGAGCGAAAACAGAAGGAAAAAAAGAGGAGAGAGAGTCTCAGCGACTTCGCGAAGCCGATGCGACGCTAGATGAGAGCTTACGGTGGCAGGAATCGCGTGAAAGCTCGGCGGCGGTGTTCTGCTCGGCGGATGCTTGACGCGGCGCAGCGAGGCACGGTGCGGCGATAGCAGATGAGGGAGATAGCGCGCGGGTCGGTGCTTCTTATAGCGGGGTAGAGGGAGGAGTTCGGTGCAGATACGGTGGATGCGAGGCGGTTGCGAGGTCGGCGCGCTCTGCCTTGGCAGAGTCTGACACGAGGAGGAGAGCTCGGGGATGACAGGCGGGACCGCCCTGTTAGCCGCACAAGGGAGAAAGAGGGAGGCGGCGCCCACGCGCGCGCACTGGGCTGGCTTGCGAGGTCAAGCTGGGCCGAGGGGGAAGTGGCCCACGCAGAGGAAGGGATGGAAGGATGGCGCAGTGGACTAGGCCAAGCAGGCCGAAACAGAGAAAGGGAGGGAAAAAGAGAGAGCTTTTCCTTTTTCTTTTCTTTTATTTTTGTTTTTATTTTCTAAACTGATTTTGCAAAACCTTTTCAAACATTTTTTAATTCTTTTTGGCCTTTGATAAAACCACTCATCACAAAAAAATAATTATGCAAGAGCATGAATGCACAACATGTTGCTAAACTCTAGGTTACTTTTTAATTTGATAAAAAGTTTTTAGTTTCCTAAATTTTCATGAGCACAAAATTCAAAATTAAATCATTTTCAATCTATTTCAAAAATTCAAATTTTCGGGTGTTACAACACCATGTAAGTATAGTGCGGGACCGTCATGAGCTTAGCGAGCGCCGGGCGGCCGAGTATGTCATGGTAAGAGGTCTCGAAATCGGCGATGATGAATTAATGTTCTCTACTCGAAAGTGTCCCTGGTTGCCAAATTGAACTAGGAGGTTGATCTGGCCCATAGGGTTGGAGGCTTTGTCAGGATGATTCCCCCGAAGGGGAAATTTGCCGGGGAGAGGTCCTTCTTTGAGTAGTCAAGATGGTGGAAAGCGTCCGCGAAGATGAAGTTGAGGGCGCTACCTCCGTCTACCAGCACCTTCCGGAAGCAACATGTGGCGATGATCGGGTTGACGACACGGGGAAAATAGCTGGGGTACCTGTAATCCGTCCACTGATCATCCATAGAGAACGTTATGGGTCACTCCGACTAGTCGAGGTAGCGAGTATTGGCCGGATCATCTGCGACAGCATCGACGGAGAAAACATCCATGCGGACTTGATGGCGCCGCCTCCCGCCTTCAACGACCATGCTCCCCCCGAAGATGGAGAAGGTTCTTGAAGCTAGTCGGAATTCAGGTGTCGGAGGTTCCTAATCCTTATCCTTGTCGGTGTCGCCATGCTTTTGCTTCTTGTCGTTCCTTCCTCGCATTACCGACTCGAGGACCTCGCACTCGTGCATGGAATGCTTGGAGTTCTTGTGGATGGGTGTTGACGGCTCTTAACAGCTAATTTTAGCCATCAACTATTACATGAAATGATAAGAAATAAACTATAAAGCATAGTTGTAGGGTTTGATTCTAACGAGTTCCATGAGTTGTGGTGTTCTCACTTGTTTTGCAGGAAATTCAAGGTTTACTATATAAAAGTACCTCAAATAAGGAATTAGAGTACACCATTGCGAAGAGCTCGTCGAGCTGATTGAAACGTACCTAACACTTGCTATATTTGGAGCCCCGATGAGAAAGATATTAACACGGCAACGAAATTCAACTTGGGAACAATCTAGAGCATATGGGAACCATCACCCACTATATGTTTGTGGAGCTAAACTACAAGAATTCCAATTCTTTGGTAAATCTATATTTTCCAGGAACTATTCTAGAGAATCATAAAGATCTAATTATCAGAATAATTATGGGAAGAATCTCGCGGTGGGATACTTTTGTTTGTACTCAGGAAGGGTCCAGAAGGAAACCAAAGAAAGCTGGACTGAGAGGTGGAGATGGGGTGCCGGGTGGCACCACCCCATGTCGGGCGGCATGCTACTGTAGCAGATCCCGACCCGCTTCTGGAAGCTCCCTCCATCGCCTCCTAGGATGCATCTTGACCGTGTTTCAAAGTCGGTTTGATCCGAGGGCTATCGTTGATCCCACTTGGCTATAAATAGAGGGGCAGACCCCCCCTCTCCAGCCCATATCATCTCATTATTCTTCTCTAGAGAAAAAAACTAGGGTTTGAATTATAAGTAGAGAAGGAGAGAGATCCCTCTAGTTCTAGTTCTAGTTCTTGTAGTTCTAGATCTATTTCTAGTTGTGAATTAGAGGGAGATTAAGGAGAGAGCTACGGAGGAGCAGGGCCTATCAGAACTATTTGGTTCGTCTTTAAGCAATCTCCAGGTTTTTCAATTCATACTCCTTGAGTTCTTACTTTACTTTCAGTATTTACTTTCAAGTTATTTATTAGTTTCCCACTTGCATCAAGTGATCTAGTCTTCGCGAAGCTAGAGTAGTAATTAATAGGTTAGGCATGGTGCCTAGTCTTGCAATTACCTGGAATTGCACCCAGTCCCACGTATAGTTGTGGTAGCCCCAGGATCATGACAGCCCTAACGGCCGACGTATTCCACCACGTTCGGATTGGTGTTTGTAGGACCGTAGTCAAACCTTCCTAGCCCCCTTCTCATCTCTTTTTGTGGCTAAAGCTCTGATGTCCTGATATATCTAGTCTTGAAGTGTCTTTGATTCTTAGGCCAAATAAAGGACTCTTAGGAAACTTACTCTGTACCCAATAAAATAATATATCTTATCTATCCTTGGATGATCTTCATTCTTTACAAGTTCACTTCACATTCCCTGTGAATTCGATACCCTTGGAATACTCACGGATAAAAGCTACAACAGTATCCGTATGCTTGTGGATTTATCTATGTGCGTAAGAAATACCAGCAAGCTTTCTGGCGCCGTTGCCGGGGAATAGCAGTTGTTCTAGTTTCAAACTATGGTCATCCATTTACCTTTTTCCTTTTTCCTTTTTACCATCCTTCTCACCTTACCATATTCATCTTACACTGCAAGAAGTGTGATGGTTTATGACAAAATGCGTGTCATAAACCATGCGCCTTATTCCATGGTTTGTGACGTTTATCAGTTCATAGAATGTCAGAGAAGTGCTTCTCTGAGATTCTATGAACTGATAAACGTCACAAACCATGGAATAAGGCGCATGGCTTATGACACGTGTTTTTTCATAAACCATCAGATTTCTTGTAGTGTTACCACATCCATAAATACTCTACTCCAAAGGGTGACTTGTTGGAGATTCTATCATCTTCACAGTCCATTCTTATAAATGGCTATGAGCTTCGCGCTGCTTGTATAGCCATGGTTTGGGAGCAATCTTTCTCCTTGGTTTAATTTTAAATCCCTTTGAAAATATAACACATCCAAGTATAGAGGAGACCCCAAAAAAGACCAATTCGAGAGTTACCAATCCAAGTGGAATTTTGAACATACATGAAGAATCAACCATAAAGATTGGAGAGTAAGATGACATCAATGAGCATAGAATCTATTCCATAACTATCTCATTAAACCCATGCTCATATGAGACATCTCCCATACCAATTGGTATCTTTATCATTACCACATATGACATCTTCACTACCCTCGCATTTTCTATTTACAAGTACGTTAAAAGGGTGGTTGTCGATGCATATGTTTATCATAAATATTGCAGATCTCGTTGTGTTAAATCTTGAGATAGGTAAAAGAAGGGAAACCACTTCGCTATAAACACATATTGAAAGGTTTACCAAGGACAAGCTTAGTGTCGTAAAACAAGCACTTCTCAGATCTTAACATAAGTTTTCACCTTTTCGTTGCCTGCCCTTGTGAACTGAGCATATAGATATATGATTATATTCCTTCGGGTATTTTTGTCACTAACCTTTCCACGTATAGAGAAGAAAGAATGAAGGAATGACAAACATAAGGTATGTCCAACAATCATCATGCAACATTGAATTTCATCCAATCTTGTTTTTTGCAAAATTCAAGCTTGGGGGATAACCATCATAAAAACATCTTTTGCCATGTTCCTACATTATCTTAGTTGTCCCTACCTTTAAGGCATGCTCAAACTACTAAACAAAAATCATGCTCTTTCATCCTCACTTTAGTAAATCTCCATAGTACTTTCTTGCTACCTTTGTCTACTATAGTGTATGCTTAGGTTTTGAAGTATTTTCATACACCTTTTAAATTACACATGTGCTTAGTTTAAATTAAAGGTACATGAATATTACTTTTAAAGGCTTTTTAATTTAAGCAGTGCTTAGGTTAAAATGTCTTCCTAAATTAAAACTAGACATGTCTTGGTTGATTTTTGAACTGATAGTATATTGTAGTAGATATTGGATATTTTTTGGACTAACCCCTGTAGGAAAACTTTTAATATCAAATTGGGAAGTCCTGAGATAAACTCACACGGGAGATGAAGAGAGACGCATGAACCTCAAACAACTTTCACAACAGAGACACAACTAATTCATCATAGATGAATTCCATGGAGCAAAGAGAAGACAAGTGACAAAGAACAAAATCAATCCACTCAATCCATGGAAGAGGGTGAACAAAACTTCAAGACAAGATCAACAAAAAGTTCAAGATCAGAAGAACAAGTATGAGAAAGGAGTGGAACAAAGGAGACATGCTGGTCAAGGGAAGATTCCATGAGGTGTTATGATTCCATCATTCTTCAATGACAAAGGTAAAGGTAAGTAATCATCATTCTAAAAGCATTTCTTTGATTCTAGTATTTACATAAATAAATATCTAAACATGTTTGAGCTGCAACTTTACTTGATCCAACCTGATTAACTCAACATGTTAGTACCATTTCGTGATCTCACAGTCTTAACCATATATGCTAAAATATGCATATCCAACCTTAGAAGATGATAATCTCAGTCATGTAAAAATAAATTATTCATAGACAATCTTTCCATGTGTTAAAGCAATCTAATTTGCCATGTGCTACATTCATGCTCATCCTCTGATCTTATCATACATGTCATGGTTGAATAAATTATAAGAACATCAACTCAATTTTGCTCAATATGTTCAGGTTAGAGAAGAATGAATAAGCTTTTGGTTCTGTTGGTGTTTTCCCACCAGCAGAGCCCATGCACTTGATCTCTGCCTTGTTTTTATGAGTATGACACTTCTTCACCATACCATCAAGAGCATGGGTGGATGGCACCCTACCCGTGAAGAAAGGAGATCCAGGGAGACCTGTCATCCCAATCTCCATTGGAGCTTACACTTTTGAAGAAGTTGTCTGTGACCTTGGAAAACAAACGTCGTACATCTACGAGGATACAACTAAAAGTTAAGCAAACATCCAAAGCCTCATCAAGATTGAACAACACTCCTAAAGATGTTTGAACCAGAAGAGAGGTCCGGTTCAATGGACCTAAATCTTTGAACCTTAGCCGAAAGGTAAACTCAATGAGTTATTTGCATATTTATTTTCCTCTGCATTGCATTAGTTGCATTCTAGCATATTTACTATACATAAGTATTTCTAGTACTATTCATATATATCATTCTTAGTATAATCCACAACATAATCATCTTTATAAGTCTGCATTGCATTTAAAAGAAAAACTCTTTAAGCCCCATGTGAATAAGTCTTCCAACTATTTACTATGGAGGCATAAAAAATATTTATATTGCATTAGTCATTTGCATATAAAATTGAAAATCTAAAAATATGTTGAATAGAAGAATTCTGCAAGGGTCTAGGCAATCAAGGCATAGATGGTTTACCGCTAACACTAAATCTGTTCCACAAGCTTTGTTGTCTATTTGAGTTTAGCAGGACTTGGAAAGACTAGACAAGATTAGATATTTTCATCCACTTTGAGAAGTACCACAACATCAACTATCAATCTTTGAAGTGTCAGAGAAGTGAAGTATGTCTACACTATCAAAGTGAACGATTAAGTCAACATCCAGTGTAGGGGAGAGCACCCCATGTATCCAAGTAAGTATCCTTATCCTTTTAGGTTCACTTTTATATAAATATTAGTTGCATAAATTAATTCAAATAAAAAAATGTGACCACATGAAGGTTCACACTTAAATAATTATGAATCATAAAAGTTACAATTTAGATACTTTCTATATCTTTGGATTTTTCATTGTCTACTTTATCCTCAAGAGAGTTTTTTTATATAATAATAGTTGTGTTTAGTTTGTTTGATTTTAGAAGTTGCTAATAATAAAAATAAGAACTCTAAAGATGAATAGTTACTCTGCCTTAATTCCTTTCAAGTACCTAGTTTTCAGTCTTGAATTCTCCCGAGTTTTAGATATAACTATTTTGACATAAGATTTGCTCTGAACCTAAAACTTGTGGGTTGCAAATGCTTGGAGTAAGTCTAGGTAGTTGATAGGTATGATATGAGAAAGTTTGAGCTACTGTTTATCTTGTTCCTAGCAATACTAGAGTTCTGGAGAATTTATCTTTTGAAAATTGAAAATATGACATGATGAGTTTCTGTATGATGAGAGCTTGAATTCCGACCACAGCCATATATAAATGCATGGTAGATTAGGAAAACATTCACTATCTTATTTACTACTTGTATATGCATTGAGTTTTGTCAAGCTTTGTTGACCCTTAGAGACTTGTCATGCTTTTAAAAATCAAGATCACAGACACTCCACTCATATATGCTACTTCCATCCTAGAAGTACGTATCCACATAATTGCCATTCAGATCCACCATACTCTTACCTTGGGAATAAGCAACCAAAATATCCTACTTTTCTACCAATTCATATATTCCATTACCACAATTATAACTGCTCCAAAGATTTCCTTATCATCATCTCTCAAAAGCTTTATTGTAGAAAGAGGCTTGGGGTTGTAAAAAAAAGAGAGAAAAAGAGAGAGTAAAGCATGGACAAGTGTCCTAAAAAAACAGTGGGTACTTAGATGCCCGCCTCTCAGAAAAAAAAGAGATAAAAAAAGAGAAGAAAAAGAAAGCAAGCCCAAGTTCTCTAAAAAATTCCAAGTTCCAAAAGAGAGATGTATATATATATATATATTCAAGGAGCAGATTAGAATTAGGTTTTCACCATACACCCTCATATATCCACCATATACCATTATATATCCACCACATATCCACTCTCATACATCCACCATATATCTCATACACATGCACATCTTGATTTAATTGTATGCCCTATTTCTTTGGATCCATTGTTTGACTTTACAATATATGCTTTGCAAGTATGTATGTGTTGTTTCTCCCCACCTATGAACTCCATATATTACCTATTAGTTATAGGGTGAGAGAGAGAAGGCATAACACCATTGTTGCTTTAGTAAGTATCCACAAATACCACATATTGAGAGACTTGAGAGGGTCATACAAAAGAGACTTTGAGTTTTGTTTTGAAAACTTTGCAAAACTCCAGGATGAAGGTAAAGTGAAGAGCTTGAAACATAGTGCTTGATTTGATGATTCTACTTTCAATTGCTCAAGACCCAAGTGATGGCTATAAGCCCCATGGTTAAAGGTAATATGGGTAAGTTTGAAAGTCAGAATAGTTTACTCTAATCCGGAGGACTTGTTTGAAAGCATGTGTACTTTTTAGGCTTGAAAGCATAGTAGCAGCTCCTGATCCATTGTTGAGCTAGCTTTGCTTAGGGACTAGCAAAGGTTAAGCTTAGGGATACTTGTTGACGGCTCTTAACACCGAATTTTAGCCATCAACTATTGCATGAAATGATAAGAAATAAACTATAAAGCATAGTTTTAGGGTTTGATTCTAACGAGTCCCATGAGTTGTGGTGTTCTCACTTGTTTTGCAGGACATTCAAGTTTTACTATATAAAACTTCCTCAAATAAGGAATTAGAGTACACCATTCCAAAGAGATCATCGAGTCAATCAAAACGGACTTAGCACTTGCTATATTTGTAGCCCCGATGAGAAAGATATCAACACCGCAACGAAATTCAACTTGGGAATAATCTAGAACATACTGGAACCATCACCCACTATATGTTTGAGGGGCTAAACTACTAGAATCCCATAGCTTTGGTAAATCTATATTTTCCAGGCACTATTCCATTGAATCATAAAGAAGATCTAATTATTAGAATAATTATGGGAAGAATCTTGCGGTGGGGTATTTCCTTTGTACTCAGGAAGGGTCCAGAAAGCAACCGAAGAAAGCGGGGCCCGAGAGGTGGAGATGGGGTGCCGGACGGCACCACCCCATGCCGGGCGGCATGCTACTGTAGCGGATCACTACCCGCTTCTGGAAGCTTCCTCCATCGCCTCCTAGGATGCATCTTGACCGTGTTTTAAAGTCGGTTTGATCCGAGGGCTATCGTTGATCATACCGGGCTATAAATAGAGGGGCAGACCCCCCTCAACAGCCCATCTCATCTCATTATTCTTCTCTAGAGCAAAAACTAGGGTTTCAATTATAAGTAGAGAAGGAGACAGATCCCTCTAGTTCTAGTTCTTGTAGTTCTAGATCTATTTCTAGTTGTAAATTAGAGAGAGATGAAGGAGAGAGCTATGGAGGAGCCAGGCCTGTCGGATCTTCCTCAACTTTGTATGTCTACAGTATCTGGTTCGTCTTTAAGCAATCTCCAGGTTCTTCAATTCATACTCCCGGAGTTCTTACTTTACTTTTAGTATTTACTTTCAAGTTATTTATTGGTTTCCCGCTTGCATCAAGTGCTCTAGTCTTCGCGGAGCTAGAGTAGTAATTAATAGGTTGGGCGTGGTGCCTAGTCTTGCAATTACCTGGAATTGCACCCAGTCCCACGGAGAGTTGTGACCGCCCCAGGATCGTGACAGCCCTGACGGGCGACGGATTGGTGTTTGTAGGACCGTAGTCAGACCTTCCTAGCCCCCTACTCATCTCTTTCTATGGCTAGAGCTCTAATGTCCTGATATATCTAATCTTGAAGTATCTTTGATTCTTAGATCAATTAAAGGACTCTTAGGAAACTTACTCTCTACCTAATAAAATAATATATCTTATCTATCCTTTGATGATCTTCGTTCTTTACAAGTTCACTTAACGTTCCCTGTGGACATCGATACCTTTGGAATACTTATGGGTGAAAGCTAGAACAGTATCCGTGTGCTTGCGGATTTATCTATGTGCATAAGAAATACCAACAATGAGGCATTGACCGTCAAAGATCATTTAGTAGCTGCTGTCGTAGGAGCGCCTTGGTTGGGTGTTCATGTTGGCAACCTAGCGGCTGTTGCGCCTGGGGTCGGGCCCTTACCGAGATCCCTCCAGATTGCGAGGTCTTCTATCTCAGTGGTTGCGCTCTCGGTCGTCGTGCCACCTTTTGTCGCGGTGGTCGGGACGCCGGTCGCTGCCCCTAGGGCGCCCTGGGGAGCGCGATCAACGTCGCCTATCTTCGCGGCTACGGACACCGTCGTTGGTGTCGGCGTATGAATTCGCGATGGTCATCAATTCTTTGATGTTGGTTACCTTCTTGCACACCAACTTGTTCGGAGTTCATTATTACGGAGGCTGTTGTAGAAGATGGAGGTGGCCTTCATGTCTATGATATCTAGGATGGTTAGTCTCTTGTCGGAGAAACGACGGATGTACTCCTGAAGGCTTTCGCTGCGACCCTGGCGAACATTCTCGAGGTCGTAGCGTGTCCCCGGCTGGTCGCATGTGGCCTTGTAGGTCTTGATGAAGACCGCTTTGAGCTATTCCCAGGTGTCGATGGAGTCTTCACGGAGCTTGTGGAGCCAGCTGTTGGCTAACCCTGATAGCATTACTGGCAGGTAGTTGGCCATCACGTCATGCCCTCCTCCAGCAGCTTGGACAACAATCTCGTATTTGGTTGCCCAATGCCCCGGGTTGGCTTTGCTGTCGTACTTCTCTACTGAAGTGATTCTAAAATTTTGAGGCCACATTATGGCGCGGAGACGAGCGGAAAAAGGGTGAGGGCCCGCTGTGGTTCCCAGTGCCGGCGCGGGTGCCCAATCGCAGCGAGGTTGCTCGTACTCTTCATCATCATGCTATGGGGACATTGGACAACTCGACAGTTGTGGGCTTCGTCGCTGGTTCCTGCTGTGTGACTAGTTGGAGAACTCGGGCAGAGCATCCCTTTTGTTGACCTGGACGGCGACTGCTTTTACGTGGGCAACAATCTTCTCGAGCTCGGGTGAAAGGGGGAGTTTGCCCAACTCGTTAGCGGCTACTGCTAGGTTGGCGCTTGGGGTCAGATACACCGAGATGTTGCCCATCTTGTCAAACTCATGCTCGAGGTTGCAACGGGGGAAGTGGTGGTGGTCTCTCTGTTCGTGTTTGCGCCGCTCCAGCTCCAGGCGTTCCTGGTTGCGGCGCTCTTGATCGCGCCTCTCCTGGTCGCATCGTTCCTGCTCGCACCGGTGCGCGTGATTGACATTACGCTCTTCTCGCACGGCACATTCATTGTCTGCTTCGTTGTCACGGGGGACACTATCGGCGGAGACCTGAAAGATCATGCCTCCAAAACCGAGTGGGAACTCTGGAAAGTCGCTTGACGATCCGGAAGAAGCAGCCGCCTCGGTCCTTATCGTCGGTGAAGCGGGCACAGAGTCGGACGAGGTTGTGCCGTCGAGAGACACGGCTTGCGCGGAGTCGCTGGGGATCCCTGAGATGACCACCATGCTAACAACGGGCTGCAATGGTATCTGATAAGAGAACCATTGCAGTCTCTAGTGCTGGAAGGTGGCCGCCTGGTTATGGAGCCCATAGGGCATCGTTGGCGGATGGGGAGCGGAGTCGGCCATAACGACCGTCCTTGCAGGTGCTCGGTGATGGCATGGGCGGCGACCGTGGTGACCAGAGAGGCGGCGCTGCGTTGTCTGCACGAGGTTGATGCTGACGTTGGCGCGGTCGATGGCGTCGATTGGATCATCAGGGTTGATGGTCTTGCGCTGGCAGTACGTCGGCATGGTGAAGTAGCGCGCAGGCGACGGCGTGTCTGTCATAAGATCTAATGCACCGCCGATGGTCCAGGACATAGATCCGATCTAGATTGTGGTCCCGATCGCCGGTAGGATCATCGAGTCCGGGAAAGTGACCGTTTGACGAGCCATGGAGTCGTGGCACACACCCCCTACTTGGCGCGCCAACTGTCTACAAAATATGCATCGTAGTCTACCTAGGGGATACCCCAAGATAGTAGATTGTAGGCGGAGGTGTGGCGACGGCGGTCAAACGTAACACAGAGAGCGTAGACACGGCGATTTATATAGGTTTAGGCCGGCAAATCGTCGTAATGGTTGGATTGATTTGAGAGATAGGTTACAAGATGTGTAGATGGATCTTTCGAGGGGATCCTTATTCGCCTTATATAGTTGGGGAGCAGAGTTACAATTTACATATCCTAACAGATTACGACCGGTCTCTTAAGGCAAGAGATTCAAGTCTATCTTCTAGGATCTTGCTTGGCTAGCAAGGCTCTCCGGAGTCCCTGGCGAGTGAGCTGGGCCGTCCTCAGTCGAGAGGCCTATGTAGGTCCCTGGGGTATTCAGAGGTAATATGCCCAACATATACTATAATAAACAATCCAAATTATTTTAGGTCTACGCAATATTGCGTCTCTCGCTGAGAGAGACCAACAATTATATACCTAGAAAAAATGCACCCAAGAAATCGACTTCATTAAAATCAAAGGCTACAAAACACCCTCAAAGGCTTCAAACCAATCCATTGGCCATGATCGGTTTGAGGCTTCAAACGCTCGGCTTCATAGGCAAACATTCAACACGGAGACATGTGGCCAATAGGGATCCAATCCTGAGTGCAACAATTCAGGGAATAAAACAACGATCCAAACCTGAATGCACCGATTCACGGAATAGAAAATAAAAAAATAAAAAACAACAAACCGCACTAGATGAGGTCCTGATTGTTGCGAACATAATATCAGCTCAGACTCCTACCTGGGGCCTGACGCGCGCAGCCTGGCAGTGATAGTCGCCCATTGATATCCGGACATAGCAAAGCCGTGATCATCGCCAGGCTCACCAGCGTGTCACCGTTCTGAGACGGCATGTCTCCGTTCTTTGACGACCACGACCTCAACTCCTGCCTAGCCCCGCGACGCATGCGTCCTGTCGCGATTGTCGCCCGTTGAACCTGCTGGCCACCGACACCAGGATCCGCCAGACCGGCTCGGCTGTGATCGTCGCAACCATCGTCGTGTCCTCGCTCCAAGGATGGCCATGACCTTGACTCCTGCTTGGGATGCCGCCACGCTCGCAACGCTAGCGTCCAGGCTACACTGCGGCCACCGTGTCTGCATTCTGACACTAATCCAGAACAGCATATTAGTGCCGGTTTAAAACCTCCCTTTACTGACGGATTTTGAACCGGCACAACCAAATAGGTAGTGATGAGCTCATCACGTCACTGTCGGTTATGTCAAACCCGCAGTGATGGCTCAAGCATCACTGTCGGTTCATGTTACAAACCGACAGTGATGCTTCAGTCATCACTGCCGGTTTGTGTCACCAACCGACAGTGAATGTAGACATATCACTGCCGGTTTTATATGAACCGACAGTGATATTATTTTTACAATTTATATTTTATTAATTGTTTTATTTTTATTTTGGGTTTAGGGTTTAGGGTTTATGGTAGAGATGGTGGGGTGGGAGGTCGTGGAGATGTTTGCTATCGAACCACTTGATATCGATGTGAATTGAAGGTGGTTGTGGACCAGTGACAATACAAACCCATCACACATTTATAATAATTATTACAAAACATCTAAACAAAACTTAAAGTATCGAATTAATTGTCGCATTACAATAGCCTTTCGAGGCGATCTTTTCCATAGTTCTTCTTGAAGTTCTGACTCTTCACAATGGCTAAAGATCTTTCCCTGTACACTATCTCGTCCAGAATAAGAGCCTCTATCTCCTCTTGAAATCCTTTTATCTCAAAATGTAGCAACCTTTTGTGGTTCTGTTCTTTGCGTTGTAAATTGATACAAGATGATATTAAGATGCACATACGTAAGACAAAACAATAGAATTAAAATGAGATGCTTACGTACCATGAAATCTCCTATTCCTAGTTTTGCACCAAAGTAGGCAAGCATTGCCCACATCACATAGAACCCGCATTCGTTATTCCCCATTGGTTGATTTAGGGTCCTGACCCCCTTCATATACTGCATTTTGAATGGGGCTCTCCATTTCTTTTGCATCCTAGGCTCCACATTTGCCCAATCAGGTAACACTTTCATTCTATATGATAATGTAAATGAAGTGTGAAGGCTGAGGACATTAATTACAATATCATATGTGATTGAAAAGTGTTGTGATATTGGGTTCACTTACTTATTTAGCACTGTGACTAGGGGGTCGATAAGATTAAGTGGCTTCTTACTTGAGTACCACACCTCGATAATCGAATCTTTAAGACCTATATCTACGAGAACGTAATAGTTGCTGCAATCACAAAGTCCATGTTATTGAATGGCATATCAAGGAAAAAACACTTAAGTAAGGGTCGAGAACACATACTCACAGTTGTAGGTTAGCAGTGTGTTTGATTTCTGGAGTGCGAACATTCTTTCAAACTCAATCTTCAAACTTTGTGATACATAGGGATCTCTGAGACCAGCTTTGCATGTTGTTTCATTTACAATGATGGGGTCCAAAAAGTCAAAATTGCTCCTTCGCTGTTTAAGGCAAAATTTTGTCATACACCTGCAAATAAACATGGATATATTCAAATGCAGATCACGTAGTTTATTATAATGTTGTTAGGGTATGGTACTTACAGAGTCCATAATATCATAATCTGCGCATCCAGCGAGCACTGTTGAAAGAGGTAAAAGAGGTCTTCATAATAAATAGTATGCACAATTTCTTCAGGATGATTAAAAATCAGACAGGAAGGGATGCATACTTCAAAGGTTGCTATCTTGTCTTTGTTGCTGTTACTATCTATGATATAATAATCATGCAACTGTCGCATATTTGTTGCAAATCTCTATACTTTTGTTGGCTGGCGACCATAGGCTTGCCTAGTTGAAACTTATATACAACCGTAGCGTTTTGAAATTCGGTTTTTCTATAATAGAGATTTTTGGCCTCCTCCATGCTTATGTTCATTTCCATGGACAAGTTCTGTATCTGTAGCAAATCGGTGGTGTGTATTTCTCTAGCTCTTTCTTGATTACCCTTATTTTTTCTCTGCCTTTCAAATTGGCTCTGTGATAAGTGTTCGGGTATATAAGCCAATCATTCAAACAAGACAAGTTGGGCGGCCTTTTCTGCAATCTGAGCTCGTAGAATATCATCCTTAGTCGGCGTTGGCTTCCGCCTTTTACTAGTCGTCTTGGGATCTTTACCAACCGAAGTTGATGACCTTTTCTATTGCAAAGTCGAACCTGATCTAGCGCTAGGCCGTCGAGATCCCAGTCCTGAGGACTTTGAAGCTGGTGGAGGAGGAGGAGTCTTCTCCTTTGGCAATGGAGAAGGAGTCTTCTCCTTTGGCGGTGGAGAAGGAGTCTTCTTCTTTGACGGTGGAGGAGGTGTCGGTGGATCTTGACGAGAAGAGAAACCTCTTAGCGGAGGCGACCGGGATGATTCACTGTCATCCTCATCATCCGAAGATGGATGCTCATCTAGCTTGATGAAGCGTTTGCGCCAAACGACATGAGTGCCTAAGTTGTGAACTAGACGCGACCTATCTTCATCCACTGAGAAATCAATATGTATCTTATTGTACTTCTTGTCCAAGATCTTATCAATGCTGACCCTGGCATACCCGAGTGGCATTGGCTTGCCATGAATGATGTTCTCTCCTCTAGGAAATGCTTGTCTGACCGCCACCTTGTCTTTGGTCCACTGCTGACGGATGTACAACCTGACATTCACAGGTTCTTTGATGTCGTCCACCGGATGAGGAGCATTGACCTCTTCGTCGTCAGGCATAGGGTTTGAGCCACAGCTACTGCGGCCCTTGGCGGACACTGGGCTATTCAAAGAAGGGACTGCATGCGGCCCTTGACTCGAACACATAGTTTGCATAACGCTCATAACTCGTGCATCGACTTGAGCACCTATCCGTGCTTTCATGCTCTGTTCGATCTCCTGTCGCATCCTTTGGAACTCCTGTTCTCTTTACGTTCTAGCCCTCGCCTAGCTTCTATAGGAAGCAGATTCACCTTCAAATGCTTTCTCTCAAGAAACTATCCCGACTCCTCTAGTGTGACCAGGGTGCTCCTTGTTTCCAAGTGCTTGCGTGAGCACGTCATTTTGTCTATCAGACTTGCGGGCCCCTCTATGCACTTCCTCAGTGATCGTGGAAATCTTCTGGAGGAGATCGGTGATGGGTTCAGTGCTCGCGGAAAGGCTCCTGTCAGCATTGTATTGTACTCCCCTTGCGAGTAGGTAGTTTACTAATCTGAGCTGCCAATCGCTTGTCTGAGGCGTAATGCCGCTCCGCTCTAGTTGATCGACTCGGGCTTCCTATTCTGGAATCTTCCTTATATACCCACGCGATCCTAGGCGACGAGGATTATTTGCCTTAAGTGAGTTTGCTTTATTTATTTCGCTTGATGCATTGGCCTCTTTGGATAGCTTGTAAGCCTTGAACTCCTCCCAGAAGTCCCGCTGCTTGCTGAGTTCACCTCCTGCAAAATTCAGTTCTTTTTCCTCCTTGATTAGCTTGTGCAACTTTCCCTTGAAATTCTTGAAGGAGTGACCCATGATTTCCTTGGCCTTTTTCTTGACTATCGCCTCATCACAATCATTAGGGAAAGTGAAATACCCTCTAAGTTTGTTCCAAACTAGTTCCTTCTCACTTTCTGGAATCCTCCACGGGTCTTGCTCACTGCCATTCCACTTCCTGTATTTGATCGGGATGAAGTCCCTTACAAGTGCCCCGATGGTACTCTTGTATGGACCCAATGCTTTAATAGGCTCCACTGGCTCCCCTACTTCGGGAACAATTTCTGTAGTATACCTAACAAGTTATCGAAGCCTTTATCACTCAACCCATTCATTGATTTGAACTCCAATAGCATGATGTTGGCTTCTAGTTTGCTTGTTGGGCAGGTCGGATACAATGATGTTTTTGCATCTTTTTTCATAATCTCCAGTTTTTTCAACTGTGAAGCACTAAGGAATCCCCCATGCACATCATGTAGAAGCTGTGAAATGCCATCATTTTCCTCTATGTCGTCAGCTAATGTATTCATAAACACATCATCATTGGTAGGCACATATTCTGTGTAATCATGAACAGACAATGATGCATTCAGGGATACACTAGGCATGGGCACATCATCATTGCTTTCTTGTGCAACATTTTGACCAACCTCTCCATGCAAAGTCTAAATCGTGTAGTTTCTCATGAACCCCCTTTGATCAAGTGCAATCGTATATGCTCCACGTCGCCCCATTTTCTCGTATTCTTGCAGTCTTTGCATGGACAGAATACAAGATGTGAGTCCCAGCATTGGCTCTAGCTCGCTTGATGAAATCGTCGATGCCCGTCAAGTACCATGGGTATGTACATGACAGATCGTACATCCACCCTCGAGCTATGTCTGCACAGATAAAATAGGTAGAGCAGAGGAAACATAGGAACATATTAATAAGAGCCTTTCTGAACAATATTATTTGATGAAACACATAAACATAATGTATAATCTGTCGCGAATATTTAGGGTTTCAATAGGAGCATTTTTGAACAATATTATTTGAAGCACATAAGAATATATAATGTATTCTTCGATATAATTTGAATTTGGTCGCTCTATAAAAAGTGAGACAACAAATAGATAATAATAGAGGCTTCATCGTAAACAACATTAATTGTATACTCTTTTTGAACAACAATGTAGGCACTTGTTTAATTCCCTTCCAAATTCCAAAACACCGACAATATTCCACGTCCCATCAAATCTTTAAATGTATGCATGAAGTATTAAATGTAAGTAAAAAATATAACTAATTACAAATTTTATCCATAATTTTCGAGACGAATCTTTCGAACCTAGCTACTCAATGATTGAACAATAATTACCTAATAAAAACAAAGTGCTACAATTTTTTCAAGTAATTTTGAATCTAAAAGCTACAAAAAATGGACATAAATTGCAACAACCCTCTTCTTGATCATGAAAAATAGTATAGCTCTAAACTATGAATTTACACACAAAAGCAATATAAACCTACAATTCTAAAGAAGTATGCTTGTTACTAACCAAGAGATAGAAGATGTGAGTATCCAAGAGTGAAGAGGAGCCAACAATAGAGGTCAAGAAATCCACCAGCCACAACAATGGAGAGAAAGAGCTCCTCATGCACTGTTATGTACCGTTGGGGCAGAGGAGGGAGAGAAGATCGAGATATTATACTTTACACCACATCACTGCCAGTTCTACCCCTGTCCCCAATAATTGAGGGCCTATCAGAGCATGAACCGGTAGTGATGAGGCATCACCGCCAGCCCAAACAAAACTGACAATGATGGGCTGACAGTGATTACCAATTCTGTAGTAGTGTGAGGACAGCTATGATGCTGACCCGTGCCTATGGCGTCACGACGCTCACAACACTGGGGCGTCCGTCATCGTCGTTCCATGCACCCTGGCTAGGCGGTGCAGACACGATGCTGCTAACCCGTCATCCATCCCCCATTTGGCTACCTACCCCGGCGCCGTGATGAATGCGCAGCTGGCCAAAAACCAGTGTCCTAAGTTATTTAGATCCTTGCTAGCCGGCCATAGCTCCGACTCCACCACCATCACTCATGGTTGGCTCAAGAAACTGTAGCAGCACCATCTGTAATTGTCGATTCACGTGACATCGACTCCGTTGATGTGTCACTAATTCAGAAACATGTTGCTTACCATCTTCTAGCTAGGGCCATCTCTTATTCTCTTCCATAATAATACGACGGAACAGGCTCAAGCCGGAACAACACCAAGGTTTGTTTTTAAAAAAAGCATGAAGTGTACAGTACTTCACTACACAATTCAAGATAAATGATAATCACTACTACAAAATTTCTTTTGCATGACACTTGGAAAATCTAACCATGGCAGTACTATATATAAACCGTCGTGGTTAATGCATATGATTAACCAAGGCGGTCATTTTTTATTAACCGATGTGGTCACATTCAACCGCCTCGCAAAATAGATTTACTGAGGTGGTTAAAAAATAACCACCTCTTAAAATATATTAACCGAGACGGTAAAATGGCTGAGCCCAATACGAAGCCCAATAAGCTCAGAAACAAGTCACAGTATAAATAAATCAAACCCTAAATTTCCTCTCTCTCACTCTCAGCCTCACACCCAACCCTCCCCTCCCTCACCGACCCAACGGCGCCCCTCCTCTCCCCCACCAATGGCGCCCCTCCCGGCCTTCCACCTTCCCCACCGGCGGCGTGCCTCACCTCCCCTCCCCCACAGGCAGCGGTTCCCCTCGTCCTCGCCTTGGCGGCGCGGCGTGCCTCCCCTCCCCCACAGGCGGCGGCTCCCCTCGTCCTCCACCCCGACGGCGGCTCCCCTCGTCCTCACCCTGGCAGCCCCCTCTACGGCCTGGATCCGGCACCGGAGAGGCCGGATCCGGTGGCGCTTCTCTCTCTCCTCCCTCGGCGCCCCGCAACACCCTCTCAGGCGGCGCCCCTCTGCGTTGACGGTGCGGCTCCACCACCAGTAGCGTGGTGGAGGCAGTGACGTGGAGGCGGCGGCCTTCCCTTCTTCCCCACCGACAGGCTCCACTCCACCACCGCAGATCCGACATGGATCCGGCGCCACCACCGCGGGTTCGGCACCCCTTCGCCTCCTACCACACCATCGAGCGGTGACACCACAGTGGCAGATCCCGACGAGCGTGAGCGTGGGCTCGGTGGGCAACTGGGCTCACGGGCTGGATTTGTTTTTTTATTTTGTGAATTTCATTTACCGTGGCGGTTATTTTTCCCGCCTCTGAAAGTCTACCATTTACGGTGACCTTCTCTCTGAGGCGGATGGGATTGACCACCTCGGAAAAATATTTTTGTAGTAGTGAATGATAATGGTAATTACATGTACTTGATAATGTCTATGCCAAGAGATACACACAATGCGCTAAGCGATATCACCAACTTTAGAGGTATGCTTTCAATATGTTTGTATGCATCAATTTTGATGTCGTACTGAATCCATGCGCACACTTTTGGATGAGGCCTTGCGGAAGAGTGATGATAGGAACATGCAGCAACAGAAACGTCCATCTGAAATGATAAGGGAAGAAAGGGAAGAGATTAATAGGAAACAACATGAGTAGCGAGCATGCAAGAAGGTTGTATCACAAAATTGTAGCACTTCCTTGGCTTTGACTAAAGCAGTGACATCATCATCACCCACGGGTACTTAATCTCTTTGTTAGTTTCATTTATAGCATTAACCATCTTAATCTCTTCCTTACTACCATTAATCCCAATCATAGAAAATGACGAAAATACCAACACGTCCATAACAGACCCCGGTATACTTCGAGATTACTTATTGTGTATTGGTAACAATCATTATCTCTATAATAAAGCCAACATTTTTACAAATGACACAAATATATGCAGGTACTAATTGCTCTAAGATGGAACAATACACGCCAATTATATTGGACAAGGAAAATATCCTACCTGATGCACACGGGGATCATAGTCATGTTGGCTTTGGCATAACAACCATAGCAAATCCATTTTTTTATCCGTAAAAGTAACTTTCTTGTATTCTCTACTATATAATAAATCCATTTTTTATGAATAACATAAATACCAAGACCTGTAGATATTCCTAATGATAGGAGGGAAGAAAGAAATACACAACAACAGAAACAAAGAGCTTAGATGACCGATGAACAAAGGAAAGATATTAAGAGAAGATAACGTGAGTACCAACATGAGTACTGCATTGCAAAATATTAGCACCACTTCTAATGTGTCTTAAATAGTGTCAGGCATCTGCACCCGCAGGTGAGTAATATCCTCAACTTATTATGTATTTCCTCCGCCTCGTGATATATCATGATCCTTCGTTCATATGTGAAGGTGCGAATTTAGAAACTGGATTATCAACTGTAGTGGAAAATGATGAGTCAGCAGATCTCAGAGTGGCTGCACAGAAATGATAATTAATTACATGCCACGACATAAAGGCCCACTATTGACACTAGAAGTGGCCAATGGGTAAAAGACCGTAAGCGTACGGTTGTCAAGTGTAGCTTTCACCGGTAGTATTTCAGGTATCGTATTTTCCACAGGGAACGAGAAGTGAATTAACTAGTGATTAAGGTTATGTCCTATAATGAGACAAAGGAGTATATGATATTTGGGTAGAGAGGTTCACTATAGCAAAGATATCTAACTAGGCAAAGCTGGTTATACTGGCTTTATCAGCCCTTCTCTTGTAGGAGGCGATAGGATAGATCAGTAGGAGGACAAAACTCTAACCTGACCGCGCCATCATGTTGTATGGAGGCCCTACCTTTTAAGAACTTATCTTACACATGTGGTGGAATACAAAGACTAGATAGGGTTGTCACCACCTACTAGCTACCACAAACAATCCATGCGATAAGCGGTTTACAAAGGCAAGATTAAGTTTAGACACCACGTCTATACTAATCTTACTACTTTAACCTTGGCCTAAGATTAAAGCACTTCACTCAGAGCAAAGCAATGAACATGCGCAAAAAGATGTATAATAGCTAAACCAGATTTAGAATATTAAATGCTATAAAGAACTCGGAAGAATCACTTACAAGTGTTGAACTTACAAGAGACTCGCATCCGCTGAGGTGCAGCTCCGGAGAAGATTCCCGACAGGCCCGAGGCTTTCTCTAGAAGACTTCCCTCACTCTCCTCCATCTAGCATAGCACTACTATAGAGCTCCGCTAAGATAAGTAGTTTATCCAATGAGGCATGAATGATACAGCTATAGGGGGGGTATTTATAGTTAGAGGTGGAGTAGGGGCTACTCTAGTGCCATATCAGCAATCTGGGAAGCTTCAAATCTCCACCCTTGGATCCACCGCCTCTAAACCGCCTTAGGATGGATGGTGTTGATCTTCAACATATGTTTAGTGAGTGTGGCGGTTACCAAGTGCTGCACCATCCTAAGGGGAGGTTGGTCGACCCCCCTATGGCCTGTGGGCCCTCTCTGGTCCTTCTAGAAGGTGCCCCACTGGTCAGGGACCAAGTGGGGGGTGGTGGCCACCCTGGGGAGGTCGGTCGACCCCCTATAGAGGTCTATGGCCCACCACCTCTCTCTAGAGGGTGGTCCCACTTGTCATAGACTTCATCTGATGCTTCTGGAATGTTTTGTCACGTTTATTTCCTTGATGTGGGCCCATGGGTCCATGTGATGTGAATCTGAACCGTTGGGAGAAAGCACAAGTTGATCCAAGGGTTCAAGATCATTTCGGAGTGTTCTCTTGGATCCTGGCCAAGGTGAAGAGCTAGTGGGCCCTATAGGAGGTCGGCCGACCCCCTATGTGGGTCCCACTGGCTCAGTTTACTTCATTTGCTATAGTTCTACATCAAATACTTCATTGACATGTGGAAATTATTATTTTAAATAATATGCTCATGATATGCTTGTCTTCCTTCTATTCCGAGGATGTTGACAGTATTTTGATGGTGACAAAAAAGGTCATTCTTACCATCAACAAGATCCCCCATACTTACCTCTTTGCTCGTCCTCGAGTAAAGGATAAAAGTAAACATAACTATGCTATTCAAAGTATAAAGCAAGCAAAAAGATTCATTCAAGACATTTGTCATACTAATGGGATATGTGGTATTGTCCTACATATATCCTTGAGCGGTTGAGGAATGGAACAACTCTCAAGGCAAAGTCATCTTCCCAAATCATGTTTTAGTACTTGGAGTTTTTGATACATTTTTCAAAAGAAATCTCATAAGTCAACTTGCTCATCGTATAGCACTCTAGGTCACTCAAAGTGTATGATTCCTTACTAAGGCATAAAGAGGTTGCCTTCTTTGTGTCTTCCTACTTCTAAATGGCTTATGTGGAGCTTAGGTAGGGATAAGTAGTGTAGCCTACTTGTATCACTTGTATTGTAAAGTCAAAACAAGGATCTAAGGAGAATAATGTCATAATCCTAGATCAAGATGTTCATGTGTATGGAATATGATAGTGGACTTTATTGTACTCTTTACCTTATGTATGATTTCTCTAACTTAATGATTGTTTGAGACATGGCTATCATCATTAATTTTTTTTGAGCTTTTGCTCATCATCATTTTTCATTTATGATAGCCATATCTCTTTTGAGGTATTTTGAGAGAGAGATCATATCATTTTTTAGAGTATTTATTTGACAGCAATGGAACACATGAATGAAAGGCATGTTTTGCGTACTTCCAGTGTAGAAGCAGCGAATATATGTGGTGTGTATGTGATCTTGGTCTTTGAACTATGACAAAATTCTCAACAAGGGTCGCAAGGTTTGACTAAACTCAAAGCAAATACAAGAAGCTTATGAGGAAGGTTTTGAGCACGTATAAACATTTATGGCTTTGGTAGGAATTTTCACTATAGAGGAGTAGTGACATTATGGGTTTATGACATTTTCAAAAATTAATCTCCAAGTACTTTAAATAGATAGGGTATGAATCATAAGCCGAGAACTATATCACATTAATCAACAACTTAGTTAATATGATTTCCTATCAAAATATTTTCCCACTAGTATAAACAAAAGCAATAATTCATCTTTATGACGCTTTTGCCCCTTAAATGTCATAGATCATGTCACCTTCCACATTTTAAATTCAGATGCAATCTTCTTGTTTTATTCAATATTGAAAAGGGAAATTAACTAAGTGATTCATTTCATGAAGAAATTATTTTTATTTTATTTTTAGAAGGGAAACGAATCAAACAAAATAAAAGAACATAAAGGAAAGAGGTGAGAGACGTGGCAAACCAGTCAGGGTTGATGAAGATGTTACGTAGAGGTTGTTTGGTGGGGCTGGGGATCCTTGGTGGGGTTGACCGACCTCACTTCGGAGCCGTTTGGCCACTTCGGTCTCTGCAATAGATCTCTTACCTTCTACTTGTTCTTCTACTCTGTTAGTGCTACAATTTGGCCTCTAAGGTGCATTGACGATGCAGAAAAGTGGCCGTTGAGGTCCAATTTTTTCGTGGAACGTGTCATGATCATGTACACCATGGTTCAATGGACAAACTGGTGAAATGGTATGTTGGGGTATTGACCGACACCCCCCATACTTGTTTCAGAGCATACTGTAAACAGTGACAGAGAGAAATCAAATGTAGGGGTTCTACTGGGGTAAGACACCAGCAGAACCAAATTTTTATTCAATTCAAATTTTCATTCTAGGCACAAGTTACAATTGAAGGAAAATGATTGGAAACAAATCTAAGTGCCTAAATTATTACAAGGACTAGAAATCTATGGAGAAGGAGGGGAAAAGAGATCCTCCCTCTCTATTGCCTTAGCTAAGCGCTTGATCTTCGCACTAGTGCTAATGTGAAGATCATTGAAGCTATCTTCTAAGTCTAAGCGTGCCATTCTTTCTTCCGCTGCCCTCTCTGCTAGCTTGGTGCTGCTCTCCCTAAGCCTAGCAATTATGCGCAGTAGCTTCTCCATGTCGCTCTTCTCGTCCTCCTCTTGGAATTGGCCTAGAGGGCCGGAGATGGAAGGAGGGTTGCTAGTCCTCCGGATGGTCTTGTAAGATGCCTCGGACTCAAGAGAGTTGCGCGTCTCCCTCCGCTGCTCGGAGGTGAGAGGAGGAACAAGCACCTTTCCCACCCCGGTCCACCATGGGCCCGTTGAAGGCGCATCCATGTGGGTGTCGATGGTGAGTACGAGCTGGTGTATTTCGTGCTTGTACCGCCGTTGGTGTTGAGACGATGGCCTTCTTCACCCCCAATTGGTCGGTGGTCGGCTGTTTAGGAGTCACTGGACGTGGAGCTGGTTTGTTGAGTTTTCGGCGTGGAGACATTGACTTGGCAATGCTCCTGGCCCTCTCTGAGTGCTAGGAGGCAGTCGGCCGACACCCCCTTGGGGTGCTCGGCTATGCTGGCGGTAGTGCCATGGCGAGGGGAGCAACGTCGAGAACTTCGACGGCCATGGCGTCGATGTTGTTGGGACCTTGAGACATGGATGGACTTCCATTGAAGGGAACGAGGGCCATCTTTCTTGGTGGAGCCATGGTGAGGATCAAGGGAGAAGGAAAGGAGTGGTGCTAGTTCTGCTGGTTGTGAAGAAGAGCAAGTGAGAGGAGGAAGAAGAAGGAGAGGGTGTTAAGAAGATGGATTCCAACGTTTAGAGCCTTCGTTCTCGCTCGGATCGTTATAAAACAGAAGGGGAACGTTGGTCCAACGTTCATGTGCAATGGGAACGTTGAACGGGATCGAACCACGGTCGGCCAACCTCCTTTTGAAAGGTCTAGTCCGACCAAGCCAGGTTTCGGACTCCCACGGGTTGGGTTAGGCAGGCCGTGCAACCTTGGGCTAAAAGGCCCTAAGCCGAGATCGGCCGATGCACTATTGGGGCCAAAAGGGCCAAAAATTTTCGTGGGAGGCGACAAGGCTAAATCTAGGCTAAGTCTAAGGTCAAACATGAAATCTGAATAAAAAGGTTAAAATATTTAGATTTTAGTTCTAAGTTGGATTAAGAACAAAATCTATCACGTCAATTTCTTGTTCAGGTATTTTATGCTCATGGAAAACTTTAAGACGTTGGCCATTTACCTTAAAGATTTTGCTGTCGTCGTCCTGGAGTGTGATTGCTCCATAAGATGCGGCGTTGACGACGAGGTACGGCCCTTCCCATTTGATTTTCAAGTTTTCGTGACCAAAGAGCTTGAACCTTGAGTTGAATAGCAAGACCTTATCTCCTGGGTTGAACTCTTTGATTTTTATTCTCTTGTCATGCCATCTTTTGGTTCTCTCCTTGTATATTATGGTATTATGATACGCTTTCTTTCTCCACTTTTCTAATTCAGAGATTTGCATTCTCCTGAATTTCCTAGCAGCTGGCAGATCCATATTCCACTTCTTGATTGCCCAATGTGCCTTGAACTCCAATTCCATAGGCAAATGACATGTCTTTCCATATACAAGTTGTTATGGTGTCATACCAATTGGTGTCTTGTATGCGGTCTAATATGCCCACAATGCCTCTGGTAACTTATGCTTCCAAGCTATACCCATCTCATTCATGGTCTTCTGTAGAATGTTCTTGATTTGCTTGTTGGATGTTTCTGCTTGACCACTGGTTTGAGGATGGTATGGAGTTGCAACATTTTATTGAATCCCTTGATCTGTGAGGAACTGGTGGAAGCCTTTGTCAATGAAGTGAGATCTCCCGTCACTTATGACTAACTTTGGGGTTCCAAATCTGGGGAATATCACTTCTTGGAACATTCTCTTTGAATTAGCTGCGTCTGCTTTGCGACAGGGTATTGCTTCTACCCACTTGGACACATAGTCCACCACTACTAAGATGTACTCACACCCCTTCGAAGGAGGAAAGGGTCCCATATAGTCGATTCCCCATACATCAAAGAGCTCGACTTGTAGGTTGTTGGTGAGTGGCATAGCATCTCGGGCATTGATGTTCCCATGCTTCTGGCACCTTGCACATTTTCTGACATAATCTTGGGTATCCTTGTACATGTTTGGCCAGTAGAAACCACTCTGCCAAATCTTAGCATGAGTTCTGAATGCTCCATAGTGACCTCCGTATTCTGCTCCATGGCATCTTTCCATGATCTTGATTGCCTCCTCCATAGGTACACATCTTCTTAGCAATCCATCATTGCATACTCTATAGAGGTATGACTCATCCCAGAGATGCACTCAACTCTCCCGAACTAGTTTCTTCTTTTTTTCCCCTGGTGGGACATGGCCTGCGACCATAAAGTTGATTATATTTGCATACCAGGGGTTGGATTCTGTTACCTTGAAGAGTGTGTCATCTCTGAGGAAAGCATCAATGGGCAAATTCTGTGCCTCTTTGAATTGCATTCTGGACAAATGGTCGGCTACAGAATTTTCTACTCCCTTTTTATCTTTTATTTCAAGATCAAATTCTTGGAGTAGCAAGATCCATCTTATTAAGCGGGGTTTAGCATTTTTCGTTGTGAGCAAATACTTTAGAGTAGTGTGATCAGTGTAGACAATCACTTTTGCTCCAACTAAGTAATATCTAAACTTGTCTATAGCAAAAATCACGGCCAACAACTCTTTTTCAGTTGTTGCATGGTTCAACTATGGCCCTGTTAAGGATTTGCTAACATACGAAATAGAATGATGCTTCTTATATTTGGTTTGGCCTAAGACCGCACCAACAGCATAATCACTAGCATCACACATTATTTCAAAGGGAAGCGTCCAATCAGGGGGGTGGATGATTGGAGCTGAGACGAGTGCTTTCTTAAGATAGTGAAAAGAATCTAAGCACTCATCATAAAAGTAAAAGGGTGCATCCTTAGCTAGCAGGGTTGTTAAAGGACGAACAATTTGAGAGAAATATTTTATGAACCGCCTATAAGAACCTACGTTCCCAAGGAAGCTTTGGATTCCCTTGACATTCGTGGGAGGTGGAAGCTGTTCTATAACTTCAATCTTAGCTCTATCCAGTTCTATCCCACGTTCGGACACTCTATGTCCTAGCACTATGCCTTCGCGAACCATGAAGTGGCATTTCTCCTAGTTTAGGACTAAGTGTTTTTCTTCACATCTTTGTAAGACTCTATCCAGATTCTCAAGACAATCATCGAAAGTCTTTCCATAGACAGAGAAGTCATCCATGAAAACTTCCATGATTTCTTCGATCATATCAGAGAAAATGGACATCATGCACCTTTGGAAAGAAGCAGAAGCATTTCATAGGCTGAATGACATTCGCCTATATGCATATGTTCCATAGGGGCATGTGAAGGTGGTCTTACTTTGATCATCGGGGTGGATTGGTATTTGATGATATCCCGAATAACCATCAAGGAAACAAAAGAAAGAATGCTTTGCAAGCCGTTCCAACATCTCATCGATGAAGGGTAACGGGAAGTGATCTTTCTTTGTGGCCTTATTAAGTTTTCAGTAATCTATACACATTCACTACTACATAAATGATTTTGCATAACACTTGGCTTTTATTAACCGCGGCGGTTAAACACCTAAACCACCACTGTTAATAGGTGGCCAGAAAGACCACCGGCTGGGGGTCCCACCCGCCACGGTTAATGCATTAACCGTGGCAGTTGTTATAATATAACCGCCACGGTTAATGGCCTATTAACCGTGGCGGTTACTGCTATACAACCGTCACGGTTAATTGATTAACCGTGGCAGTTGATCTTACATAACCGCCATGGTTAATACCATTAACCATGGCGGTTACTGTTGCACAACCGCCACGGTTAATGCATTAACCATGGCAGTTGTTGTTACGTAACCGCCACAGTTAATAGATCATTAACTGTGGCGGTTGTTGTTAAGAAAACCGCTACGGATAAGCCTGTAGTATAAATACAGCAGCCCCCTCTCTTCTTCCCCGCGGATCCTTTTCCATTTTTGATGGTTTTAAGCTCAAAACCATCAAATTGACCATTTTTGAGGGGAGGAGGTTTTGCCCTTGGATTTGGTTAGGTTTGGCACTCCAAAAGGTTGACTTTTACTCTCCAACACTCGGTTTTCTCTTTTTTTCATGATTTGGGTGTTTTTCCCTAATCTAGATCTTGATCCTATAGAGAGGAGAGAGAATAGGAGATCTAGAGCTACACATATGTTGGGGAGGTTTTGCCCTTGGATTTGGTGAAGGCTGGCACCGCAAGATGTTGACTTTACTCTCTAACACTCGATTTTCTCTCTTTTGGATGATTTTTGTGCTTTTTCAACAAGATCTAGAGAGGGAGAGAGAATAGTAGATCTATAGAGCTACACACATGCATGCTAAGCTAATTTGCGTTTTTTGTGCATTTGAAAGGTTATGGAGCATAGGGATGAGTGGATGTACAAGACATCGAGGATGGATCTGAGATTCCTAGAAAATGTGAGGAAGAAGTTCATGCTCGTTGCGTAGAAGCATCGCCTCAGTCTGGATCGAGAGCTCATGGTTTGTCCATGCAATGACTGCAAGAATCAGTTTGCCTAGAAAGATGCAGTGGTGCAATCACACCTTGTACGATATGGTTTCATTAAGGATCCAAAGTACATCGTGTCGAAGTTTCACGACGAGAAAGAGCCGAGTGTCGCCAATGAACATGGGGGAACCTCGTCGACGACATCCACAGTTGCGTCTGGCGACGGAGGACACCAACAACCCACCGCGACACCGAGCATTGATGATGAGAGTCGCGACTACATCACTATTGACGATCTGCTCCAAGACGAAGCTACTGGCGTCGGGGACGACAACAATGGTGACCCGATGATTGATACGCTGCGGCCCGAGGATGCAGAGCTTCTTGAGGAGATTGCTAACTGTCAGGACCATGACGATGTTCTGTTTGGTAATCTAAAGTGGCTAGAGAATTTCAGGGAGATGAAACAGGCAACAATTGATCTCCTTTACCTGGACGGCGGTGAATGTCCAAAGCATTGCATGACTTTGCGTTTCGTCCTCTAGATGCTAATGTGCAAGGCTCGCCATGGGATAACCGACACAGGCTTCAATGACATTTTACGCATCATTGGTGAAACGCTACCAAAGGGTAACAGGGTTCCCGTCAATACATATCGAGCGAAGAAGCTGATCAGGCAAGTAGCGATGAAGCTTCAAAAGTTTCATGCATGTCCTAACCACTGTATTATGTTTCGGGGTGAGTATGAGAATGCACAGAGTTGTCCGAACTGCGGCGCTAGCCGCTACAAGAAGAATGCCGGTTGTCGTGAGGACGATGAGGAAAAACCGTCGAGATCGGCGAAGAAGAAGAATACAGGCAAGAAGCATTTGCCGCCTATTGAGGACGAAGAAGAAGAGGGTTACACACAGAGGAAAAGTCCTGCCCTGTCAGTGTGGTACCTTCCTATCATCGACCGGCTACGTGCGTTATTCGGGAACCTAGAGGATGCCCAGCTCATGTCCTGGCATGCATCACCTAAGCGTATCAAGGGCGATGGCAAGCTGCGACACCCCTCTGATGGTAAGCAGTGGAAGCGGTTCGATGCCATGTTCGCGAAGGAGTTTGGGGACGAGCCGAGGAATGTGAGGTTCGGGCTGAGTACGGATGGGATGAATCCGTTCGGTGACCTCAGCAGCACGCATAGCACCTGGCCAGTCACCCTCACCATATATAACCTACCTCCGCACCTATGTCAGAAGCGCAAGTATCTTCTACTGTCAATGCTTATCTCAGGACCGAGGCAGCCCGACAACGATATAGACGTGCTCCTAGAGCCGTTGATGGAGGATATGCAGAAACTATGGGTGGAAGGGGTCCGGATGATGGATGCGTCCCTAAAGAAGGAGTTCACTCTAAAAGTCATCATCTGTTTCACCATCACCAACTACCCTGGTCAATTTTCACTATCGAGACAGATTAAAGGGAAGACTAGTTGCGTAGTATGCATTGATGGTACCTGCTCCACTTATTTTAGTGGGCCCTAGAAGACGGTGTATATGAATCATAGAAGATTCCTCCACAAGAAGCACATGTACCGTCATTCTTTGATGAATCAGTTCTTCGATAACCCGGCCGAGCCATAGACTGAGCCGGAGAGGACGAGCTACGGGCCAAAGGTGTTTGATATTGTGAAGGACATTAACTTCGAGTTTGGAAAGAAGAAGAAAGAGGACGAATATGGGCAGAATAAACCAAGGAAGAAGAGAAAGCGGGATGACGAGGACGAAAAAGCACCTACCGTGAAGGTTTCATTCAAGAATAAGTCATGTTTCTTCAATTTCCTTCCTTACTAGAAGTTTCTCAATACACCGTATACCATCGACTGTATGCACCTGGAGAAAAATGTCTTCGAGAGAACGATCGGGGTCCTCCTGGACATGAAGACTAAGACAAAAGATGGTCTCAAGTCACGTATGGACCTTGTGAAACAGAACATCAGGCACGAAATCCACTCAACACCGGCGGGACAAAAGTGGAAATAAAGTTGACCTTCCAGGCGCGAGCTACAACCTCTCACGGGATGAGAGGAGGGCTTTCTGCAAGTGGCTTAGGGATGTAAAGGTCCCCACCGGTTTCTCTTCCAACATCAAGAGTATGGTCTTGATGAAAGACCTGGCAATGACCAACTTCAACTCCCATGACTGCCACATAATGCTGATTGTGTTCCTTCCTATTGTGATAAAGGTTATCGGTCCAGAGTACATGAAGATGGTCATCACACGCATGTCCAATTTCTTTAACCGCATCACACAGAAAGTCATCGATGAAGCTGACATGCCTGCCTTAAGAGAGTTTATCGCAGAGACTCTTTGCCAGTTGTTGACGGTAATTACCAGCTATTTTGTCACCATCAAAATACCATCAACATCCTCATATTCAAAGGAAAACAAGAATAACATGAACATAATCTACCCAATAACTTGGTTCCACATGTATATGTCCTCTATTTGAATGTAGGCACGAAACGTCATAATTCAGGGCTCAACATGACATATTTCCAAGTATGGCAAATGTGCAAAATACATACACCATCATGATGGACATTACCTCTAGAGGGTACCTGCAAAAGATGAGCTCATTTGGCCACAAAAGTGGTTCGGCCGATCCACAACTATCTTGGAAAAATACCAAACCACTGCCAAGGTGCCAATGACATGTGGGCCATGCTCCACACGAAAGATGGAGGCCAAAGGCCACAACTCATGTTCGGCCGACCGTGGATATGGGCCAACAGGCCACCCACAGGCCTCCCTGACCTGTGGGGACAACTTCTAGAAGAAATGGGCAGGGCCCACCTATAGGGGGTGGTCGGCCGAACCTGGTCAGGTGCCCAAAAGGTGCACCGACCTCCCCACTGACTCCCTGCATGCCTCCATGTATCCACTTGATCTCCCCCCTTGATCTAAGTCAGTTATAATGACGGTTTGATCCTACGGTGGCTGATGGTGGTGGCGCGGATCGCTGACGTGACACCGGAGTAGCCCCTACTCCACCTCTAGCTATAAATAGCTCCCTAGAGCTCCCTATTCATTTCATGCCTCATTGGAGAAACACTACTCCTTAGTCTCTTAGCGGAGCTCTCTAGTAGTGCTATGCTAGTTGGAGGAGAGTGAGGAAGGTCTTCTGGAGAAAGCCCCGGGCCTGTCGGGAATCTTCTTTGGAGTTCTTCCTCGGCGGATGCGAGTCTCTTGTAAGTTCAGCTCTTGTAAGTGACTTATTCCGAGTTCTTTATAGTATTTGACATTCTAAGTCTAGGTTAGCTGTTATACACCTTTTCCTGCTTGTTCATCGCTTTACTTTAAGTAGAGTGCTTTAACCTTAAAAGCTTGGGTTAAAGTAGTAAGAATAGTGTAGACATGGTGTCTAGACTAGATCTTACCTTTGTAAACCGCTTATCGTGTGGATTGTTCGTGGATGCTAGTAGAAAGTGACAGCTCTATCTAGCCTTTGTATTCCACCACGCGTGTCAGATAAGTTCTTAAAAGGTAGGGCTTCAATACAAGATGATGGCGCGGTCCGGTTAGAGTTTTGCCCTCTTTCTGATCTATCCCATCGCCTCCTGCAAGAGAAGGGCTGATAAAGCTAGTATAACCAGCTATGCCTTGTTAGATATCTTTGCTATATCGAAACTCTCAACCCAGTTATCATAGTCTCCCTTGATCCATCATAGGACATACCCGTATTCCTAGTTAGATCACTTCTCGTTCCCCGTGGAAAATACGATACCTGGAATACTCCCGGTGAAGTGCTACATCGGTATAATCTGTGCGCTTGCGGATTTATCCAATAGTCATAAGAAATACCAACAAGCATTTCTGGCGCCGTTGCCGGGGAACGGTAACTGTTTTAACTAGTATCCTTTGGTCCTATTATCCTTGTTTTATCTTTATTTTCATTTTATCCTTTTCATATACACCATGAACGAACCATCCATCTCTCATCTTACTTTTCCAAAGGGCCATAGTTTGGAACCACCACCATCATCACATCCCATCCTTTCACTTAGCTATGAGCTTCGCCCTAGCTTCATAGCCAAAGTTCGGGATCAACCTTTTTCTGTGGATGAAGATGAAAATTCTTACACTCACCTACGTGACTTTGAACAATTGTGTTCATGTCTCAACATCCAAGGGATGAGGCGAGGTACCCTTAAGTGGAAGCTATTTCCGTTTTCTTTGACGGGAATAGCCAAACGATGGTACCTTCGCAACGTAGGTAGTGTAAACGGAGAATGGGAAAGATTACAATCCAAATTCTGCCTAGCTTTCTTCCCTATTCCTCGTGTTGTTCGTCTTCGAAAAGAGGTCATCAACTTCTCACAAAATGAGAAAGAACCTCTAGGTGCGGCATGGGCCCGTCTTTTAGAGCTATCATCATCTGGCCCTGATCTTGCTATAACCAAGCCAACATTGTTACAACACTTTTATGGCGGTCTTAGCAAAGATTCCGCACAACTTCTTGATATGTCTTCCGGGGGAGCCTTCCTGTGTTTATCTGTTAGTGCAGGGAAGAGTCTTCTTACGAAGATTCTTGAAAACACTACCTATACTAACGATTATAATGAAGGACCCAAGGAAGAACAAAAACCAGCCCCTAGAAAAGAATCCTCGATAGCTGAATCACCACCATTTCTATCCAAAGATTTTGCCATCGATCCTGAACCACAAATACCACAAATCTCGAAGGAATAAAAAATTCAACTCCTAAATCATTCCTTTGAGTTCGAGGCTAACCGTTCATATGATCTTGCTGGTTTTGGGAATGTCCAAAATGATCCTTTCCTAATGAGACCTTCTAAGAAACATCTTTCTAGATCTCTCATGAAGGGATCTCTTCAAAAACCTCCTAAATCAACATCATCTTATGCCTCAACTTCCCACATGGCACATCAGGAAAAGCCTGGGATATTTGATGAAGAAATGTCGAGTGAGCTTATAGAAGAACTCAAGTGTTTAGAAGCCAAATCTATCCTCTCCTTCTCTATGCCCACCTCTGACTTATCCTACGAACCCATTTCTACACCCATCCTTGATCCTGATGATCCCCCATGTGTTCCTTCATTCAAGTCTGATGATGACCCACTTAATGACTCTAGGAATTCATTAAGACACCCGTGGCATGGAAGCCATGATGGTCATAAATCTGACCAAGAAGAGCACAATCAACGGTTAGAGCCTCTGTCTACCATTGTAAGCTAGGAATGGTTGGATAAAGCCGAGTCTTCAAAAGAAGTCACTAAAATGCCGACACATATAAGGAGAATATCCTGTCAAGTGTTGGGCATTCATGGTGAAATTTGCTACGACCCTAGCCTTGGGATCAACATCATTCCTCATTTCCATGTTCCAATATCATCAAAGAATCATCTATCCCAATCACAAAAACACCTTAGACTCCCCAATGGTCAAATCCTTGATTATTTAGGAGTCCTTCATAATGTTCTTGTGATGGTTGATGATCTCAAGATCTTCCTAGATTTCCACATCTTTGACCTTCCTGGACTTTCCTTTCATCTTACCTTTATCGGAAGGCCAATCATGAGAATCTTGGAGAACACCTTAGGAAATGAGAAGCTTGGTTATAGAACAGGTGAACATTATCTACTCGTTTGGTCTTCCCGACCTCTCATCAAAGGGTTAGAATCCAAACCAATTCTTGATCCAAGGGGTGAGCTTATGTCAATCTCACCAACATCCATGACCCACTCAAGTTTTGAGGATGACTTGAAATGTCATGAGAAAGGAAGTGCTCACCCACTCAGGGAGAACAACACCAATGAGCATGGAAGCTATTCCCCGATCTTCCCATCAAATCCATGCTCAAGTGAGAAATCTCCCAAATCGATCCTTCCCTCTACCATCACTAGACACATGATCTACAACCCCTTCATTCTTCTTTCAAAAATATTTGCAAGGTTGGTTGTAGATGTGTTTGTCTACCATAAATTTTGCAAATCTCGTAGTGGTTTTGGTCTTGAGGATAGGTTTGAAAATGTTAGAGTTGAAGGGGAAACCACTTCACCGACATGAGTTGCAACTTGAAGGTTTCCCAAAGACAAGCTTGTGTCTTAAAAATAAGCACTTTTGGGAGATAACCCGATCCTTTTTCCTTTTCTGTTAAGTTTGCTTATTTATTAAAAAAATAAAATAAAATAAAATAAAAAAAATTTAAATTAATTAAATAATAATAATAAATTAATTAATTAAAAAATGATAGTAATAAAAATATATAAAACAAAATAAAAATGTTTTCCAAAATTCTAAAATGAATAAAATGATTTTGTAAAAAACAGATTAAGGGAATATTTGTGAAATTGTTCCTTCGGGTATTTTTGTCACTAACCATTTCAGGTTTAAACAAAAAAAACGATGGAGCAAAACATAAGGTATGTTCAACCAAACATCCTTCAATAATGAAGCACATTTAAAAGAAAATTTCACATCATAGACATGGATTTTCACATTGTAAAATGTTGCAAAATCCAAGTATGGGGGAGTGGATTTCTCTAAGAAATTCATGTTATACTTCATTTTTTAATTTTGTTTGGTTGTCTCTACCGTGTTTTCTCTTTATACCTTGCTCATCTTGTTAAGTCACAAAAACTAAAAAGAAAAAAAATGCAAATGCTCATATGGTTCACCATTCATAAAATGACTCTCTTTATTCTTTCATGCTTCCTTGTTCTTTTATAAGTATGTTTTGGTTTGGGCGTAGAGATCTTGCTTCCAAAAGCTCTTTAAATTAAGCATGGTGCTTAGGTTAAATAGCTTTCCGTGATCAAATTAGACATGGTGTCAAGTTTGATTAATGAACCAAAAGTAAACTTGTATGAAATTTGGTTGTACTTTTGGACTAACCAATGTATGATAACTTAAAAAAATTGGTGGTTAAGTCATGAGATCATTCATAAGAGACAAATCAAGGATTGAGATGGTTTTGAAATCATCTTGCATATCTTTGCCTCAACCTTGCTTAACTTTTAAAGAACTGGTGAACAATGATGGAACATCGCTCTCTGTGCTAAAATGCTAAAGCCAACTTTTCTATAGCATAAAAGATGTCCTCTGTTTCTATGACAATAATGCCCTTGCTTTGAATCATATGAGAATTCCTTCGGGTATGTGTTGTCCACTAATCCTTCGCAGGAGAGAAGAAATGAATGGAGGAAAGGGTCTGAGTACAACGTGTTGACCATTCGTCATCAGCAATATCGTGACACATGGAATCGTCATGCTTCGAGATTACGGCTGCAACACCTATAAAGGTAAATGGCCAACGTCTTAAAGTTTTCTATGAGCATGAAATTCCTAAGCAAGAAATTGATATGATATATTTTGTTCTTAATCCAAATTAGAACTAAAATCTACATGTTTTAACTTTTTTTCAAATTTCGAAAAGGACCTTAGAAATGACCTAGACTTAGCCTTGACTCCCCCCTCGTGAAAGATCGACCCATTTGGCCTCTAAAGTGGTTCGGCCGAACCTATCTTTGGGCCAAACAGCCCGAAACTTCACGAGCTGACTCACCTGGCTTGACCAAGTTCAGAACATGGCTCGGTCGGACGTTAGCTTTCAAAAAGGGATCGACCGACCCTGGATTTGGTTCTTCAGCCAAGCTCGGTACTCCTGAGCATTAGATCAATAGTTCTCTCCTATTTCCGACATGATCCAAGTGAAAATAGAGGCGAATGGTGTTGGATTCTATCTTCTTTACCTCCCCCTTTCCTTCTTCCTCCTCTCACCTTGTTCTTCTTCACCACTAGTAGAAATTCCATCTTCTCTTGCTTCCCTTCTCAACTTCCTTGACCTCACCATGGTTCCACCAAGAAGAAGAGCGATGTGGAAAAGTTTCTACGTGTTGTTGCCAAAGAAAGCTTTACCAACTTAGAAGAAAAGGTTTCTGAGGAGAGAATGGGGTGTCTCGGTCTTGAAGATAGCTTTAATGACTTTCTCATTATCACTAATGCAAAGCTCAAGCTCTTATCCAAAGTCTTTGAGAGAGAGGATCTCCTTGCCCCTCCTTCTCTTTAATCATCCTCTAGAGCCACCGGCATAACCTGCCGCATGGCCCTGATAGAAGAAAGCATGAAGAGATGCTTGTCATCCCTAATGCTAAGGCCATAGGACCTTCTCTCTCCATCTTCTCCCTTGGATCACCTTAGCCCTTCATAGCAACAAGATATTTAGGCTTGATAGTCTATCACTCATACGCCTAGGCTATCAATGATAAAAGAAACTCTTGGTTTTGCTGGTATCTTACCCCAGCAGAACCCCTGCATTTGATCTCTCTCTGTCCTGTGTTGCAGTATGCTGTGAAACAAGTATGGGGGGTATCGGTCGATACCCAACATACTATTTCACCAGATCGACCATGGAATCATGATGTACATGGTCATGACACATCCCACAAAAAAATTGGTCCGAAATGGCCACTTTTGTGGATCGGCCAATCCACTTTGGAGGCCAAAATTCAGAACAGACAGAGTGAATCAACATTCAGAGATAAGGAATTCTATTGCAGAGACCGAAGTGGCCAAATGGACCAGTAGGGCGGTCGGCCGATCGTGCCTATAGGCCCCGGGCCCACCAGCCAGCATCCTTTCAACTTCAAACATCTATTCTGACTGATTTGCCACGTCTCTCCCTTTTCCCTTTATGTTTTTTCATTTGTTTACTCATTTTCTCTTTTTATAAAAATGAAATAAAAATAATTTCTTCATGAAATTCATCACTTAGCTTAATTTCCTTTTAATATTGAATAAAACAAGAAGATCGCATCCAAAATTAAAATTTTGAAAAGTGACATGATCTATGACGTTCTGAGGGTAAAAGCGTCATAAAGATGAATTCTTGCTTTTGCTTATGCTAGTGGGAAAATATCTTGATAGGGAACCATATTGACTAAGTTGTTGATTAATGTGATATAGTTCTCGGCTCATGATTCATACCCTATCTATTTAAAGTTCTTGGAGATTAACTTTTGAAAACGTCATAAAACCATAATGTCACTACTCCTCTATAGTGAGAAAATTCCTACCAAAGACATATATGCTCTTTTATGATATAAGCTTTCTACATAAGCGGCTTGCTTTGTGTTGAGTTTGGTCAAGTTTTGTGACCCTTGTTGATAGATTTATCATGCTCCCAAGATCAAGATCACGTACACGCCACATATACATGCTGCTTCTACACTAGAAGTACGTAGAAACATGCCTTTCATTTTCCACATAGTTCATACTCCATGTTCTAATAGAAACCATCTCTCTAGTATATGTTGTTAGTCAATGAGACATAGACTATGCAAAATTATGAAAATATATGAAAAAAAATAAAAAAAATAGGGGCACATGAAGGTCCCAAGTTTTAGAAAAAAAATGATGATGAGCAAATCAAAGCTCATAGAAAAAGAAAAAAATGAAGATAGTTATGTCTCAAAATTATAAGTTAGAAAGAGAGATCTTATAAAGGAGTTTTGATCATTCGCCATGTTTCCACACACTTGCACATCTTGATCTAAGTGTATGACATTTCTCTCCTTGGATCTGGAATTTGACTTTACAATATATGCAAGGTAAGTATGCTACATTGTTTATCCCTACCTAAGCTCCATATAAGCCTTTTAGAAGTAGGAAGATAAAAAAGAAGGCAACCTCATGTTATGCCTTGGTAACGATTCATACACCTTGAGTGATCTAGAGTGCTATATGATTAAGTTGACTTATGAGCTTTCTTTTGAAAAATTTATCAAAAACTCCAAGTACTAAAATATGATTTGGGAAGATGACTTTGCCTTGAAAACTGTTCCATTTCTCAACTTCTCAAGGATATATGTTAGCCAATACCACATATCCCATTAGTATGACAAAATGTCTTGAGTGAATCTTTATGCTTGCTTTATTCTTTGAATAAATAGACTTGTTATCTTTTAACCTTTACTCGAGGACAAGCAAAGAGGTAAGTATGGGGGATCTTGTTGGCGGTAATTACCAGCTATTTTGTCACCATCAAAATACCATCAACATCCTCATATTCAAAGGAAAACAAGAATAACATGAACATAATCTACCCAATAACTTGGTTCCACATGTATATGTCCTCTATTTGAATGTAGGCACAAAACGTAATAATTCAGGGCTCAACATGACATATTTCCAATTATGGCAAATGTGCAAAATACATACACCATCATGATGGGCATTACCTCTAGAGGGTACCTGCAAAAGATGAGCTCATTTGGCCACAAAAGTGGTTCGGCCGATCCACAACTATCTTGGAAAAATAACAAACCACTGGCAAGGTGCCAATGACATGTGGGCCATGCTCCACACGAAAGATGGAGGCCAAAGGCCACAACTCATGTTCGGCTGACCATGGATATGGGCCAACAGGCCACCCACAGGCCTCCCTGACCTATGGGGACAACTTCTAGAAGAAATGGGTAGGGCCCACCTGTAGGGGGTGGTCGGCCGAACCTGGTCAGGTGCCCAAAAGGTGCACCGACCTCCCCACCGACTCCCTGCATGCCTCCATGTATCCACTTGATCTCCCCCGTTGATCTAAGTCGGTTATAATGACGGTTTGATCCTATGGTGGCTGATGGAGGTGGCGCGGATCGCTGACATGGCACCGAATACTCCTTAGTCTCTTAGCGGAGCTCTCTAGTAGTGCTATGCTAGTTGGACGAGAGTGAGGAAGGTCTTCTGGAGAAAGCCCCGGGCCTGTCAGGAATCTTATTCGGAGTTCTTCCTCGGCAGATGCGAGTCTCTTGAAAGTTCAGCTCTTGTAAGTGACTTATTCCGAGTTCTTTATAGTATTTGATATTCTAAGTCTGGGTTAGCTGTTATACACCTTTTCCTTCTTGTTCGTCGCTTTACTTTAAGTAGAGTGCTTTAACCTTAAAAGCTTGGGTTAAAGTAGTAAGAATAGTGTAGACGTGGTGTCTAGACTAGATCTTACCTTTGTAAACCGCTTATCGCGTGGATTGTTCGTGGATGCTAGTAGAAAGTGACAGTTCTATCTAGCCTTTGTATTCCACCACGCGTGTCAGATAAGTTCTTAAAAGGTAGGGCTTCAATACAACATGATGGCGCGATCCAGTTAGAGTTTTGCCCTCTTTATGATCTATCCCATCGCCTCTTGCAAGAGAAGGGCTGATAAAGCCACTATAACCAGCTATACCTTGTTAGATATCTTTGGTATATCAAACCTCTCAACCCAGTTATCATAGTCTCCCTTGATCCATCATAGGACATACCCGTATTCCTAGTTAGATCACTTCTCGTTCCCATGGAAAATACGATAACTGGAATACTCCCGGTGAAGTGCTACATCGGTATAATCTGTGTGCTTGTGGATTTATCCAATAGTCATAAGAAATACCAACACCAGCTTGAGATGTGTTTCCCACCTTCTTTCTTCGATATTATTGCACACCTAATGATGCACATGGTGGATCAGATAGAAGAACTTGGTCCTGTCTACTTGCACCAGATGTGGACGTATGAGCGGTTCATGTCCTCCCTTAGCAGATACGTTCATAACCGTGCTTACCCGGAGGGCTCCATGATCGAGGCATGCACAACGGAGGAGATCGTTAACTGTTGCACGAGATACATCCGAGATGGAAATGCTATTGGGCTGCCCATCCACCTGCACGAAAGTAGAACAACGGGTATGGGGTGCACGGGAAGGAAAGTACGCACTGATATAGACGAGGAAATCTTACAAGAAGCCCATCACGCCGTCCTTAATCAGTTGGTGTCGATGGAACAGTGGGTCAAGCAGCACCTGAACGTGATTCGCCAAACTGTGGCCGGTCACACGGAGGCGTGGGTACAGAGACAACACAAGATGAAGTTCACGACGTGGATCCAAAAGCAGGACATCCCCACCGACGGAAGCACTGAAGAATCTAGGCTTGCATCCGGACCATCCAGCCAAATCACCATGCGGCAAGGGTATGACATAAATAGATACAGGTTTCACACGAAAGAGAAGGACAAGAAGAGCGCGGCACAGAACAGTGGTATTCGATATGAGGTCTTTGACGAGGCGACAATGCAGATGAAGTTATTCTACGGGCAAATCGGTGAGATATGGGAACTTGACTACGTCGGTGCAATTGGGCCAACCCGAAGGAAGTTGAGATAGACGAATATGGACTAACCACCGTTGACCTACAAAGGGTCGGATACAAAGATGATGAGTGGGTACTCGCAAACCGCGTTGCGCAGGTAGCCTACTACAAGAAGCCTAGAGATTCCAACAAGCATGTGGTTGTGTCAGGAAAGCAAAGGATCGTTGGAGCCGATGGAGTCCAGAGTCCCGAAGAATACAACAACTACCAAGAGCTCTCGCTCTTTACCGATCATCCACGCAAGATCAAGATCGTCGAGAACCACATCAACAAGACCAAGATGAAGCCCTGGTTCCGCCCCGACGGCGAGAAGAAGACCATTATAGGATCACTTCTAGCAAAATGATATATATGTGTGTGTAATAATGTATTTATTAATTAACAACCAAGAACTTTTATGTTTTTCACACCTATATGTAATAATGTACTCACTTATTCATTAATAATGTACTCTACTACACTCTACTACTTTACTACTACGCATACTACTCTCTACTACACTCTACTTTACTCATACTACTACTCTACTACTTTACTCATACTACTACTCTACTACTCTCTACTACACTATTCTACTTTACTCATACTACTACTCTACTACTACTCTCTACTACACTCTACTACTTTACTACTACTCATACTACTCTTTACTATACTCTACTACTACTCTCTACTACTCTACTACTACGTCTCATACTACTCTCTACTACTATACTACTACTCTACTACTACGTCTCATACTACTCTCTACTACTATACTACTACTCTACTACTACTCTCTACTACACTCTACTACTACTCTCTACTACTCTACTACTACGTCTCATACTACTCTCTACTACTCTACAACTACTCAATCTACTCTCAACTACACACTAGTACTCTACTACTACTCTACTACATCCACTACTCTTACTACTATAAACTACTACTACTCTCTACTACTCCTACTACCCTCTAGTACCTCATACTACCATCTACTACCCTCGTACTACTCTCTACCACCCTCTACTACTACCTTCTACACTCTACATTAACCGTGGCTGTTGCTCTAATACAATCGATATGGTTAATATTAACCATGGCGGTTGTATTAGAGCAACCGCCACGGTTAATGTCTCCCTATATAAGCAGGCGTAGCCGCCCGCTCCCTCCATCTTCTCCTCGCCGCTGCCACTATACCCCGAAGGGCTGCCAAAATCGCACGGCGGTGCTCCTCTGCGGCGGCTGTTCCCCCTCCCTGGTGCTCACCTCCCCCATGGCGGGGAACCTCGGTGCTCGCTCTTCCTTCCTCGCACGCGGCGGCGGACCCCCCTCCCTCCCGGTGGTCACCTCCCCCGCGGCGGCGGACCTCGTGACGCTTTCTTCTGCCCCCCTAGCGGCGGACCTCGGGGCTCGCGCTTCCTCTCCCCAGCGGCAAAGGACCCCGGTGCTCACGCCTCCCTCCTCCCCCGCGACGTCGAACCCCCTCCCTGGTGCTCGCCTCCCCCGCGGTGGCGGACCCCACGACGCCATCTCCTTCCCCTGCGGCGACGGACCTCGGTGCTCTCGCCTCCTTCCTCCCCGGCGGCGGCGACCCCTCTCCCCCCACAGCCACCCTCTCCCTCCAAGGTAAGGTCTCTCCTCCCCGTCTCCCCGATGCCCGGCACCATACTGGAAACCCTAGCTATTTCTTGATGCCCAGTCTCTGTGCTTGATTCAGTGATGGAAATGATGATTCAGTGATCTATGCTTCCCTAGATGCAATGTGATTCAGTGATGGAAACCCTAGCTATTTCTTTGATCTATGGTGCCCTAGATGCAATTTGATTCAGTGATGGAAGAAGCATATAACTGAGCAAAGTGTCTTAGGTCCATGATGTTTTTTCGATTTGGAAATGATGAAATTGGCAGATTGATGACTTTGACTTGTTGCAAGATTTTGTACTTGATGCAAGGTTCTCTGCTATTTCAATTTGATCTATGCTGCCCTAGATGCAATGTGATTCAGTGATAGAAGAAGCATTAGAACTGAGCAAAGTGTCTTAGGTTAATGATGTTTTTTCAATTTGGAAATGATGATGGCTATTTCAATTCTTACATACTGAGCAATGTGCAGTAGGTATATGATATTATTTTGCTTCTTGAACATGATGATGGCTATTTTGAGTTGTGTAAACACTTGTTGGCGCAGAAGGCGCACCTTCAGGTGCGGTAGCCGCGCCATAATTGTTTACTACATTATTTTCTTTCCTCTAATAAATACACGTGCACATTGCAATGATGAAATTTTTGAATATGAACTGAGACCTAAGACACTTTGCAATGATGTTGATTCTAAAAATCCAAGATTGGGGGCATATGTTTGTGGGCGGCTGTTATGTGTCTTGTACTACTACCCTCTACTTCTCTCAACTACTACGTGTGCTCACTACTGCTGTCTACTACTGCTACCCTCTACTACTCTCTACTACTACTGCTACCCTCTACTACCCTCTACTACTGCTGTCTACTAATGCTACCCTCTACTACTCTCTACTACTACTGTTGTCTACTACTCTCTACTACTACTGCTACCCTTTACTACCCTCTACTACTCTCTACTACTACTGCTGTCTACTACTGCTACCCTCTACTACCCTCTACTACTCTATACTACTACTAATGTCTACTACTACTACCCTCTACTTCTCTCTACTACTACTGCTGCTCACTAGTGCTGTCTACTACTACTTGCTGCTCACTTCTCTGTTGCTGGGCTCTCTACTACTAGTGTTGCTGCTCACTATTCTCTGTTGCTTAGCAGTCATTTTTGCTTTCATTTGTACTACTACTACTTCTCTACTACTACCCTACTACTCTACCCTCTACTATTCTCCTCTCTACTAATATCATATTACTACTTCTACTAGTATCTACTACTAATACTACTATATGGTAATTACAAGGCTGGCCTTTCCTCTCTACTACTTCCCTACTACTTGTACTACTGTACTACTACTCTACTACTGCTACTACTACTCTACTACTGCACATTACTTATGCTGCCTATTTCAATATGATCTATGTTTCCCTAGCAGTCACTATGATGCTCTATGTTGCCTGATGCAATGTGATTCAGAAATCTAAGAATATGATGTCTATTTTGATTATTACACACTGAGAAAAGTGTCTTAGGTTCATGATGTTTTTTCAATTTGGAAATGATGAGCTCTGTGCTTGATGTTCTCACTTGTTGCCCAATTCTGTACTTGATGCAAGGTTCATGATATTTTTTCAATTTGGAAATGATGTTGCCCCATTCTCACTTGTTTTTTCAATTTGGAACTGAGACCTAAGGCACTTTGCAATGATGTTGATTTTCAAAATCCAATGATGTTGAAATGATGGTGTTTGCCTAAGGCACTTTGCAATGATGTTGATATGTATTAACTGAGACCTAAGGCATTTTTGCTTTCCTCTACTACTACTCATACTACTACTACTGCTCTACTACATTGTACTCCTCTACTACTACTCATACTACTCTCTACTACTACTGCTGCTCAATACTGTCTACTTCTCCTGTCTACTACTCTGTTGCAATGATGGTGTTGGCTGACTGTTGCTATCTACTTCTCCTGTCTACTCCTGATGCTGCTCTCTACTACTCTGTTGGTCTCTATTACTACTGTTGTTGCTCACTACTGGTCTTCTCTACTACTGCTATCTACTACTCTCCTACTACTCTCTATTACTCTACTACTCCTCTCTACTACTACTACTACTACTACTGCTTCTAGACTACTGCTACTTCTATACTACTGTTGCTGCTCCTCTACTACTACCCTACTACTAATGGTTGTTGCTATCAACTACTGTTGGCTGTTGCTATGTACTACTACTGGTTGTTGCTATGTACTACTGCTAGTACTACTAGTACTATTACTACTGCTACCCTCTAGTACCCTCTACTACCCTCTACTCTCATGGTACTCTATACTACTACTGCTGCTCTCTGTTGCTGGAAATGATTTTGCATAATGAACTTGTGTATATAATGAACTTGTTGTAACTTTGTGATATCGGTTCTCTTGGAAGAAGACAACACATTCATGTAATATACTTGTTTAATCAATGTTATATAATTTGTGCTCTTATATAATCTGTGCTTGAATTTCAGACAAATGTTTTGAAATCATATTTAAAATTAAAAAAACATTTTTTTTTGTTTTTTAGAAAATATTAACCGTGGCGGTTGCTATAAGAAACCGTCACGGTTAATACCATTAACCATGGCAGTTGGCCTTACATAACCGCCACGGTTAATATATATTAACCGTGGCAGTTGTACTATAAAAACCGCCACGGTTAATGGCAACCACCACGGTTAATGCTCCGATTAACCGTGACCATTGATCCGTGGCGGTTGGAAAAACCGCCACGGTTAATCCATTTCAACTGCCACGGTTAATGATTCCTGTAGTAGTGATTCTCCAACCCGTGACGGTTTGTTGAGGAATCAACTCGTTCTTGTCATTTTGAACGACCGTCATACCTCCCTTCTTAGGCACTACTTGCACAGGGCTAACCCATTTGCTATGAGGAACAGGGTAGATGATCCCTGCATGCAAGAGTTTCAAGACCTCCTTCTTTACGACTTCTCTCATTGCATTGTTCAATCTCCGTTAAGGTTCTCTAGATGGGATGGCCTCAGGTTCTATAGGAATGCGATGTGTGCAAAGAGCGGGGCTAATGCCCTTGAGATCTTGAAGAGAATAGCCTAAGACTGATTGATGCTTTTCTAAGACAGTGAGGAGTTTGAAGGATTCTTCAGGGGAGAGTTTGTCGCTTATGATCAGAGGAGCCTCACGATCGTTGTTTAGGAAAGCATATCTTAAACCAACTGGAAGGGTTTTAAGCTCTATAGAGGGCTTAGATGGGGGTTCAGATTTCTCCAGATCTATAGGTTCTTCTAGATCGTCTTCTTCTTAGATGAAATCTTTAGTGTCTTCTTCTAGATCAGGATGAGATGATTCTAGAAGAGATGCAGCCATCACTTCCTCTATGGGGTTAGATTCTAGGAGTGATTCCTCCATGCTGTTTATGGAGTTGGTAAGCGGAATCGAGAGTTTGATGCTACTCCCAAGATGACCCTTTGTTGACGCAAAAAGCGTCAGATCTGTGAACACCTCGGGCTATTACCCAAAGCTCGGTATTCCGAAGGCGTGCCAGTCCATTTGACCAATCAATCGACAAGGATGATAACTAGAACAAACTGAACGAGACGACAGCGATGCGCCGGACGTCAAGGCTCAGATTGATCAAGGATAACTAGAGCAGAGCTGAACGAGGCAAACAGCGATGCGCCCGGATTGCCAAAGCTTAGAGGTACTCCCACGCGGAACTAGCAAGGATTTGACGGAGATCAGGATGATGCAGCCCGTCGAAAGCTTGAAGAACTCGTTGAAAACTACAGCTAATGCAGTAAAAGGGTAAATTGCGATAAAAGTAGAATAAGATAAAATTTGTTTGTTTTGAATTGGATTGATTGTTCTTTTCATAGCCCTCGGGCACATATTTATACTCCCGCATGGAGAGTTGTACAAAGACACGACACGTATCCTTCCTAAAACAAACTCCTACTTTAAAGGAAACTAACTCGCGCAGGAGCCGGATAACAATATTTATTTCCTAAACGAACACACCTATTTTAAAGGAAGATAAATGACTCATGCAAGAGCCGGACTCAAACTACCATAATAACAATATTGGTAAAACACCAGTTTCCTTAATACTTTTCCTCGATGGAAGCTTTCCATCGGCAGATCCCTGCAACTTCCTTCTTTGGCCACCTGTAGTCTTCTGCTGCCACCAAGTGCTAAGTTACGCCCATTGGCATCGCCAACACTTTCCCGATCAGCAATCGGCAACATTTCCGATTAGCGACCTTGCGCTGGTAACTTCACCAATCATCCCCTATCGGCAATCGGCAACCACCCTTCATCAGCAATCGGTAATGACCCCTCATCGGCAATCGGCAATGACTCTTCATCAGCCATCGGCAATGACTTCCTTGGCAAACAGCTTCAGCAAGACTTCACCAATTGACCTTTGTCGGCAAAGATCATCCAGTTTTCATCGGCAACGCACTTGGTCTTCCCACAACACTCTTCCATCGGCAATATCGGCTCAAACTTTTCCTGATACCGATGGAGAATAGCCACTGACCAGTCAAGCCCCAGCCCATTTGGCACGTGTTGAAAAACGGTGTCAACACATGCCCCCCAGTTTCGGAGCGTATAATACTTTACGTGCCGAAATTCTCTCCACTGTAGCCGTTGCTGTAGCCGTTACCTCCGAGATAGACGTACGGTTCCCTCGATCCCCGCGTGTGGAATTGCAATTTAATAATAAAATCCCTCGATTGTAGCACAAACAGTTGCAGACCACCTCGATCAAAGCGCATATCTACCGCGGGCCTCTCCACATTCCTTCACAGTGTGAAACAGAACCCCAAAATGCCCCTGAGCAGGCTTATAAAAGTTACCGGGATCCACACCGCCTTTTTACCCAAGCCCACTTTTACTTTCACCTTCCTGCCTTCATCTTCAACCTCTAGCCACTCTGAAGAACACAAGCTCGAGCAACAGTACTCCTCCGTAATCCAAGGACAAACTACAAGCATTCCTTTGACTCCAATGGCGATCCACGTTGACATTCCAAAGGTAAGGCTTATTCCCCGCCTAATCCAACCTCCTGTACGGTTCTTCGCAAAAATCTGGATTTATCCTCATTCTTATTCGTTCCTTTTTTCTTCGAAACCTAGGAACTGTACAATAAGGTAGTGATTCCACTCGCCGGTTCCAACCTCAGCTGCCTAGGCCCAATGGGCAATCCAGACCCCACCTTCATCATTAATGCAGAAACCAACCAGGTACTGTTCAGATCTGAGTGTTTTGATCTAGGACTATGGAAGGACACATTCCGCTCATGGCCCAAACCTACCAAAGGATGGAAGAACTGGTACCTGAGAGTGGTCAGATCACAACAAGTGTACTGGCAAGAACGCAACCTGGATCAATGCATTATGCTTTCAATTGCCGTTATGGAGAAAAACGAAAACTTAATGATGGCAGCCTCATACTTTTGGTCCGATAATATGAACGCTTTCCTCTTTAGGCATGGACCAGCTACCCCAACCCTTGCCGATGTCTACATGCTGACCGGCCTGGACATCACCTCTGCCGATACGTTCACCCTTTTCAACAAAAAATCCGAGTACAAGGTGAACACCCGGAATATCGGCGGTTGGACGGGCTACATCAAAGAGAACCAGAAAACCGGATCGGTAACCCAACGGGAGCACGCCATTTTCTTAAACATGTGGTTGGAAAAATTCGTCTTCTGTGGCAAAACTATCGGTCCGACCACCATGCACCTTCCAGCGGCTGAACTACTTGCCGATGGAACAAGACTTCCTCTAGGCAGGTACCATCTGGGATCAGTATACCGATTGCTACATCAAGTATCTCAGAAGTTACTGCTGGGAGAACCCATCGGCAACCTTGGGGGTCCCTGGTGGTTTGTCAATCTGTGGTTGAACGCGCACATGCACAAGGCCCTCCAGTTTGATTTGTTTGCCCAACAATTCCCAAGGGACATATTAGAAGATTACCGATACGGGGACGATGAATCGGCAACTTGCCCTCCGCTTAATTTTGGAGAGGCCATCATAGTGCTGCCAGGTACCGATGCTGATGTAGAGCACTTCGGCTATTATTTCCAGAAGTTCTACAACGGACTTCCCTCCTCGGAACGGACCTGGTGGCCATATCTTGATGAACACAACCAGTTTCCGTTGCTGTTCAACTTGACCAATGTGAGCCTGCCCGAGAACCAAGCAATCATGAGGCCCAACATTACTCCCCGAGCTATTCCAGTAAATATCTTTGGATCTGGGAAGAATGCCCCACCATCCTACAAGTTCTACTACCCATCGGCAGCAGCGAGACAACTGGCATTTGGCCAACTGCCGATCAAACTCTAATACTCTAAGGTAGTAAGACCCAGGCAGATAATCTCCAGTAATCTAGACTGGAACAAAGTCGTCAACCTTCCTGCCGATGCCGATTTGTCAGACCTAGACTTGTCTTCCTGGTCGCCAACCTCCTTCATCACCAACGAGTTCAAGTCTTGGTGGCAAGAGTGGATGTGCCAGCTACTCACCAAGTCTTCGCACTACTATCGGCACTTGATTGACGCCGATTACATCATCCCCGATGACGTAGTAAGTCTGCCATCTGATCTATTTTATTACTTTATTTTTGTCATCAGTATCAACACTTAACTCTTTTGCGCCTGACAGGCCGATGATCCGGTTCCCACAATGAGTAACAGTGGTAGGCCCTTTAATCTTCGGATAATGAGCCCCATATCGATCATCGGCACCAAAGCTCCGACGCTGGCCGCCTTCACGCCTCAACAGGTACCTACGCCGACACCCACAAAAGCCCAGGCTACATCACCTCTGTCGTTGCCCTGACACGGGTTTATGCTGTAAACTCGCTTTTACCTGTACCGATTACATACTATTTTATCGGCAACATTCCATCTTGTATAACTTGTTCTATACTTTTCAGGCACTATGGTCATCGGCATCTGCTTCCAGCAGACAAACACCTTCCAGCCCAGCTGCCGATGCCCCCCGGTCTTCATCAAAGTGGGTCGGCTCCCCTGCTGCTGCGCCGACGAAAAAGAGGCGCCTGAGGCTGGCTTCTCCTTCACCATCGGCTCCATCTACACCATCAGCTGCCGATGCCCCATCAACGGCACCCTCATCGGTCCCAGTTGCGCCAACTGCCGGTGGGTCATCGGCAGAACCTCCATCAATGCGTGTGCCTGATCAACCGATGGACGACGTCCCAGACCAAGCTATAACTCCGCCCGCTACAATAGCGGAAGCATCATCATCGGCACCATCAGCCAGATTGCCCGGTGAAGAAACAACTCCAGCGGTCGTAGCAGCAGAGGCAACGTCGGCATCAGCACCGTCGGCCGAAGTCCCTGATGATAGAGTGGGACCGCCGCCACAAGAACCGGCCACCATATCGGAAGCGACGCCGACAACAACTATGCCAGCACCAGCAGCGTCGGCTGCTTCTCCAAGAAGGGCCCAGTCATCGGCATCTGCTGCCGATGTCCAAGATGAAGCTGGACCATCCAGTATGCCAAGTCCCAGGCAGGAGATCCGCTTCAAGACGGTAAGTCGATTACCTTAAAGCTCATAATATAATTTTATAATCGGCACACTTTAACCCTTCTGTTTTCAGGCCCAGGACTCTCCGGACAGCCTCTTCTCCTACAGCCTGAACCCTCAAGACGAGGATGAACGTCAAGACCGTATTCAAGCGGACAGCCTATTTTCCTCTGCAGTCGACGTCCCCGATGACGATGAAGAGGAGAGCTCTGTCCCAACCTTGTCGGCAGAGATTAAATCTAAACTGGAAGAGTTGCTTTCCTTGCTGCTACAAGAAACATCCCAGCTCGTCCAAGATTCATCGGCAGCAAGGATTGCGTTCAAGGACACCCAAAGCCACCTCCCCGCCGATATGGCAGAAATCCTTCTTCAGGCAACTTTCCTCGACATTAAGCAGATCCAATATGAGAAGCTTACCCGTCGCATTGCCGATAGGGCCGCTCAATCCAAGAGCGAGGAAGAAAAGCTTAAGTTCAAAGCCATTGTCGATGAGAAGCACAAAGGCATCGGTCAAGCAGAAGTCTCCATCGGCAATCTTGATCAAGAAATTTCCCGACTGTCGGCAAAGAAGGAGGAGCTACTGGTGGAATTACAGAAGGTCGAGGGGGATCTGATTGCAGCCAACTAGCAGAAAACCCAACTATCCGACTCCATCAAGGTCCTGCGGCAAGAAAGGGATCAGAACGCCCGACAAGCCATCCTATGGAAGAAGAAAATCAAGCCGGTTGAGGGCTCTGCCGATGCCGATGCCAAGGAGATGGACGAAATAGAGCAAATTCGCCTGCGTGCGATATCAACCATCCACTCCTTACTGTAATATCTGTTGTATCGACAAGAATGTAACTTTGATATTTGATTTTGACTTGTAATATAATGCCAGTTTGTTTTTACCGATGTTTATACAACTTCTCGTGCATCGGCATTTAACTGAGCATTACGCGTCCACCCATATACTAGGGTAATACCTCTTTAAGTATTTGCCGTTAATCGCTCTAGAGAATGCCACTCCTTCGAGGGTTTCCAAAATGTACGCATTACCAGGAGCAGACTGTTTTATCCGATAAGGACCCTCCCAATTAGAGGACCACTTTCCAAATTTAGAGCTCTTAGTCCCAATCGGTAAAATCAACTTCCAAACCAGATCGCCATCGGCAAACTCCTTTACCTTTACTTTCTTGTCATACCATTTGGCAACCCTCCTCTTATTCTCTTCAATACTAATTAATGCCCTCAACCGATGACCTGCCAAATCTTCTAACTCATCTTTCATCAGAGTAATATAATCATCGGTCGTCAATTGATCCTGAAAAGTTAATCGCCTAGAACCAGTTTTGATTTCCCAAGGTAGGACAACATCGTGTCCATAAACCAACTGATACGGCGAGACCTTGGTTGCACCATGACAAGCCATCGAATATGACAACAAAGCTTCGTTTAATACCACATGCCACCTTCTAGGGTTTTCCTCAATCTTGTGCTTTATAAGCTTAATGACTCCTTTATTAGTTGCTTCAGCTTGACTATTAGCTTGAGCATAATAAGGAGAAGAATTTAACCCCTTGAAACCCATGCTAGCAGCAAACTCATCAAATTCTCCCGATGTGAACATGGTCCCTTGATCGGTAGTAATAGTCTGAGGAATACCGAATCGGTAAACGATGTGCTCCTTAACGAAATCCACCATGTTTGCCGATGTCACCTTTTTCAAGGGGATTGCCTCAACCCATTTGGTGAAGTAATCGGTAGCAACAAGTATGAACTTGTGCCCCTTGCTCGACGGCGGATAAATTTGGCCGATGAGATCAATAGCCCATCCTCTGAACGGCCAAGGCTTGATTATAGGATTCATTGCCGATGCAGGTGCCCTTTGCACATTACCAAACTTCTGACAGTCCTGGCACCCTTTGAAATAATTGAAGCAATCTTCAAGGATTGTCGACCAATAATATCCATTCCGCCTAATCATCCACTTCATCTTGAATGCCGATTGATGCGCTCCACATACGCCTTCATGGATCTCACCCATCAACTCTTTCGATTCCTCTTTGCCGAGACATCTAAGTAAAACTTCATCAATTGTCCGATAATACAACTCACTATCGAGGAGCACATACTTAGTAGCTTGGAACCTTAGACGCCTTTCAACTTTCCTGGATGGATCCCTCAAGTAATCGGCAATCTCCTTTTTCTAGTCATCAGCAACTGTTACCGATGTCGTGACTTCTTGAATCGGCTGATATCCTGAGGCATTCTGTGCTAACCGATTGGCTTCTTCATTATGCAATCTTGGAATATGCTCAAGGCGGTATTCTCTGAACTCTTTCAACAACTGCAAACACCGTTCATGGGCTGCAATTAACACCTCGCTTCAGCATTCATATGTCCCGATCAATTGATTAATCACCAACATGGAATCACCGAAGACTTCAACAGCATCGGCACGCACCTCCCTGAGTAGTTCTAACCCCTTAAGCAAAGCTTGGTACTCAGCCTGATTGTTTGTCGAAGTAGCAACAATCGGCAACGAGATTTCATACTTCTGTCCTCGGGGTGAAATCAAGAGAATGCCGATACCTGCTCCATCCTTGCACGTAGACCCATCAAAGAATAAAGCCCAAGGAGCAATCTCAACAAAGCTCACCATATTGCAATGCTGAGTAACAAAATCGGCCATCACTTGACCCTTAATAGCCTTAGCCGATTCATACCTTAGGTCAAACTCTAACAGTGCCAAAATCCACTTACCGATTCGTCCACTCAAAATCGGCATTGATAGCATATACTTGATCACATCATCTTTGCAGACAACAGTGCATTCGGCCGACAGTAAATAATGTCTTAATTTAATGCAAGAGAAATATAAGCATAAGCACAACCTTTCTATGGCCGAATATCTGGTTTCAGCATCCACCAATCTTCTGCTCAGGTAATATATTACACGTTCCTTCCCTTCAAACTCTTGAATTAAGGTTGATCCGATAACACCGTCATCGGCAGACAAATATAACCTGAAAGGCTTCCCGTGTTGAGGTGGAACTAAGACTGGAGGATTTACCAAGTTTCTCTTAATCTCTTCTAAGGCTGATTGCTGCTCTTATTTCCATGTAAACTCTTGATCGGCTTTCAATTTTAACAGAGGGCTAAAGGATTTGATCTTACCAGATAGATTAGATATAAACCTTCTGATAAAATTAATCTTGCCGATCAAGGACTGCAACTCAGTTTTGTTCGTAGGAGCAACTATCTTGTTAATTGCATCAATAGACTTTCTGCCGATTTCAATGCCTCTCTGATACACCATGAAACCTAGAAACTGCCCTGCCGATACGCCAAATGCACACTTGTTAGGATTCATCTTTAACCCATGCTCCCTTGTGCACTCTAATATTTTCTGCAAATCGGCAAGATGCTTTTTGAAGTCTCCAGACTTAACCACCACGTCATCAATGTAGATTTCAACTATTGTGTCGATATACTTATGAAAGATAAAATTCATCTCCCTCTGATAAGTAGCACCGGCATTTTTCAAGCCAAAAGTCATGACCACCCACTCAAATAAGCCAACGTGACCTGGACATCGGAAAGCAGTCTTGGATATGTCTTCTTCAGCCATGAATATTTGATTATACCCAACATTACCATCCATGAAGCTAATAATCTGATGTCCAGCAGCAGCATCGATCAGCAGATCGGCAACAGGCATCGGGTAGCCATCCATCGGCGTAGCCTTGTTAAGGTTCCTAAAATCAATCCACACATGAAGTTTTCCATTCTTTTTATACACAGGAACCACATTAGAAATCCAATAGGCATTACGGCATTGCCGAATAAATCCAGCTTCGATCAACTTGGTAATCTCAGCCTTAATATCGGGTAAGATAGTAGGATTGCATCAGCGTGCCGGCTGCCAATGTGGCTGGAAACCAGACTTGATGGGTAACCGATGTTCAACTATCGATCGGTCTAAACCAGGTATCTCTGTATAATCCCAAGCAAAACAATCTTTATTCTCTTTCAATAAATCGGTTAACTGTTGCTTACATTGGGAATCTAACTTAGCACTAATAAAAGTAGGACTAGGTTTACTACCATCGCCGATGTCTATCTCGAGAAAGTCATCGGCAGACGTAAAGCCTTGCCCCAATTTTCCGTCATCGACGAACTGATCCATTAAGACTCCTCAGGACCGACTGCTTGGATCGGCTTGATGCAGTAATCGGCGATTTTGAGGAACTCTTTATCCCAGGCTTCGCCAGATATACACCTAGTCTGCTCATAAGTTTCCAACTCTGCCGATGCAACAGTAGATGGGGCTTCACCGCGGACGACCTCAATTCTGTCCCCGATCCACTGTACCAGACTCTGATGCATAGTAGAAGGGATACAACAATTAGCATGGATCCAATCCCTTCCGAGGAGCAAGTTGTAAGTGCCCTTGCTGCTGATTACAAAGACGTTGTCGGCAAAGTCTTACTGCCGATGGTTAAGTCAACACATACGGCTCCCATGGTGGTTGACACATTGCCTTCGAAATCCTTGAGCTTCATGTCGGTCTTGACTAAGTCCTGGTCACCTTTGCCAAGCTTTCTGAACACGACATAGGGCATTATATTGATCGACGCGCCACCATCCACCAGCATCTTGGTCATCGGCTGACCATCCACCTTGCCCTTAACAAACAGAGCCCTTAAGTGCTGCCTCTCGTCTTCGGTAGGCTTTTCAAAGATAGCCGTCATCGGATCCAGCACCAATTGTGCCATATCGGCAGCCTCTTCATCATCGCTGACGGGCGCCATGAACTCCATCGGCAACATGACAACCATGTTTATATCTGCCGATGGGTCCGTGTCTTGGCGCTTCGGCCTCCATTGCTTCCCTCCTGAGGGTTCTACACCGTCATACAGATCGTCGCGGCGCTGGCGCTGAATCCTCCTCTTCTGGGTCTTAGTCAAACCCTTAGGGCACCATGGAGGAAGCTTGGTCTTCCAGACAGGTTGGTGCTGCTTCCCACCGCTTACATCGGCACTTCTTCCCATGTTGGGATCTCTGGAGAATATCTCTTCATCGGGCACTCTAGCATTGGCCATCTCCTCCAGCTCCCCCTGGTCAACACGCCTGCCAAGCCGATCATGGGCACCGTGCTTGCCCCCCAGTCGGTCATGTGCCGATCTATTCTCTCTAAGCGGCCTGGCGTACCTGGGTGCCTGATCATCAAAACAAGGTCTCTTACCTGACCGATCGACTGTGTAGTACCCATTGCATTCTGGACAGTTATCGACAGTGGGCAGCTTGATACCTTCCTCCCAGCAATGAACGAAGAAGGGACACCTCCAGTGGTCCTTGTGTCGAAGCCATTCCCGATGCTCCTCTTCTTCTTGCCGATACCGTTCTTCACCTGATTGCCGATGATTTCGCCTTGGCTGTTTGTGCGTGATCACAACCCCAGGAGCCCTGTCGGCACTGTTACCTTCATCGGCAACCTTTAACCCTTTCTATCATCGGCAAACCTGTTTGCGTCGTGCTCAGGCAGTTGGCAGTTAGGGTCTACCGATGAGTTCCTTCTGGCAGCTTCCGATGTCAGCACTCTGGTTTTTTCACTGATCTCCACCATATTGTTGGGGAACGGGTGCTGGTCTATCTTCATCGGTTTCTGGACTTTAGAGTTTTCAAACTTGATACGCCCAGATTCAATCTCTGACTGCAACTGCTACCTGAATACTTTGCAGTCATTGGTACTGTGTGAGGTCACATTATGCCACTTGCAGTACCTAATCTTCTTGAGCTCTTCGGCCGATGGAATTACTTGATTGGGCGCCAACTTGATTCGCCCCTCTTGTAGCAATAAGTCAAACATCCTATCGGCCTTGGTGATGTGCGAAGGTGAACCTCTCAGTCTCCTTTTGGCCAAACGGACAAGACACAGGCTTCTTATCCTTCACCCATTCGGCCGCATCGACATTCAGCTCTTCATCCGATCCAGAATCTTCTTCTTTCCTGATGAAGGTCACCTTCTTGTTCCAAATCTTCCTGGTTTCAAAGGCTTTGATATCTTGATCGGCAATTCTCTGCACCAGATGACTTAGACTGTCAAACTCTTGGGACGCATACTTGTCCTTGATGTGCGGCAGCAATCCTTGGAAGGCCAAATCTGCCAGTTGCCGATCATCAAGCACCACACTATAGCACTTGTTCTTCACGTCCCGTAGCCTTTGCACAAAGCTTTCCACCGGTTCGTCGTTGCGTTGCCTCATCTTGACCAAATCGGTAAGCTTCTTCTCATGTATGCCAGCGAAGAAATACTTGTGAAATTGCCTCTCCAAATCAGCCCATGTAATTATAGAATTTGGAGGCAACGATATAAACCATGTGAATGCTGATCTAGACAATGATGAAGAGAACAATCTCACCCTTAATTCCTCCCTGCTGGCAGCTTCTCCGCACTGGATAATGAAGCGGTTGATGTGCTCCATTGTTGACGTGTCGTCTTGGCCGGAGAACTTGGTAAAATCGGGCACCTTGTACCGATTTGGAAGAGGAATCAAGTCATATGCGGGAGGATACGGAGTCCGATAAGAGTACGTGTTGACCTTGGGTTTGATGCCGAATTGCTCTTTCATGACTTCGGCAATCTTACCGACCCAGTATGCATCCTGCTCTTGCCGACTCATTGGCTGGTTATCGACTGGTGGAGTCGGCTGACGTGCCTCTTGAAGATGCATAGTAGTTGCGGGCGCAGCACCAGTCATCCGAACACTATGCGTCGGTTGACTTACCGATGGATAGTTTTGCACACTTGGCGGATTTGGCTGAACTGTCACATTCATCGGTTGCTGTACCGATGGTCCGCTCTGAGTGTAAGTTGGGCCTCCATAATGATATATTGACACGCCAGGCTGCTGAGCCGGCGGCTGGTTGACCCATCTAGGATTATAAAGCATCGGCATATGACTTACTGATGGCTGATGGCTGACCGGAGCATGCGGCTCTTGAATTCTAGAGCAATTAATCACCAGATTACCCTGGGGGACCGGCAATCCATCTAGAGAATTTGCCACCAGAGATTGACTGCCGGTGGTTGTAATGTGTTGCATCGGCACAGAGCTTGCCGATGGTGGCATCAGAGGTATCTTGGGGATTACTTGGAGATCATCTGATGGCACTTGTATGGTTGGAGCAGGCGCAGAGTTGTGCATCATATGGGCCATCGACTGCGATTCCGTCGCCAATGCCGTGGAGTTCCTCCAAGCTGAACTGTCTCCTTGCACCAGATTAGAACCGGCATATAGATTCGGAGGCATACCGTATCCCCACCAGTTAGCAGGGGCTGGCCCCGAAGTTGCCGACGCAGCTGGATCTGGATTGAGCTTGATGACGCCGCCAGCGTTTGGTCTTGGTGATGTAGCCACAACGGCAGACGGTTTCACAGGGATGGAAGACGCCATTGGGGCTGCCGATGGGCTCGTAGATTCCAATCCAGGTTGATGGTACGCTGGACCGACATATCGCGGCGCATGCCCTTCTTTGAATGATTGCGTGACAGCATTGTAGACAGTATTGGACAGCACGCTGGAGTGGCTAATTAACGCTTGACTTACAGCAGCATTAACCATCTCCTGTAGTTTACCAGGATTGGCGTCGTATGTGACCTGCCATGACAATGGTGGATCTTGCTTCTGAATTGCTTCGCCGCTCCTACTGAGGCTGAAGGACTTGAGATATAGCTGCTTGTATTCCTCCATAGCCCGCTCAATGGCCTGCTTCTGATCATCTTTCAGATCGGCCTCAGAAACTTCAACGACATTCCTCTGGTTGACATCGGCGTGATCACCCATGCCGAATGCATAGATTTATATAATCGAGTCCCACTAGGCGTGCCAAAAGAGGTGTTGACACAAAAAGCGTCAGATCTGTGAACACCTCGGGCTATTACCCAAAGCTCGGTATTCCGGAGGCGTGCCAGTCAATTTGACCAATCAATCGACAAGGATGATAACTAGAACAAACTGAACGAGACGACAGCGATGCGCCCGGACGTCAAGGCTCAGATTGATCAAGGATAACTAGAGCAGAGCTGAACAAGGCAAACAACGATGCGCCCGGATTGCCAAAGTTCAGAGGTACTCCCACGCGGAACTAGAAAGGATTTGACAGAGATCAGGATGATGCAGCCCGTCGAAAGCTTGAAGAACTCGTTGAAAACTACAGCTAATGCAGTAAAAGGGTAAATTGCGATAAAAAGTAGAATAAGATAAAATTGGTTTGTTTTGAATTGGATTGATTGTTCTTTTCATAGCCCTCGGGCACATATTTATACTCCCGCATGGAGAGTTGTACAAAGACACGACACGTATCCTTCCTAAAACAAACTCCTACTTTAAAGGAAACTGACTCGCGCAGGAGCCGGATAACAATATTTATTTCCTAAACGAGCACACCTATTTTAAAGGAAGATAAATGACTCATGCAAGAGCCGGACTCAAACTACCATAATAACAATACTGGTAAAACACCAGTTTCCTTAATACTTTTCCTCGATGGAAGCTTTCCATCGGCAGATCCCTGCAACTTCCTTCTTTGGCCACCTGTAGTCTTCTGCTGCCACCAAGTGCTAAGTTACGCCATCGGCATCGGCAACACTTTCCCGATCGGCAATCGGCAACATTTCCGATTAGCGACCTTGCGCTGGTAACTTCACCAATCATCCCCTATCGGCAATCGGCAACCACCCTTCATCAGCAATCGGTAATGACCCCTCATCGGCAATCGGCAATGACTCTTCATCGGCCATCGGCAATGACTTCCTTGGCAATCAGCTTCAGCAAGACTTCACCAATTGACCTTTGTCGGCAAAGATCATCCAGTTTTCATCGGCAACGCACTTGGTCTTCCCGTAGCACTCTTCCATCGGCAATATCGGCTCAAACTTTTCCTGATACCGATGGAGAATAGCCACTGACCAGTCAAGCCCCAGCCCATTTGGCACGTGTTGAAAAACGGTGTCAACACCCTTAAGGCTTCCATCAAGAGATCCATCAAGAAATCTCATGAGTGGGTGCCCAATTAACAAGTCAAATTCCTCTATATGAAATATGAAGAAATTTAAGAGGATATTGACTTTGTTAATTAGTGTAGGAATGGTCTGTGCGATCCCACAACTCTCAATCAATTGTCCTGAAGGAAGCTTCAAGAACTTATTGGTTGGAGTTAGAGTTAAATCACCTAGGAGAGCATTAGCTAATGACTTAGACATAATGCTTACTCCTACGGCAGGATCGTAAAGAGAGTCTAACTTTGCTCTATTGATTTGACAAGGAATGGTTGTGGAGGAAGAAAGGATTCAAATTGGCTCGAATGAAGATTCGGCCTCTTCTAACCATTTGTTGCTCATGATAGAAGCTAGCTCTCGAACCGTCTCCTAGAAGTAAGCTTCTTCTATGCGACTAGGAATATGAAGATTCGGAGCTTTTCGAGCAGAAGACTTCTTTTGCACAGATTGATTCAAGGCATTTCCAAGATCGGAAAATAAATCAGCCTCGATATCAAGGGGAAATTCCAAGGGTTGAATTTCTTCTTCCCTTGGTGGTTCAACTTCGATAGCAGGATCTTGGGATTTAGAGGAAAGAGTTTTGGCTATTGAGGTTGTTTCTATTCTGAGGTCTGGTTTTTGTTCTTCCGCGGGTCCCTCATCATAAACGTTAGTGTAGGGGGTGTTTTCAAGAATCTTCGTGAGAAGACTCTTCCCTTCACTAACGGGTAAACACAGGAAGGCTCCCCCAGAAGATATATCAAGAAGTTGTGCGGAATCTTTGCTACGACCGCCATAAAAGTGTTGTAACAATGTAGGCTCGATTATAGCAAGATTAGGGCCGGAAGATGATAGATCTCAAATACGGGCCCTTGCCGCACCTAGAGATTCCTTCTCCTTTTGTTTAAAGGTTAGGACCTCTATTCGAAGATGAATAACACAGGGGATAGGGAAGAAAGCTAAGCAGAATTTGGATTGCAATTTTTCCCATTCTCCCTTTGCACTACCTACGTGGCTAGCGTACCATCGTTTGGCTATTTCCGTCAAAGAGAACGGAAATAGCTTCCACTTAAGAGTACCTCGCCTCATCCCTTGGATGTGGACACATGAACAAAGTTGTTCAAAGTCACATAGGTGAGTGTAAGGATTTCATCTTCGTCCCCAGAAAAAGGTTTTCCTGAACCATCGCTATGAGACTTGGGCGAAGCTCATAACGAACGACCAAAATGGCCTGAGATGATTTAGGTGGCTCCAAGCTAGCACCCGTTGGAGCACCATATTCAAAGAGAGGTGTTTGATCCATATGTGTGTGTGGAAGGAAAGGATGAAATCAAACAAAGATGAAATAGGACCAAAAGGTACTAGTTAAAATAGCTACCGTTCCCCGGCAATGGCGCCAGAAAGCTTGTTGACACCAAAGGTGGCAAACGGATAAAAGACCGCAAGCATACGGCTGTCAAGTGTAGCTTTCACCGAGAGTATTCCAGGTATCGTATTTTCCATAGGGAACGAGAAGTGAGTTAACTAGGATTATGGATATGTCCTATGATGAATCAAGGGATACTATGAAAACTAGGTTGAGAGGTTCGATATAGCAAAGATATCTAACAAGGTATAGATGGTTATACTAGCTTTATCAGCCCTTATCTTGCAGGAGGCGATGGGATAGATCAGTAAGAGGACAAAACTCTAACCGGACCACGCCATCATGTTGTATTGAGGCCCTACCTTTTAAGAACTTATCTTACACACGTGGTGGAATACAAAGACTGGATAGGGCTGTCACCACCTACTAGATACCACAAACAATCCGTGCGATAAGTGGTTTACAAAGGCAAGCTTAAGTTTAGACACCACGCCTATACTAATCTTACTACTTTAACCTTCGCCTAAGATTAAAGCACTTCACTCAAAGCAAAGCGATGAACAAGCGCAAAAAGATGTATAACAGCTAAACCAGATTTAGAGTATTAAATGCTATAAAGAACTCAGAAGAATCACTTACAAGTGTTGAACTTACAAGAGACTCGCATCCGCTGAGGTGCAGCTCCAGAGAAGATTCCTGATAGGCCCGAGGCTTTGTCTAGAAGACTTCCCTCACTCTCCTCCAACTAGCATAGCACTACTGAAGAGCTCCGCTAAGCTAAGTAGTTTCTCCAATGAGGCATGGATGATAAGAGAGCTCTAGGGGGTATTTATAGCTAGAGGTGGAGTAGGGGCTAATATAGTGCCATGTCAGCAATCCGGGAAGCTTCAAATCACCACCCTTGGATCCACCGCCTCTAAACCGCCTTAGGATGGATGGTGTTGATCTTCAACATGTGTTTAGTGAGTGTGGCGGTTACCAGGTGCTGCATCGACCTAGGGGGAGGTCGGCCGACCCCCTTATGGCTTGTGGGCCCTCTCTGGTCCTTCTAGAAGGGGCCCCACTGGTTAGGGACCAAGTGAGGGGTGGTGGCCACCCTGGGGAGGTTGGCCGACCCCCTATTGGGGTCTGTGGCCCACCACCTCTCTCCAGAGGGTGGTCCCACTTGTCATAGACTTCATCTGATGCTTCTAGAATGTTTTGTCATGTTTATTTCCTTAATGTGGGCCCATGGATCCATGTGATGTGAATCTAAACTGTTTGGAGAAAGCACAAGTTTATCCAAGGGTTCAAGATTACTTGGGAGTGCTTCTCGTGGATCCTAGCCAAGGTGAAGAGCTGGTGGGCCCTATAGGAGGTCGCCTGACCCCCTATGTGGGTCCTACTGGCTCAGTTTGCTTCATTTGCTATAGTTCTGCATCAAATACTTCATTGACATGTGGAACTTGTTATTTTAAATAATATGATCATGATATCCTTGTCTTCCTTCTATTCTAAGGATGTTGATGATATTTTGATGGTGACAAAAAGGGTCATTCTTAACGTCGACACTTACCAGCTAGATATTCTTGCTATACACATAACCTCTCTACCTAACGAGCATTCACTCTTTTGTTCATCATAGGATGTTTTTAATCTAGTTAGTACACTTCACGTTCCTTGTGGAAAAAATGATACCTAGAATACTCCCGATGAAGAGCTACAATTGACTACCGTCCGACTGCGGTATTTCCGTTTGCCACTTGAGGTGTCAACAAGCTTTTCTAGCATCGTTGCTAGGGAATGGTAGCTGTATTAACTAGAATCAAGTCATCTGAGTTATCCTTCTTTTGTATCTTTATTTTTATCCTTTACACCATGGAGCAATCACCCATATTCTTTCTTGCCTCTCCAAAGGGCCTTAGTTTGGAGCCACCACCATCCTCACAACCCATCCTTTCATCTAGCTGTGAGCTTCGCCCTAGCTTCATAGCCAAAGTTCGAGAATAATCTTTTTCTCGGGACGAAGATGAAAATCCTTACACTCACCTATGTGACTTTGAACAACTATGTTCATGTGTCCACATCCAAGAGATGAAGTGCGGTACCATTAAGTGGAATCTATTTCTATTTTCTTTGACGGGAATAGCCAAATGATGGTACTTTCGTCACGTAGATAGTGTAAAGGGAAAATGGGAAAAGTTACAATCCAAATTCTGCCTAGCTTTCTTCCCTATCTCTTGTGTGATTCGTCTTCAAAGAGAGGTCCTAACTTTTAAGCAAAATGCTGAAGAACCTCTAGGTGTGGTTTGGGTCCGTATAACAGATCTAGTATCAACGGGCCCTGATCTTTCTATAACCAAGCCAACATTATTAAAACACTTTTATGGTGGTCTTAGCAAGGATTCCGCCCATTTCCTTGATGTATCCTCTGGGGGAGCATTTCTACATCTTCCCGTTAGCGAAGAGAGACCCACATAGTGGGTCGACCGATCCATCATGGGCCCACTAAGCCCTCCACTCTGGCCATGATCCAGGAGAAGCACTCCCAAGTGATCCTCAACCCTTGGATCAACTTGTGCTTCCTCCCAATGGCTCAAATGCACCTCACATGGATCCATGGGCCCACATCAAGGAGATCAACGTGAAAAACAACTCAAAAGAACCAACCAAGACACATGACAAGTGGAGACACCTTCTGGAAGACTGAGGTGGGCCCCAGAACCCTATAGGGGGTCGGCCGATACCCTACCTAGGGGCACCACCCCCCACTTGGTCCCTGACCAATGGGGCATGTTCTAGAAGCTCGGGGGCAGGGCCCACCTACCATAGGGTGGTCGGCCGATACCCCACCGGGTGCTGCACCTAGTGACCTCCCCACTCATTTAACACATGTTGAAGATCAAGACCATCCACTCTAAGTCGGTTTAGAGGCGGTGGATCCAAGGGTGGAGAATTGAAGCCTCCTTGATCGATGATGTGGCGGTGGAGTAGCCCCTACTCCACCTCCCACTATAAATAGAGGCTCACTCCCCCCTCTTCACTCATGGTGGACAAGCCTACAAGCTCAATCACTTAGAATTATCTTAGTAGTTAATCTAGTGTGGGAGTTAGAGTTGAGTCGAGTTGTGCTCGGGATTTCCGGAGTCGTCTTCTGGAAAGTCTGGTATAGCTCTTGTATCTTTCCTTCTTTAAGACTTTACTTTATTTAATATATTACTTTTCCTCTACTTTACTTAATATTTTCTTTGAGCATTAATATACTAGTTATAGTATTGTTGTGTGCTTTTGCTTATTACTAGCCTTTACATTAATAATCTATGATCATTGTGGCCTTTCCCGTATATGATCATTGCTTGTCATAGGGTGCTTTGGTTATAGATCATAATTAAAGTAGTGAGTTGTGTGTAAGTGTGGTGCTTATATATCATCCTACCCTTGGTTACCGCTTGCTGCACAGATTGTTTGTGGTAGCTAGCAAGAGAGTGACAGCCTTGTCTAGTCTTTGTATTCCACAATGTGCTCTTAGGTAAGTTCTTAAAAGGTAAGCCCCCATAAAAAGAGAGTGCGGTCCAGTAGGAGTTTTGCCCTCCTACATATCTATCCTCTCGCCTAGCATAGTTGTATTGAGGAGGCATACTATTGTGTTTAGACTAATTAATTGGCTAAGTACACTAAAGTAGAAGTGAATTACATAGGAGTCCCTATCTCTCTCATTGTCCTCCCACCTAGCTATAGTTACTAGTTATCCTAAACTATCGTTTACCTTGGCTTGTTCATTCATCAACCCTTCCTATCACATATATCGTTTACCCCCTATACTAGTTGGTACTAAGTTGAGGTACTCTCTAGGATCTCTCTCTAATTATCATTTCTAGCTCAGCTTTCCCTTGGGAAAATATAAATTACGATACATTGTTATACTCCTAGGTGAAGTACTACAGTGGTATAATCTGTGCACTTGCGGATTTATCCAATAGTCATAAGAAATACCAAAAAGCATTTCTGGCGCTGTTGCCGGGGAAAGCATAGCCTAGAAATTTTAATTAGATTGAATCTAGATATTCTCGTTAAATTAGTTATCAATTAGTCATAGGGGCTTACCCCTGTCTGTGTCTTCCTTTCTTGTGAAACCAGACAGTATATGAGCAGTTTCCAACATCCGATAAATTATCTAGAAGATCCCGAGCATTTGTTGAGGAGGACTAGACGTTGTCAAGTTCCCCCTCAGAGGTTCATTTTGACCCTGAATCCGTTCAAGGAAGAAGGCTCCGCACCACCACTCAAGGAAGCTTTGGCCCAGAAGGCGATCTCTGACTTCTCAGCCCCGTCCCCTACCCACGTAGCTAGGGCTCGAAAGTCAACTTTGGGGATGCCACCTTCGAGCTGAAGCCCGCCTTGATCCACATGGTGCAAGCCAACCCATTTTGCGGGAAGTGCCTTCAGGATGCCAATGCTCATCTCTAGCACTTCATGGAGTTGTGTGGCACCTTTACCATCAAGGGAGTGGCGTCTGACGCCATTTGCCTTTGCCTTTTCCTATTCTCATTGTTGGGAAAGGCGAAGCAATGGTTCTACGCCCACAAAGAAGAAGCCACTACATGGGAGAGGTGTGCCAATGCATTCCTCAAGAAATTCTTCCCGACGGGAAAAACCAATGCCCTTCGTGGAAAGATCTCGAGCTTCCAACAACAAGCTGATGAGACGATTCTCGAAGCATGGGAGCGTCTCCAAGAGTGCATTCGTGCCTGTCCTCGTCATGGGATAGACGATTAGCTCTTGATTCAAGGATTCTACCATGGGCTATCCAGTATGTCCCATAGTCACCTTGATGCTACCGATGGAGGGGCATTCCTCCAACACACAGTGAGGAATGCCAAAGACCTCATCGAGAAAATGGTTATCACCCAAGATGGGGTGAGGAACGTCTGCAGCCGAAGAGAAGAGGTATGCACACCGTCAATGAGGTGGACATGCTCTCTGCCAAGATGGACCTCTTGATGAATAAAATAGAAGAAGGTTCCAAGAAGGAACAAGAGGCCATCTACTCCATCGCTACCACACGAGCTATTGAAGCTGATCCATGATGCGAGGTCTGTGGGGGAAATGATCACTCGGGCAACAACTACCCCTGAGACATCAAAGGAGGACGTGAACTTCATCATCAACAACAACAACGGGTATCGACCCCAACAACAAGGAGGTTGGAATTCACACCCCTTCTACCAAGGTAATGGAGGTAATAGCAATTACAACAACTATAATTCTTATAATAATTAGCCTTCATTAAAAGATCTTGTTCTTGGTCAATCTAAAATTAATGATGGTATAAATAGAAAAATGATTGCTAATGATAAAGTTCTTGAAACTCTTGGTGAGAAAATGGGTAGCTTTGCCACTGCTATGAAAAATCAATTGAGCTTTAATAAAATGTTAGAAACACAATTAGATTAATTAGCAGCAGCTATGCCATCTCTAGAACAAGTTAAGATTCCTGGCAAACCAGAGGATCCAATTGAAAATGTCAACATGGTCACAACGAGGTTTGGTAAGCCTCCACTTCGCTCCAACTGGGGCTATCTTCTCGATCCTCCCTTCATCATGAAGAAGGAAGATCCAGGCCATCCGACCATCAAGTGCTCAATTGGACAACAAACCTTCCACAATGCCTTTTGCAACCTTGGATCGGGCGCCAATATCATGCCCAAGGTAACGTATGATAATCTATTAGGGGACCCTTGTTGCCTACATGTGTGTGTTTGCAGATGGCGGATCAAACCATGAGGTTTCCCGAGGGACTTGCAAGGGATATCTTGGTGAACATCCAAGACGAGTACATCCCCACCGACTTCATCATCTTGGACATGGGAGCCAACGTGGACATTCCCGTCATCCTGGGAAGGCCCTTCCTCAACACTACCAATGCGGTCATCTACGTGGGATCGGGCCAGATCCACTTCTAGTTCCCAAGTCACAAGGTAAAATGTGATTTCAATGGTTATAAAATTAACAAACAGGTTAAAGCACATCTACCAAGAAGAATAGTTCGAGCTCCCCGCCAAAAGAAGCAATACCCGGAGGCCAAGATCAACGAACTCAAAAAGGAGAAACCTACCAATCCAAGGTAGGTTTGGAAAGCAAAGGAGGTGCACACTCCTCGGTCTCCATCTCCGGAGCCATCAAGTGCACCCGAGGAATGAACACGACAGAGAAGTCTAGCTCCAAGGACATAGAATCAGGGAGCCCTCGCCGAAAGGTAAATCGGTAGTTATCTTTTATTTTCCTTTACATTCCTTAATTTTCATCATGCTTTAAAATTTAGAAAAATAAAGTTTAGACTTAATAAAACCTTCAGGTTAGTTTAGCACTAAAACCTGACCAGGTTTAGGCCCTATAGGGGGTTGGCCGACTCCCCTATAAACCCTAACCTTGCCTTCTTAAATGGGGAATACCATGTGACCTTAGTGGAAGAAAAAGAAAACAAAAAAGAGAGCTATGGGGGTCGGCCAATACCCCTAGGGGTCCCTTGGTCACCTTTCTTTCATCCCCATCTTCTTTTGTCTAAGAATCTCATGATTTGAGTAGTGTGAATTTCAAAATTTAGAATTTGCTTTAGGAGACATCACTTTAGCTTTGTCATGCTTTAAAAAGAAAACACATCAATCACCCTTTGGTTAAAGCATGACACACTTTTGTCTCCCACTACTCCTTGTTCAAAGTGGGGAATCATGAACACTTTTGCTTTAGCTTTGTCATGCTTTAAAAAGAAAACACATCAATTATCTTTTGGTTAAAGCATGACACACTTTTGTCCCCCACTACACTTTGCTTAGAGAGGGGAATCATGAGCATTCTAGCTCAGCTTTTGATCACATCACATAGCATGCTTTACCTTTCACCAAACACTAGGAAAAGTTTGAGTGGAATCTCCATTTTGGAGCCATCATAGGGGGTTGGTCGACACCCTATTGTCACTTCCACTCCCCCCTTTTTGCTTTGTGAAAGGCATCCCATAGAGCTCTTGCTCATGGCACCTAAGGACATGCCCATAGGGGGTCGGCCGATACCCCCATGGTGCCTCCTTGGTGCCATCTTCTACCCCTATAAAAGGCGATGCAAGGAGAGCTCAAAACCACACACTCCAACCAAAATTCAGTTCAAGCTCAAACCATTTCTTCCTTGCCCTTACCCTTGCCCTTGCCTTGCTCTCTCCTTACTTGCCTCAAGTGAAGTTCTTAGCTCTTTGAAGAAGTAGTGCTACTCTCTCTCAAGTCCACAAACATACCTTGTCTTCATCAAGCTTCTCTTAGCTCAAGCCTCTCCCCGCAAGGCAAAGTAGGACACTCACGCTAACGCTAATCCTTGTCCTAGTCTTGTTCTTGTGTCTATCCCACTTTCTAGAAAATGAAGAACCCTTTGAGGTCCGCAATGAAGAAAGTGAAGTAAGTTCTAAGTGGGAGCTCATCTCGGCGCTTCTACCAATCCGAGGACACTTCTCAAGAAAGGAGAAGGGGTGGTTCTACCCGATACACTTAGGAGAACATCCTAACTGAAGGACAACCTCAAGAGGAGGAAGAATCGCCGATGGAGGTGCCTCACCTTGGTGTATTTATGGTGCCCCCGATGAGATCATACGATCAACAAAGTGGTCTCTAGTTTGACCAACTAGAGTACCAGAAGTATCTCTCTCTTCGGGGTCGATCCTTCGAGCATACAAGGATTTTGAATCCAACCCTCCTCTCCAACGCAGGTATGAACACCGAATTCAATACTATATTCTCTACCATTGGTTGGTCTGGTTTTTGGCAAGTAGATGAAATTGGAATTAAATTGCTCACCATAGAGTTCTTGTGTTCTTTACAAGTCTCTCATGATGAAATATCTTTCCATATGTTTAATCAAAACTTTAATCTCACATGGAGTCATCTAAATGTTGCTCTCGGTTTTGATGATACATGCTTGCTTGACTTAGATCCTGCCATGAGTAGATTCAACAAAAGGGAATTTTGGTTGTCTATCTCTGCCTTGCATAATTGCTCAAACCCAAAACCTGAGGAAATTCATAATCCAACCCTTCGTTTTATTCACCTTTGGATGAGCATGACTATGTTTCCTGGAAATGATGCTAGCATGCTAAGAACCATAGAGCCAAAATTGCTATATTCCATGGTTAATAAGATTCAAATCTCTCCTGTGAAATGTTTAGTAGCATTTTGGAAGATCGATTGAAAGTAATGAACCTATACAATTCACATCCTTAATCACTCATCTTGCCGAATCCATGAACTTGCTAGATGGAACTTATCCTTTTGAATACATCTCTTCACCTACAGCAGTAATTTCGGAAGAATATCTTACACTTGCTCAAATGCTAAAAAGAGGTCCCAGGGGTGGACTAAAAATGATCTATCGTGGCCATACAACTGAGGTTCCTCTTCCAAATAGGCAACGACAGTTGTATAGGACCCGTAAACTAACCCTTGATTTGGATCAAGGAAATGGGCAAAGAGGTGTTGCAGGTACAAACAGGAGAGCACAAGAGGGGCTATACTTTGTTCAATTTGAGCAAGGTGGTCCTTCCCGAGGAGTTGTTGGCGAGGAGGAAGATGATGCAACTTCTGATACAATGGACACTTCCAGTGGCATGCCTCCTCGGCCACCACATCCGCAAAGACCACGAGCATCCTTCTCGTCCTCATGAGATAGGGAGCATCGTGAGTGCCAGCAACAAATGGACCACCTCACCAATGCCATAGGCGAGTTTCGCGTTGAGCATGGTGTGACAGCAGGCATAGTCTAGCAAACTACCGAACAAATCCAAGCGCTGCAAGAAGAACAAATCCAGCAGTGGACATTGTGGTGGCAACAACATCCATATCAGCCACGACACTATTGAGCAAAGGATAAGCTTGGGGAGGTTCCCTCCCCCACTAAGGTAAGTGTTTACTTTCAGCATTTACATTCATGCATTTTCTTGCTTATCTTTGCTTGCATCTAAAAAAATCTGAATATAATAAAAAGAACAAAAAGACTTCTATCTACTCTCACATGATCCATAAATGCTTATATCCCTTATGGAGATGATGAATAGTTGCTTTGCTAAATGTTTCTCTAGTACTTAGTTTACAACTTGATATTTCTTTAAGTATGGATTACTTGGCTTAAAAGAAATCATCATGAACCTGAAACTTTTGTGGGTTGCAAATGTTGTAACTTAGTCTAAGTTGTTGTGAGACATGATATAACAAGGCAAGAGCTGCTATAATATTGTTCTAAGCAAGAATGACTATCAGAGTTTTATTTATTAAAATGATAAAAACACTTCTTGTTCCTCAATGGTGAAAATTCCTACCAAAGCCATATATGCTCTTTCATGATATAAGCTTTCTACATAAGCTACTTGCTTTGTGTTGAGTTTGGTCAAGTTTTGTGACCCTTGTTGAGAGATTTATCATGCTCCCAAGATCAAGATCACGTACACACCACATATACATGTTGCTTCTACACTAGAAGTACGCAAAAACATGCCTTTCATTTTCCACAAAGATCATACTCCATGTTCTAAAATAGTTATCTCTCTAGTATGTTGCTATTAAATGAGACATAGACTATGCAAAATTATGAAAAAATAAAAAAATATAGGGGCACATGAAGGTCCTAAGTTTTAGAGAAAAATAATGAGCATATCAAAGCTCATAAAAAAAGAAAAAGAAAGATAGCAATGTCTACAAAATAATAAGTTAGGAAGAGAAATCATATCAAATAGAGGAGTATTGATCAATTGCCATGTTTTCACACACTTTCACATCTTGATCTAAGAGTAGGACACTTCTCTCCTTGGATCCGAAATTTGACTTTACAATATATGCAAGCTAAGTTTGCTACATCTTTTATCCCTACCTATAGCTCCACATAAGCCTTTAGAGTAGGATGAAAAGAAGGCAAACCTTTTTTATGTGCCTTGGTGAGGAATCATACACCTTATGAGCGACTCGAGAGTATCATTTGAGGAACACTAAGTCTTTCTTTTACAAAACTTTACAAAACCTCTGATATGAAACTTGTGAAAGAACAAGAAAACTAGTGCTCAAGTCAAGTTGTTCTATCTCTCAACCACCCAAGACAAAGGATAAAGCCATAAGCCCCATGGAGGACTAAGATAATAATAGGGTGAGTTTTTATTGCTAATTTTTCCATTCAAAAGAGAAGTATGATTGTTGTAGATTTACTTTTCTTGAAATATGAAGCATAGTAGCAACTCCTGATCCACCGAGGCTTAGTTTGATTATTTGCTCGGGACAAGCAAAGGTTAAACTTGGGGGATCTTATTGACACCAAGAATGACACACTTTTATACATCCAAAATGCTGTCAACAACCTTAGGATCAAGGATAGACAATCATACCATGAGCATATTTTATAAAATAACAAGTTCCATATGTCCATAAAGTATTTGATGCAGAATTCGAAGAAATGGAGCAAGATGGGCCAGTGGGACCCACATAGTGGGTCGACCGATCCATCATGGGCCCACTAAGCCCTCCACTCTGGCCATGATCCAGGAGAAGCACTCCCAAGTGATCCTCAACCCCTGGATCAACTTGTGCTTCCTCCCAACAGCTCAAATGCACCTCACATGGATCCATGGGCCCACATCAAGGAAATCAACATGACAAACAACTCAGAAGAACCAACCAAGACACATGACAAGTGGGTACACCTTCGGAAGACTGAGGTGGGCCCCAGACCCCTATAAGGGGTCGGCCGATACCCTACCTGGGTGCACCACCCCCACTTGGTCCCTGACCAGTGGGGCATGTTTTAGAAGCTCGGGAGCAGGGCCCACCTACCATAGGGGGTTCGACTAATACGCCCCTAGGTCGGTGCTGCGCTTGGTGACCTCCCCACTCATTTAACACATGTTGAAGATCAAGACCATCCACTCTAAGTCGGTTTAGAGGCGGTGGATCCAAGGGTGGAGAATTGAAGCCTCCTGGATTGATGACGTGGCAGAGCCTACAAATAGAGAAGCCTACAAGCTCAATCACTTAGAATTCTCTTAGTAGTTAGTCTAGTGTGGGAGATAGAGTTAAGTCGAGCTGTGCTCGGGATTTCCAGAGTCGTCTTCTCGGAAGTCTGGTATAGCTCTTGTATCTTTCCTTCTTTAAGACTTTACTTAGTATCTTTCAATATATTACTTTTCCTCTACTTTACTTAGTATTTACTTTGAGAATTACTATACTAGTTATAGTATTGTTGTGTGCTTTTGCTTATTACTAGCCTTTACATTAATAATATGTGATCCTTGTGGCCTTTCCCGTATGCGATCATTGCCTGTCATAGGGTGCTTTGGTTATAGATCATAATAAAACTAGTGAGTTATGTGTAAGCGTGGTGCTTATATGTCATCTTACCCTTGGTTATCGCTTACTACATGGATTGTTTGTGGTAGCTAGCAAGTGAGTGACAGCCTTGTCTAGTCTTTGTATTCCATCACGTGTTCTTAGGAAATTTTTTAAAAGGTAAGGCCCCCATAAAAAGAGAGCACGGTCTGGTAGGAGTTTTACCCTCCTACTGATCTATCCTCTCGCCTAGCATAGTTGTATTGAGGAGGCATACTATTGTGTTTAGACTAATTAATTGGCTAAGTACACTAAAGTAGAAGAGAATTACATAGGAGTCCCTATCTCTCTCGTTGTCCTCCTACCTAGCTATAGTTACTAGTTATCCTAAACTATCATTTACCTTGGCTTGTTCATTCATCAACACTTCCTATCACATATATCGTTTACCCCCCTATACTAGTGGGCACTATGTTGAGGTACTCTCTAGGATCTCTCTCTAATTATCATTTCTAGCTCAGCTTTCTCTTTGGAAAATATAAATTATGATACCTTGGAATACTCCTAGGTGAAGTGCTACAACGGTATAATCTGTGCGCTTGCGGATTTATCCAATAGTCATAAGAAATACCAACATTCACCAACATGAGATGAAACTTGAAGGTTTCCCAAGGACGAGCTTTGGTCCTAAAACAAGCATTTCCGGGAGATAACCCGTTCTTTCATCATTTTACTTGAATAAAGTTTGTCCCTAAATAATAATAAAATAATAATAATAATAATAATAATAATAATAATAATAATATATTGAATAAAAAGGACTTTGCAAATTAAGCATACACATAAATATTAAATTGTTCCTTCGAGTATTTTTGTCACTAACCATTTCAGGTTGGAGCAAAAAGAATGGACCAAACACAAGGTAAAGCTAGCCAAATATCAGGTAACAATGAAGCACATTCAATGGAGAATTCCACCACCTAAAGTTGGATTTTCTCATTTCAAAATGTTGCAAAATCCAATTGTGGGGGAGTGGATTTCTCTAAAGAGCCTCATGTCATACTTCATTGCTTAATTTCGTTTGGTTGTCTCTACCTTGCTTCTCTTTACACCTTGCTCATCTTGCTAAGTCATAGAAATAATAAAAACTAAAAAAATACTTTAGTTCACCATCCATGCTCTGTCTCCTTTTAAATGAATCTCTTTATTCCTTCATGCTTCCTTGTTTGGTTATAAGTATGCTTTGGTTTGGAGTACTTCTCGAGTGTATTTCCAAAGGCTTTTTGAATTAAGCATGGTGTTTAGGTTGAATAGTCTTCCCTAATCAAATGAGACATGGTGTCAAGTTTGATTATTGACTGAAATATACTTGTATAGAATATGGTTGTGTTTTTGGACTAACCCTTGCAGGATGACTTTCAAGTTTTGGTGGGTGTTGACACTTCTACCACCACTTTGAATACTAGGTTGTCATCCCCAGCATGGTGCTAGAAGTGTGCGGTGGTTTTTATGAATGTAAGGGCTCTTTAGAAAATATATTTATTCTACCCGCAAGCACACAGATAAAATACCAATTGTAGCACTTCACCAGGAAAGTATTTCCAAGTATCATTATTTATAATTTTACTAAGGAAAAAACAAACATCGGTGGCATGAAATAACAAAGGTTTAGACTAGAGATGGACTTGCAGAACATGATTACTTATGAGAAACTCAATCACACAGTCACTTAATTTGGCAGGGGGCAAGCCATAATAATAAAGATATTGAATTGTAAGCTCAAAGATAAATACCACAGAGATTAGAGATAGACTACTCCACATAAAATGTAAGGTCACGTCGGACTAGTAAGAGAATAACTTCTAAGTATGTTCTAATCTACTAAGTCATAATCTACTCTAGCACATATAAAATCATATATAGCATAAAAGACTCTTCATCTATGTATAAGGAACATTGCTAAAGAAAGTCAGAACATAGCATGACTCACTTCGCAATACAAATTCTTCATGTCCTATCAATGGGGGGTGGACTATATAAGAATCAATGGAACTATCACTACCACGAACTACCACACGACCCGGCCAATAGGATACATTTGCATGTAAATAGCATCTAAGCACCACGCTTACATGAGATCTACCACTTAACTCCCTCGAGATAAGAGCTAAGCGCTTTGCAAACTTATACATAAACTCATTATCAATCATAACCATATCAAATATAGAACTAGAATAAACTAAGAACATAATAAATAGAGACATAATGATATTTAGAATAAATTCGTAGAGAAAGATACAAGATAATACCAATCTTTATGACGAAGATCCGAAATCTAGAGCGCAATGCTCTACTTCTCTAAATCTATCTAATCAATCTTATAGAACTTGAAGGAATTGGGAGTATGTTGGGGATATTACATCGGCATATCCCCAGGGACCTTATGCGCCAACCGACCATAAGATGACCCAACTTGCGGGCCCTGCAGCACGCGACCAGCCCATCGTGCTTGCCAGGGACTCCGGAGAGCCTTGCTCGCCAAGGATCCCTTACCTTAAGGGACCGATCGTAATCTGTTAGGATATGGGAACTGTGACCCTGCTCCCTGGCTATACAAGGCGAGCAGGACCCCCTCGAAATAGGGGATCGACACCTCGTGTAACCTAATACTCATATCAATCCAGCCACAAAAATAAAGGACGTAGGGTATTACAGCGATTTGCTGGCCTGAACCTGTATAAATTGTCGTGTCTACGCTCTCTGTGTTACGCTTGATCGCCATCGCCACACCTCCGCCTACAATCTACTACTATAGGGTACCCCCTAGGTAGACTGTGATGCGTATTTCATCAACAGTTGGCGTGCCAAGTAGGGGGTGTGTGAAATGAATTCATGGTCCATCAAGCGGTTACTTTCCCCGGATCCATGATTATCCCTGCAAGCGGCGCCACCCTCTAGATCGGATCTATGATTTGGACAATTGACGGCACCGTTTCAATCTTGGAAGTCGCGGAACCCAGTTGGCAACCCACGCCAAATCCTTCGCCAATCGATAATTCCATCACTCGGACGACGGATCACTCACAAGATCATGCCATCCCTGACGATCTTGTACGAGCCATCAACCGTGCCATTGATAACCTCACCGATTGTGTAAACCTCGTCGATGCCGCTCGACGCCGGTTTCGTCCCCATACGTCGGCCACGCGCACCTTCAAGAAGACTTCCCCAGAAGCTCCACGATGACATCCAGCCCTCGACACCGCTAGCCCTGGCACCGAGCGGAAGCACCCATGCGGCAACGGCCACAAGGAGATCCTCGATGGCCCGTGGCCCCTCCATAAAAGGGGAAAACACCCCATGCGGGAGTGCATCGCCCTCAAGGTGGTCATTCAAAACAAGGCGGATAAGAAGTGACAAGACGACGATCCTTCGAGGGATGAAGTGGCGGAGTTGCCGACCACCAATTTTACGAAAGCCACACGCATCTTCCCCATATTCAGCGGGTACCCAAATAGTGACAGCACGCGATGCCGCCGACAACATCGCCACCGATGTTTCTTCTCCAGACTGGACAAGGCGCTAGATCGATTTCTCCAGAACAACCAGCAACATGACTCAACCGATGTAAACCAAACACAACAAGCTCGTACTAAGTAATACTAGTAAAAGGCACAAAGGGTTTATAGGATTATGGGAAAACAAATCTACTATTTTTATTGGTTGTTCTGGACTATAGGAAATTAATAGGAAACTGAAATCTCTCACCGATGAACCTTGCTTTGATAACACTTGATGAGTGTTTGGGTGTCCCGATCTTTCGGTGGAGATTGATAACTACGATTTGACTGGAGAGATGTTCACGATCCGACTACAACCATCCAAGGACGCTGCGCCTTAGCGATCGATACACCAATTCCAGCGGTTGCTCACGATCTTGTGGATCACAACCAACCAAACCACTAGGGTTATTCCTGCAAGCAATCGAAGAACAAGCAAGAACAAGTAGAACAAGCACTCAATTGCAAATAAGAGATGAAGGATCAGATGTGATACACATGAAGGTGGGGTTCCGAATCAAGTAGAACGGATGGTCTAGTCGACACACGTGTCTACAAGGAAGTAGCAGCAGCTAAACTTTCATCTAAACAAAACCCAATCTGATTGTGGCGGCTCTAGGGGAATACAAGGAGGGGGAGGACGACCAAAGGGTGTTGGGATCGTCCTACAACCCTAGGATGAGTCCCTAATGGACTCAAATTGATACCATGGGCCATAAGCCCAAAATAAGGTGACGCAGCACCGTTGGCAGAAAAGGTCTCGACATTAAATCATTGACTGCGGTCGCATCTGGTTAGATATAGGTACGAGTAAGGACCCATTGAAAAGTAGACTTGATAAGCTTTCCAAAAAGTCCTAGAACGTCCCAATAGGAGTCCGTATGAAGTCGTGGCAACCGTCGCAAGTTTGGACTCTTCTGCAGTCCGAATTGAACTTTCCAAAACGTGTTGGACTTGGACTCTTTGTTTCCTTGGATCTAAAGTGACGTGGTGGCCTGGTGGAGAACGTTAGGAACACTTGGATTTGGTCCCCAATCAACTTCATTGACCATCCATGCTTTCCATATGCAATCTAACTCTTCCTTGATCCATGTAAGCAATTCTGAAAATGAAAACATACACACTTTATAGTGCAGCACCCATTCATCAAATGTAACAATGATAAACCTCATATAGAATGGTTTCACCTTTGGTATAGAAGTGGTTGGCATGGTCATATCTAAGCCGGTGATGTCCTCATCACAACTAGTGGACGCATCATGACTACCCTGGTTGTTTCCCCCTGGTCGTCACTGCGGTTGTTGCAACCAGCCTTCTCAAGAAAATACTCGTCGATGGAGGCAGTTCCCTCAACATTATCTTCCCTAGCACGCTTCAATGGCTCGAATACAGTAAGAGCAACCTCTGTCCAACGAATTTCTCATTCTGCGGTGTCATCCCAGGCGGTGCCTCGAAGCCATCCGGACAGATCATTCTTCCAATACGGTTTGGCTCCGCTCGCCTATTTGCGAAGAACCCATCAACTTCATCGTCACTGACTTTGACACCCCGTATGACGCCATCCTCGGTCGACTGACGCTCTCAAGGCTCATGGCAATCCCGCACTACACCTACCTAGTGCTCAAGATACCAACGCCGCAAGGCGTCATCAGCCTTCGTTCCGACCTCCAGGTGGCCTATGAGTGCGAGCAACAAGCGATCCATGTTGCGACCCGGCAGGAGCATCTACACGGTGCGCATGTCTGCCTCTCTGATGCGGCCAAGCCCTGCGCCAAGGACTTTGACATCCCGGAGCCCCCGACCACACGCATCTCGAAGTAATCTAGAGAAACCAAGACGGTGGCTCTTGTTGACGACGATCCCGAGAAGACCGCCGTGATCGGTGCCAACCTCGACCCTGAACAGAAAGCGCGCTTATCAGTTTTTTGCGCGGTAACATCGACATCTTCGCCTAGAAACCAGCAGATATGCCTGGAATCCCCTAGGACTGCGCCGACCACTCACTGAATATAGTCGAAGGGGCCAAACCAACTCGTTAAAAACTCAGAAGGTTTGCACCGGATTGTAAAGAGGCCATCAAGGCAAAAATAACTTGGCTCCTAGCTGCAGGGTTCATTAGGGAAGTAAATCACCTAGATTGGCTTGCCAATCTGGTACTTGTAAGGAAAAGAATAATGAATGGAGAATGTGTGTCGACTACACGAGTCTCAACAAACATTGCCCTCTTGACCCTTTCCCTCTCCCGCGCATCGACGAAGTTGTCGACTCCACCGCCGGATGCGAGCTACTCTCCTTCCTCGACTATTATTCCGGCTACCACCAAATCGTGTTAAAGGTAGAAGATTCTTGACACCAAGAATGACTCACTTTTATATAACCAAAATAGTGTCAAAAACCTCAGGATCAAGGATAAATAATCACATCATGAGCATACTTTATTAAATAGCAAGTTCCACATGTCCATGAAGTATGTGATTGCAGGATTGAACAAATGGAGCAAAAGAGAGCTAGTGGGACCCACATAGGGGGTCGACCGATCCCCTATAGGGCCCACCAGCTCTCCCCTCTGGCCATGATCTAGGAGAAGCACTTCTAAGTGAATCTCAACCCTCAGATCACACTGTGCTTTCTCCCAACGACTCACATGCAACTCACATGGATCCATGGGCCCACATCAAGAAGATCAACGTGACGAAACAACTCATAATAACCAACCCAGCCAGATGACCAGTGGGGACACCTTCTGGAAGGCCGAGGTGGGCCCAGACCTCTATAGGATGTCAACCGCCCTGCTACTGGAGATCCAACCCCCCCTTGGTCACTGACCAGTGGGTACGTTCTAGAAGAGCAAGGCATGGCCCAGAGGCCATAGGGGGAGTGTTGACGGTACTTAAGTATCAAATCCAACTGTCAACTAGACAAGGAAAAGGATCTATATGAAACCAACACTTAGAAATAGGGTTTATACTTACAAAATTCCACGAGTTTTGGTGAATGTCTATTTCTACAGGGGGATATCAGGAAATATGGAGGAAAGGCCCACATGTCATGATTACATAGAGATAAAACATCATCCGTAGAAACAAGAACAGTCTAGAAGAGTCAAGAAGGCGTGAGAAGGAACCAGAGGCCGAGCGGGCCCAAGGGCAGAGCGCCCGCCCTAACCCCTGGGGCGCCCGCCCTAGGGCAAGGCCCAATAGGGTCTGCCTTGTGGGACCACCTATCCACCGCCTTTGAGATCACATCTAAGCCCTCCATTAAGGTTGGTTTGATCCGACGACCGATGTTCATTTGAGGAGCCTATATAAGGAAGGCCCCCTGACCTAGAGGAGAAGAGCCTCTCTGACCTAATTCATTATTCATCATCCATCTCAAGAGGAGAAGCCCCTGATCAAGCCCTAGAGCCTCCACATCAACTAGATCTCTAGTTTAGCATAGCTATATAGGATTAGAACTAGAAGGAGTCAATCTTCGATTGGTTTCCAGATCTGTCAAGAGGATTATTGGTAATTCCCTCTCTAGTTCTTCATTGTTCATCATTTGTTCTTCAATATTATGAATATGACTTTGCTCTATTTCATTATATTATTTATGACTTTACTCTATTCGTTTATGTTCTTAGTTATATTGTTCTTAGTCTATTATGATTATATACTTGGCTTAGTTAGATCTGAATCAGATCCATGTTTAGGATCGTATAGCGTTTATCCATCAGTACTATGGGTAAATGATAGATATTGTGTAGGCGTGGTGCCTAGACCGTATTTATCTGCGATTGTGTTGACGGTCCTTAAGTACCAATTTTAACCGTCAACTAAACAAGGAAAAGGATCTAAATGAAACCAGTAGCTAGAACTAGGGTTTATACTAATAGAATTCCACAAGTTTTGGTGAATGTCTGTTTCTGCAGGGGGTTATTAGGAAATACCAAGGAAAGGCCCACATGTCATGTTTACATAGAGATAAATATCAACCACACAATTTTCTATACTCTAGAGGGTTTCAGAAGACACCGGAACGAACGGGAGGCGAAACGGGCCCGGAGTCAGGGCGCCCGCCCTGACCCCTAGGACGCCCACCCTACTATTCTGGCCAATCAGGACCAACTTCGCGGATCATGCTCCACCGCCTTTGAGGATCAATCTAAACCCTTCGCTTAAGGTCTGTTTGATCCGACGGCCAATGTTCATTTGAGGAGGCTATATAAGGAAGGCCCCTGACCCCCCTGAGGATCATCTCATCTCATTATTCTTCTCCAGAGCAAAAGCTAGGGTTTCAATTAGATGTAGAGAAGGAGAGAGGTCCCTTTAATTGTCTAGATCTAGTTCTTCTAGTTCTAGTTCATCTAGTTGTAATTAGAGGTGAGAGAGAGGAGGAGAGAGCTAGGAGGAGCCGGATCTGTCGGATCTTCCTCAACATTGTACCTGTGCAGCATCTGGTTCTGAGCAATCTCCATGTTCTTAATTCAATATTTCTAAGTATCTTATTTCAGTTCTTACTTTATTCTATTTACGGGATCTCCGCTCGTATTGAGTGCTCTAGTTTTCATGGGATTAGAGTAGTAAGCGATAGTGTAGACATGATGTCTAGACTAGAGTTTACCTAAGTTTGCGCCCAATCCTATGGATAGTTGTGGTAGCCCCAGGGGTGACAACTCTGTAAGGCCTTTGTAGTCAACCACATTCGGGTTGGTGTTTTCGTAGAGCTTTTGGCAGCCTCTCCCGACTACCTTTTTCCCAATCTTTGTCGAGAGTCGGGAAGGTACTGTTGCTCCAAAGTAAGTAGAGTATCATGGGCCTTTGATTAGATATCCCCCTTAGAAAACTCTAAAATCTCTCTACCCAGTTATCTTATCTATCCTTGGATGCTCTTAGTTCTTTTCTAGTTCACTTCACGTTCCCCGTGGAAATCGATACCCTTGGAATACTCACGGGTGAAAGCTACAATGGTATCCGTGCGCTTGCGGATTTATCTATTTGCGTTAAGAAATACCAACAAGCTTTCTGGCACCGTTGCCGGGGATCGAACCCGGGTCACCCGCCTACCTTTTTCCTTTTTCCTTTTTACCATCTTTCTCACCTTACTATCTTCATCTTACCAAAACTATAAATACTCTACTCCAAAGGGTGACTTGTTGGAGATTCCACCATCTTTATCCCCTATTCTTACAAATGGCTATGAGCTTTGCCCTGCTTGTGTAGTCATGGTTTGGGAGAAATCTTTCTCTAGTCTTGGTTTAGTTTTAACTCCATTTGAAAATCTAAATTCCACGCCAGGCATATCCGATAAAACTTTACCTTTTTTCTTTTTTCCTTTTTACCATCTTTCTCACCTTACCATATTCTTCTTACCACATTTATAAATACTCTACTCCAAAGGGTGACTTGTTGGAGACTCCACCATCTTCACACCCTATTCTTATAAATGGCTATGAGCTTCGCCTTACTTGTATAGCCATGGTTTGGGAGACATCTTTCTCTAGTCTTGGTTTAGTTTTAACTTCAATGGAACATATGAATTATCCAAGTATAGAGGAGGCCCCAAACAAGAACAGTTTGAGAGTTGCCAATCCAAGTGGAATTTTGAACTTACATGAAAAATCAACCATAGAGATTGGAGAGGAAGATGATATCAATGAGCATGGAATCTATTCCATAACCATCTCTTTAAACCCATGCTCATATGAAACATCTCCCGAACCCATTGGTCTCTCTATCATTACCATTTATGACATCTTCAACACCCTCACTCTTTCTGTTTACAAATACTTGAAAAGGGTGGTTGTCGATGCATATGTTTATCATAAATATTATAGATCTCGTTGTGTAAATCTTGAGATAGGTAGTAGGAGGGAAATCATGTCACTAAAACCACATCTTAAAAGGTTTCCCTAGGACAAGCTTAGTGTCTTAAAATAAGCACCTCTGAGATCCTAACATAAGTGTTCACCTTTTTGTTGCCTACCCTTGTAAATTGAGCATAGAAAAATATTATTATATTCCTTCGGGTATTCTTGTCAATAACCTTTCTAGGTTTGGAGCAGAAAGAATGAAGGAATGATAAGCATAAGGTATGTCCAAACAACCATCTTGCAACATTGAATTTCATTCATCCAATCTTGATTTTTGCAAAATTCAAGCTTGGGGGATAAACCATCATACAAACATCTTTTGCCATGTTGCTACATTATATTAGTTGTACCTACCTTTAAGGCATGCTCAACTACTAAAAAAATCATCATACTCTTTCATCTCCACTTGAGTAAATCTCCATAATACTTTCATGCTACCTTTGTCTGCTATGGTGTATGTTTAGGTTTTGAAGTATTTTCATATACCTTTTAAATTATGCATGGTGCTTAGTTTAAAATAAAGGTATTTTGATTTTACTTCTAAAGACTTTTAAATTAAGCATGGTGCTTAGGTTAAAATGTCTTCCTAAATTAATCTAGACTTGTCTAGGTTGATTTTTGAACTGATAGTATACTAGGGTAGATATTGGATATTTTGTTGGACTAACCCCTGCAGGAAAAACTTTCAATATCAAATTGGGAAGTCCAGAGATGAACTCATACTAAGATTAATAGAGACACATGAACTTCAACAACCTTCACAAGAGAGACGCAGCTAATTCATCATGATGAATTCCATGGAGCCAGAAGAAGACATGTGACAAAGAACAAAATCTACAATCAAGCCACTGAATCCATGGAAGAGGGTGAACAAAACTTCAAGACAAGATCAACAAAAATTTCAAGATCAGAAGAACGAGGATGAGAGAGGAGTGGAACAAGAAGACAAGCTGTTAATGCACAACCAGTTGATCAAGGGAACTTTCCATGAAGGTACGATGCCATCATTCTCCAATGACAAAGGTAAAGGTAAGTAAGCATCACTCTAAAAGCCTTTCTTTGATTCTGGTATTCACATAAATAAAGATCTAAACATGTTTGAGCTGCAACTTTACTTGATCCAACCTGATTATCTCAACATGTTAGTTCTTTAAAGTTTGATCCTAGTACCACTTCTTAATCTCACAGTCTTAACCATCTAAAATGTTGCACATCCAACCTTGGAAGATGATAATCTCAATGATGTAAAAATAAATTAGATAATCTTTCCATGTGTTCAATCTAATATGCCATGTGTGTTATGAAATGCTACATTCATGCTCATCCTCTGGACTGATCACTCATGTCATGGCTAAATAAAATACAACTCAATCTTGCTCAAATATATTTAGGTTAGAGATGAATGAATAAACTTTTTGTTCTGTTGGTGTTTTTCCACCAACAAAGCCCATGCACTTGATCTCTGCCTTGTTTCTATGAGCAGGACACTTCTTCACCATGCCGTCAAGAGCATGGGTGGATGACATTCTACCAATCAAGAAAGGAGATCTAGGGAGACCTGTCATTCCAATCTCCATTGGAGCTTACACTTTTGAAGAAGTGGTCTGTGACCTTAGAGCAAGTGTCAACATCATGCCAACTTGCAGATCAGACACTATGCTATCCCAAGGGAGTTCTTGAAGAAGTGGTCTGTAACCTTGGAGCAAGTGTCGACATCATGCCAACTTGCAGATCAGACACTATACTATCCCGAGGAATTCCTTAATATGTTAGCATACGAGTTGAACACTCATTCATAAAACCTTGTGATTGAACAAACAAGCGGAGATGCGAAAGCACTCATTATCTTGGGATGCTCATTTATAAGAACAGATAATGCCATCGTCTACACGGATAGCACCAAGATCTGTTTCACTATCAAGGATGAGACAGAGAAATTCACTTTCATGAAGCATACACTCAAGGCCCTTACTCATCCTAAGAGGCCATACACCTACGAGGACACAATTGTTGCTACAAGAAAGAAGAACATCAACAATAGAAGGGGGAAGAGTAAAGCTCAACAACCAAGAGAAGACCCAGATAATTAGCACTATTGATTCAGAGTATGATCAACTCCTTCTATCACAATACCTCGCTAAGCTGGGAGATCCAGGAGTACCTACCGTTGATTGCAAGATCAAGGAAAGTACAGTCTACAAGATATTCTACAATATTGGATCAAGCAGTGACATAGTGTCTAAGGTGGTCTACCAACAATTATATGGCAGTAGACCATTGTACCAGACATATGTGCAGCTACAGCTAGCAGACCAATCATTCTGATTTTTGGAGGGAATAACAAAAGACATCATGATCAGAGATCACTATGTTCCCACTGACTTCATGGTTCAAGATATGGGAGATGAAGATGAAGTCCACCTCATTCGAGGAAGATCTCTCCTCAACATCACTAGTGTAATTATCTCCATGAAATCATGGGAGATCCATTCCCAATTTCCTGAAGAAAAGAAACAAGCCACCAAGGATGGATAGACAGACTATCTGGGAGAATTAACAAGATATGAATATCAATTCAATAATAAAGATGAGAGTTCTCCAGAGAAAGAAGTCGTACCACCAACAGAGGATGTATCACCTGCTACAGAGGAAAGAAGAAACAGAAGAAACAGAACCTCAGACCGAGGAAGTGTGGAAAAAGAAAGACACTTCATCGGAAACACCAACTCAAGAAGAGCAAACATCCAAGAATTCATCAGGAGTGGACCACGCTTGTTAAGAGATTTGAACCAAAAGAGAGGTCCGGTTCAACGGACCTAAATCTCCGAACCTTAGCCGGAAGGTAAACTCAGTAAGTTATCTACATTGCACTCGCATATTTACTTTCCATAAATATTTTTAGTACTATTTATATATATCATCCTTAGTATAATCCATTGCATAATCATCTTAATCATAGCATATCTATATTATTGCACTGCATTGCATCATAAAAAGAAAAACATTTAAGCCCCATGTGAGTAAGTCTTCCAACTATTTACTGTGGAGGCCTAAAAATATTGCATTAGTAATTTGCATATAAAATTGAAAATCTAAAAATATATTTGAATATTCTAATTCTGTAAGGCTCTAGGCAATCAAGGCATAAATGGTTTAACGCTAACGCTTAATCTGTTCCACGAGCTTTGTTGTCTATTTGAGTTTAGCAGGATTTGGAAAGACTAGACTGGATTAGATAACTTCATCTACTTTGAGAAGTACAACTACATCAACTACCATCTTTGAAGTCTCAGAGAAGTGAAGTAAGTCTACACTGTCTAAACGAATGACTATGTCAACATCCAGCTTGGGGAAGAGCACCCCCATGTACCTCCACAAGTATCATTTTTCACTTAGGTTGACTTAGATATTAGTTACATAAATAAATTCAAAAAACAATTGTGAGCACATGAAGGTTCACACTTAATCACAAGAGTTACAACTTAGATGCTTTTCATTGTCTACTTTATCCTTAATAGAGTTTCCTATTTAGTAATAATAATAGGTGTGTTTAGAAGTTGCTAATAATAAAATGAAGAACTCTGAAGAATATCTTATACATGCTCAAATGCTCAAAAGAGGTCCAAGAGGTGGCCTCAAAATGATTTATCCTGGCCATACAACTGAGGTTCCTCCTCCAAATGAGAAACGTTGGTTGTATAGGACCTGCCAACTAACCCTTGATTTAGAAAAAGGATGTGGGCAAAGAGGTGTTGTAGGTTCTAGCAGGAGAGCACGTGAGGAACCACGGTTTACTCATTTTGAGCAAGGTGGTCCTTCCCGAGGAGTTGGTGGTGAGGAGGAAGACGACACAACTTTCGATGCCATGGACACTTCCAGTGGCATGCCTCCTCGACCACCAGGTCCTCAAAGCCCACGAGCATCCTTGTCGTCCCCACAAGATAAGGGAGCATCGTATAGTCCAGCAAAACGCCGAACAACTCCAAGCAGTTCAAGAAAAAGAAATCCAACGATGGAGGATGTGGTGGCAACAACATCCATATCAGGCACCACACTTTTGAGCAAAGGATAAGCTTGGGGGAGGCTCCCTCCCCCACTAAGGTAAGTGTTTAATTACAGCATTTACATTCATGCATTTCCTTGCTTATCTTTGCTTGCAATAAAAAAATCTCTAAATAGGATAAAAAGAACAAAAAGACTTCTCTCTGCTCCCATAAGTTCCATAAATGTTTATCTCTCTATGGAAATGATGAATAGTTGCTCTGCCGTAATTCCTTTCAAGTACCTAGTTTTCAGCCTTGAATTCTCCCGAGTTTTAGATATGACTGTTTTGACATGAAGATTTGCTCTGAACCTAAAACTTGTGGGTTGCGAATGCTTGAGCTAAGTCTAGGTAGTTGATAGGTATGATATGAGAAAGTTGAGCTACTATTTATCTTGTTCCTAGCAATACTAGAGTTCTAGAGGATTTATCTTCTGAAAATTAAAAATATTACATGATGAGTCTCTGTATGACGAGAGCTTGAATTCCTACCACAACCATATATACATGCCTGGTAGATTAGGAAAACATTCACTATCATATTTACTGCTTGTATATGCATTGAGTTTTGTCAAGCTTTGTTGAACCTTAGAGACTTGTCATGCTTTTAAAATCAAGATCACGTACACTCCACTCATATATGCTACTTCTATCCTAGAAGTACGCATCTACATATATGCCATTCAGATCCACTAGAAAAATGCTCTACTCCTACCTTGGGAGTAAGTAACCAAAAATATCCCAGTTCTCCACCTATCCATATATTCCATTACCACAGATGTAACTTCTCCAACGTTTTCCTTGTTATCATCTCTCAATAGTGTTATTATAGAAAGAGAATTGGGGTTGTCAAAAAAAAGAGAGTAAAACATGGACAAGTGTCCAATCAAAACAATGGGTACTTAGATGCCCGCCTCTCTAAAAAAAGTCAAGCAATCCCATGTTCTCTCAAAATTCCAAGTTCCAAAAGAGAGATGTAAGTATATATGTATTCAAGGAGCAGAGTAAAATTAGATATCCACCATACACCATTATTTATCCACCACATATCCACCATCATACATCCATCATATATCTCATACACATGCACATCTTGATTTGATTGTATGACCTGTTTCTCTGGATCCATTGTTTGACTTTACAATATATGCTTTGCAAGTATGTATGCGCTGTTTCTCCCCACCTATAAACTCCATATATTTCCTATTAGTTATAGGGTGAGAGAGAGAAGTCACATTGTTACTTTGCTTGTTCCAAATAATATTCTGAGAGAAGGCATAACACCATTGTTGCCTTGGTGAGGATCCAAAAATACCACATATTGAGAGACTTGAGAGGGTCATACAAAAGAGACTTTGAGTTTTATTTTGAAAACTTTGCAAAACTCCAACATGAAGGTAAAGTGAAGAGCTTGAGACATAGTGCTTGGCCTGATCATTCTACTTTTCAATTACTCAAGACCCAAGTCATGGCTATAAGCCCCATGGTAAAAGGTAATATGGTTAAGTTTGAAAGTTAGAATAGTTTACTCTAATCTAGAGGAGAATTATTGTTTGAACGCATGTGTACCTTTAAGGTGTGAAAGCATTGTAGCAACTCCTAATCCATCATTGAGTTCATCTTTGCTCAGGGACGAGCAAAAGGTAAGCTTGGGGGAGTTGTTGACGGTCCTTAAGTACCAATTTTAACCGTCAACTAAACAAGGAAAAGGATCTAAATGAAACCAATAGCTAGAACTAGGGTTTATACTAACAGAATTCCACAAGTTTTGGTGAATGTCTGTTTCTGCAGGGGGTTAGGAAATACCAAGGAAAGGCCCACATGTCATGTTTACATAGAGATAAATATCAACCACACAATTTTCTATACTCTAGAGGGTTCCAGAAGACACCAGAACGAACGGGAGGCGAAACGGGCCCGGAGTCAGGGCCCCCGCCCTGACCCCTAGGGCGCCCGCCCTACTATTCTGGCCAATTAGGGCCAACTTCGTGGATCATGCTTCACCACCTTTGAGGATCAATCTAAACCCTTCACTTAAGGTCGGTTTGATCCGACGGCCAATGTTCATTTGAGGTGGCTATATAAGGAAGGCCCCTGACCCCCCTGAGGATCATCTCATCTCATTATTCTTCTCCAGAGCAAAAGCTAGGGTTTCAATTAGATGTAGAGAAGGAGAGAGGTCCCTTTAATTGTCTAGATCGAGGTCTTCTAGTTCTAGTTCATCTAGTTGTAATTAGAGGTGAGAGAGAGGAGGAGAGAGCTAGGAGGAGCCGGATCTGTCGGATCTTCCTCAACATTGTACCTTTGCAGCATCTGGTTCGGAGCAATCTCTAGGTTCTTCATTTATTATTTCTAAGTATCTTATTTCAGTTCTTACTTTATTCTATTTACGGGATCTCTGCTTGTATTGAGTGCTCTAGTTTACAATTGGAATTAGAGTCGTAAGCGATAGTGTAGACGAGTTTACCTGAGTTTGCGCCCAATCCTACGGATAGTTGTGGTAGCCCCAGGGGTGACAACTCTGTAAGGCCTTTGTAGTCCATCACGTTCGGGTTGGTGTTTTTGTAGAGATTTTGGCAGCCTCTCCCGACTACCTTTTTCCCAGTCTTTGTCGAGAGTCGGGAAGGTACTGTTGCTCCAAAGTAAGTAGAGTATCATGGGCCTTTGATTAGATATCCCCCTTAGAAAACTCTAAAATCTCTCTACCCAGTTATCTTATCGATCCTTGGATGCTCTTAGTTCTTTTCTAGTTCACTTCACGTTCCCCGTGGAAATCGATACCCTTGGAATACTCACGGGTGAAAGCTACAGCGGTATCCGTGCACTTGCGGATTTATCTGTTTGCGTTAAGAAATACCAATAGATTGTACCCTACATTCCAGATCGTGAGGTAGATCGCAGGAGTGACAGTCCTGTTAAGTCCTTTGTAGTCCTCCTCTTGTTTGTAAGGCAGGTAGAGCAGTTCTATTACGGGGAAATGATTGTTATGTTTCTCATTTTCCTTAGTAATACACACTACACATGAATATCTCTTATCTCGCCATGATTGCCATGTGTAATTGCACTAATCATAGTATGCTAGACTATATAGTTAAGAATGACTTAGGAAATATTTTTGTAGTTCGTCCTAATTCCATGCTAATGACTTGCTAGAATATCTGTTGAGGTGCTTATTATTATCTTATGTGGCTACATATATGCTGATCAGTATTTATCTTTTATCACAATTCATTCATTATCTATATCTTATGTGACACTTATCTTGTACTGAGTGAGATAGATGAAAACTCTCCATTACACATGCAGTGATACTCATTAATCATTATTACTCATTCCTCATTTATTCCTTAGTTTCCCTTCCTAGTGGTAAAAATATAAATAACGATACCTGGAATACTCCTAGTTAAAATGCTACATTGGTATAATCTGTGCGCTTGCAGAAATACATTTATTTTTTATTAGAAGAGCAAATGCATATTTCAATACCGCATCTCTCTGTCATGCTGGGGATGACAACCTAGCTTAAGTGACATGAAAGGTGGATAACCATTTTTGGCGCCGTTATCAGAAATAGAATTTATTCTACTTTTGGTAATGACGTTAAGAAGTATCAACAGGGGGGTCGGCCGACCTCACCCTAGGTCGGTGCTGCACCTGGTGACTCCCTACACATTAAACACATGTTTAAGATCAATACCATCCACTCTAAGGCGGTTTAGAGGCGGTGATCCAAGGGTGGAGAATTGAAGCTTCCTGGATCGATGATGTGGCGATGGAGTAGCCCCTACTCCACCTCCCACTATAAATAGAGGCTCATACCCCCCCTCTTCATACATGGTCAAGAAGCTTACAAGCTCTATTCCTTAGATTATTCTAGTAGTTAGTCTAGAGTGGGAGTTAGAGTTGAGTTGAGCTACGCTCGAGATTTCCGGAGTCATCTTCTGGAAAGTCTGGTATAGCTCTTGTATCTTTCCTTCTTTGTAAGACTTTATCTTATTCAATATATTACTTTTCCTCTACTTTACTTAGTATTTACTTTGAGCATTACTATACTTGTTATAGTCTTGTTATATGGTTTTGCTTATTACTAGCCTTTACATCAATAGTCTATGATCCTTGTGGCCTTTCCCGTATGCGATCATTGCCTATTATAGGGTGCTTTGGTTATAGATCATAGTCAAAGTAGTGAGTTGTGTGTAAGCGTGGTGCTTATACATCATCTTACTCTTGGTTACCGCTTGTTGGACAGATTGTTTGTGGTAGCTAGCAAGAGAGTGACAACCTTGTATAGTCTTTGTATTCAACCACGTCTTCTGAGGCAAGGTCTTAAAAGGTAAGGCCTCTGTAAAAAGAGCGCGCGGTCCGGTAGGAGTTTTGTCCTCTTACTGATCTATCCCCTCGCCTAGCATACTTGTATTGAGGAGACAAACTATAATGTTTAGACTAATTAATTGGCTAAGTATATTGAAGTATAGTGAATTACAGAGGAGTCCCTTTACTCTCTCGTTGTCCTCCCACCTAGCTATACTATCTAGTTATCTCTAAGTTATCATTTACCTTGGCTTATTCATTCATCACCCTTCCTATCACTTTATTCGATTACCCCTGTACTAGTTGGTACTAAGTTGAGGTGCTCTCTAGGATCTCTCTCTAATTATCATTTCTAGCTCAGCTTTCCGTTGGGAAAATATAAATTACGATACATTGGAATACTCCTAGGTGAAGTGCTACAATGGTATAATCTGTGCGCTTGCAGATTTATCCAATAGGCATAAGCAATACCAACAAAGATCAGATCAAAACTGCGTTCATAACCCCCTTCGGTGCCTATTGCTACATGACTATGTCCTTCGGGCTCAAGAACGCTGGCGCTACTTATCAGCGCGCCATTCAGGAGTGCTTGAAGGACCTCATCCCAGGGAAGGTCGAGGCTTATGTGGATGATGTAGTCATCAAAACACACTCTACAGAGACGCTAATCATCGAGATTGAGGCAACCTTCAAGGTCCTCAACGAGTTCAGGTGGAAACTAAATCCAAAAAAGTGCATATTCGGGGCGTCGTCAGGAAACCTGCTTGGCAATATTGTTAGTCGATCCAGCATCTGAGCTAACCCCAAAAAAACCACCATGGTCCTGCAAATGAAGCCTCCGTCTAACGTCAAGGACGTACAAAAGCTCGCTAGGTGCATGGCCGCCTTGAACTGCTTCATCGCTCGCCTCGGTGAAAAAGGCCTCCCGTTCTTTGGACTCCTGAAGGGCGAACAAAAATTCGTATGGAATGATGAGGCAGATCGTGCATTTGCCGACCTAAAGAGGTACCTCATGGAGCCTCCTGTTCTCACCGCCCAAAAAGATGACGAACCAATGCTGCTCTACATCACCGCCACCAACCGAGTAGTTAGCACCGTCATGGTGGTCGAACGTGAGGAAAGCGGACGCGCCTACCCCGTCTAGTGACCATGCTACTTCACAAGCGAGGCACTCAATGAGTCCAAACCAAGATACCCCCAGGGTACTCATTACCACACGGAAGCTTAGACATTATTGCCACTCGTAGTCACCGAATTTCCGCTAGGTGATATTCTGCGCAACAAGGACGCCACCGGACGAATAATCAAATGGGCGGTCGAGCTAGGGACATTCAACATCACCTTTCAGGGATGTCACACAATCAAATCTCAAGCACTCACCGACTTCATCGCCGAATGGACTGATATTCAGGCACTAGTAACCACGGAAGCTCCCAAACACAGGACCCTATTTTTTGACGGCTCCCTGTCCATCCATGGAGCTGGGGCTAGTCTCCTATTCATATTGCCATCTAGAGACAAGCTCCGATACGTTTTATGACTACTATTCCCGGCATCCAACAACGCCGCCGAATACGAAGCAGCACTCCACGGGCTCCGCATCGCCAGTGAACTCGGCGTAAAATGGATCATTGTTAACGACGATTCAGCTCTGGTGATCAACCAGCTGAACAAGGAATGGAATTGCTCCAATGAGAAGATGGACGCATACTGTGCTGCTATCTAAAAGCTATAGGGTAAATTTTTTGGGATTGAATATCACCACATCCTCCGTGACCGAAACCAGGCGACCGATGAACTGTCGAAGCTCGGATCATCACGATCCCCTGTCCTGGCAGGAGTCTTCATCCAAGACCTAATTGAACCATCAGTCACCAATAAATATGAAGCCCCATCCGACGATGTACCACCCCCGCAGGCTAACATGCTGGCCAGTACGGTTCCCACCCCGCCAATCAACTGGCATGACGAATTCATCCAATACCTCTCCAACAACCTCGTGCCATCAGATGAAACGGAAGCCGAGTGCTTAGTCCGCCGAGCTCACAACTATATCCTCATCGACGGAGTGCTAATGAGGAAGAACTCCAAGTTTGAAGCACTGTAGAAGTGCATCACCAAGGAGGATGGTGCCGCAATCCTATAGGAATCCATGCTGGCACGTGCAGGAACCGCGCTGCCGCAAAAACGCTGGTGCGAAAAGCTTTCCGAGCAGGTTTTTATTGGCCAATGACAGTCACCGACGTAGAGAAAATGGTGCGCACCTGCAAGGGATGTCAGTCCTTCACCAAGCAAACTCACCTCCCAGCTCAAGAGCTTCAAGCAATACCAGCTTCCTAGCCCTTCGCCTGTTGGGGCCTCGACATGCTCGGCCCCTTCCGACCAGCTATAGGGTCGAGATGGCGGACTAGAGGGGGGTGAATAGTCCTTTCTAAAAACATACGTGCAGCGGCAAACCAAAAAAAATGCGGAAATAAAACTATCGGTCTAGCCAAGACTACACCCCTCTATCTATAACTTTAACACCTAGCAAAGTATACTAATTGGGCTTACTAAGGTGCCAAGCTACGAAGCTCACCTAAACAAGTCTAGGTTGTAAGGTCGCACAAACCTAAGCAACTAGTACTCTAAGCAAACCGGGAGCTCGTACACATACTAGTAAGCAAAGCACAAAGCACCTAAGCTCACTAGCAATGCTCTCTAGCAAGACTACACAAGTCAACTAGAGAGCTCAACTTACTTAGCTACACAAACTAAGCAAGTGTGACTAACAAGGCTACTCAAGCCAATTAGCCATGCAAACGCTACTTCTAAGCTACACAAGCTAGAAGGTAACTAGGCAAGCCACACAAGCTAAACTAGTTACAAGAGCAACAACTACTCACTAGCACAAGATATGAACAAGTAAATACAAGCTAGTGATTTGGAGAATGCAAACCACCGAGAAGAGTAGACAAAGTTGACACGATGATTTTTCTCCCGAGGTTCACTTGGTCGCTACCAAGCTAGTCCCCGTTGTATCGGCTCACTCACTTGGAGGTTTACGACTTTTTACAGGCCTCACTCACCTAACCCCCCCACAAGGGTTGCCGCCTAACTAACACAAGATGAGGGCACTCAACGATACCTTCAACTAGAGTTGCTCTTCGCGATCTCCCGCGGGGCGTGCACAATGCCCCTCACAAAGCCTTCTCCGGAGCGCCGCATAATCTTCTTGCGCGCTTCGACGGAGCCTCAAGCCACCAGGCCGTCTAGGAGGTGGCAACCTCCAAGAGTAACAAGCACCATGAGTTTGCAACACGATCACCTAGTGCCACACGAAGCTATCTCTCAAAGCAACGCACTAGTAATCGCTCTCTCACACAATCAGATGATCACTAGCAAGTGTATGTGAGTTAGAGGGCTTCCCAAGCACACCAACACAAGCCACAAAGGCCCTAGGGTGCTCAGCACCAAGCCAAGGGCCGGCCAAGGGCTATTTATAAGCCACACCTCGAAACTTTCTGTTTTTTGCCCACTGACTGCACAACCGGATGCACTTTTCACAGGGGGTCTGGACCATCATCTGCGTCCGGACCCACCACCTGCTCCGGTCGCAGGCTCCGGACACGCGCAACACGCCAACCGGACCAACAGCTCTACGTCCGGTGCCCTAGCCGATTCAAACGGCTTCTTCCCGCACGTGCCACTGCACGCCACGTGGCTCCGGACGCACGCAACAGTGCGGGTCTGGCCAACGCATACAGCGTCTGGAAATATTTCTCCGAGCGCCCGAGCGCACCCGACAGCGCCTTCTTCACTTCTTCCACTCCAGACGCAAGTCCGGTCCTCAGTGCGGACTAACACCAGCGTCCGGCTCCTTTCACACAGAGAGCAACAGAGCGCACTAGAGCTCCGGACGCACGTCCGGATCCCTGCGTCCAGACCGCACACTGCGTCCGGATCCTTCTCCTCAACCGAGTCAGCTGGTTATGCCTCCGGTCCCATCTCCGATGGTCCGGACCTGCCACACACCTTGCGTCCGGACTCAGTTTCTCCGTGGAAACTTCTCCAAGCTTCTTCCTCTGCTTCACATGTGCTAACACAAATGTGTTCTTCACCTTGTGTATGTGTGTTAGCATTTTCACAATCATTTTTAAAGCATTTTCACTTGCTCTCACCGCGCCACTCGATCCTAATGCATCGCAAAGTTAGATCGCTCAAGTGGCACTAGATAACCTATATGCAAACAAGTTTGCCCCTCTTGATAGTACGGCTATCTATCCTAAACCCAGTCATAAACTTCTCTACACACCAATGACCAATGAAATGGAAATGCCCTATGGTTATACCTTTGCCTTGCGCATTCCATTCCATCTCCTTCTCCAATGTTGATGCAACACATGCACCAACCTATCACCAAATGATATGATCCACTTCATATCATCACGTGACCGTATTGGTTCATCGATCTTGACCTCACTTGCTCTTCACCGTTGCATCAGTCCATCGGCGTCAAGCATCACTCACTTGCTCTTCACACTTGCAACGGGTCCATCAAGCCAAGCCTCATCTTGATCTTCTCCACCTTGGTCACATGACTCCATGTCATGTTTCATGTGCATTAAGCTCCTTCATCACACAATCACCTGTGAACTAATCTCCTGTGTATATATCACTTAGACACATATTAGTCCACCTAAGTTGTCACTCAATTACCAAAATCACACAAGGACCTTTCAATCTCCCCCTTTTTGGTAATTGATGATAACTCTACAAAGATATGGAAATTAAGATCATTTTGGACATTATGCCATTTATCCATCATTTAAGATCTATGCCAAGAATTGGATAAATGCCACAAAGTCTGACTTGGTAGTGTTAGCTCCCCCTACCTATGTGCTCACAAAGTTTTGAAATAAGCTTTGCACACATGCATGAATAGACATTGTGGGAGTGCTAGCACTACTAAGTGATGCTAGCACTACAAAGTTTTGAAATAACCTTTGAATATACCCATGAAGTTGCACTTTTGAAGTTGCACCATGGTTAGCTAGATATCATCAAAAACACTAGAAACCCCGTGAGATCAACATTAGAAGCAAGATTTCTAGATACCACAAGTAGGAACAAAAATATCTAGCTTACCAACCTATGCATGCTAGTTGACAAATCATCATTCAAATCCTATAACTAGCATACACCACACAAGCATGCATATAAAGATAATACTTATGCAATATGCAAGGCAAGCACATGAATATGCACATATCAAATGCAATCAATCAAGTTCATGAGCTTGCTCCCCCTACTTGTGTGCATCTCTTAGTCTAAGACTTTGATCCTTTCGATCTTGTTCCCTTGTCCATGTCCATGTCTCTTTCCCTTTTAGTGCATCTCCAATCGCTAATATATCTTTGTTCACTAATCTCTCCCCCTTTGTCATCAATTTCCATAAAAGGTATGCTCATATTGATGCAAAGGTTGCACTAGGGTAGATGGTTGATACTTTTTGATGGACACCGACATATGTGTATTGAATGGCTCTTCATGTAAGATCATTGACCATTATACCATTGAGTAGGTCAATTCGCCTTTGATCAAAGCAAATGTCATCCAAATAAGCTTTGCTAGCAAGAGAACTCTTGGTTTGATCACTTAAAGTTGAGGATCACTTGTTAACTTGTAGGATATCACTTGTGACATACCATGTGTAGGATTGCTTGAATGAAGACACATGTAGGCTATCACAAGTATGCTAGAACTAGACATCTTTTGCAAGTACCAATATGAAAGTTGATACTATTTGAAAGATTAGCATAAGTCTAGATACCACTTGTAGGTTACATCTTGATATCCATTTGCATTATTGTCTTGTGCTTCAACTAGATTCTTCTTCATGAGCTTCTATGTTGGACTTGAACTAGAATAAATAGCATACGCTTCCAAGTCCGGTTTAAACCCTCTCTAAGCTTGTTCACACACATTTAGTGGTTATCTTATAGAGGTTGTACTTGTCAGTTGATTGCAATCCAAAATAGATCAAGTACTTGGGTTTACTAGCTTATGAACAAACTCATATACCACCACTAGATCACATAACTCAATCAAGCAATAGTGGTAGGCTATAAGCATAAAATTCATTTGATTTTCAATGAATGATCACTATGGATGACTATATGCACTAAACATGTCCTAATAAATGTATGTATGCATATGTCAAACAATTTCACCTTTGCTATGTTGGAGTAGAGGATAGTCATATAGATTCATCTCCAATTAGCAATGTGAAGACCAATTGATAACTAGTTTGAATGCCAATCTTCACCCATATGAATTGAGTCCCACTAAAGATCAAGTGCACTTTCTTGTTGTGGTTTACTTGCTTCTCTTCTTGATCAATGCTTGCATGAGAGAATACCAAATGATGTATCACTTGTAGATTTATGAATTGCTCTCTTTTGGGTGTTGCTTGCTTTCTTTTGATCAATCCTATGGATTTCTTCAACTAAGCATCCAAATGACCCCTAGATCACCACTTCCATGTTAGCCTTCCAAGTACCACACTTGGTTTTACCTACACAACGGAAGCCCCTACACTTAGGGAGAAGTGACCTATCTCTAAGAATCATCCTTCATACTCACTTGAAGATAACTTTGTTTGATTGATTCAAATATTGAACTCCATTTGATGAATGAACATGAATCCAATATGAGTTCAAACTATCTTGTTTAAGACCTTTTCTTTCTATCCATTGATCTCAAATCATCACTAGAGCTTAAACCTTATCTCTATCTTGAATTTGATCTTTATCTTCAACTTGAGTACCAAATGTGCTTCACAATCAAGTGGCCTTGTACTCAATGCTTGTCATGCTTCTAGCTCAAACCAAGATCAAACATAGGTGCCTCAATCACTTATAAACATGATTCCAACTTGAGGACCTTTCAATCCAAGTGACTCTAGAACAATCCAATATTTGTCACTTTTCTAGCAGATTCTGTACTCTTCAAAGAACATATCATATCTCCAAAAGTACACATCCAATGATTATGAAATTGGGGGAGATGTTCTTCATTAAGTCATCTAGAAGCCATAAAAATTTGAGTTTCATTGGTCTTCTAGATTGCTACCAGATTTCACATCTTTCCACATAGGTACATGCTGAAAACTGCTGCACATGTGTTGACAAGATCCACTCCAAAACCAAAGTATCCCTTATCCACTAATCATGAAACTTTAACAGCAACTAATACCATAAGTTTTTAGCATGTGTACCAAATTTCAAGCCAATCCAAAAAGATTTGAACTCTCAAACATGGCTATGATCACAGCTAGCTCAGATTTTGAGTATTGACAAAAGTTGACAAATTGAGCTATGCTTCTTCAAATTGAACCAAACTTGATGTTAACTTGTTTGAACATTATCTCAAGACATATATACATTGAATTCACTTACTAAAAGTAGTCTCTTGATCATATCCATTCAAATCAACTCAAACTTGATCACTAAGCATTTAATCCATTCAAACATCTTATAGCAAGCAACTAGTGCTCATATATGTATCTAATCCAAACAACTCATATGCACTATGTGTATATCCAATTCAAATATCTTATACACACCCAAATGAACTTGATCAACAAGAAATATAACTTGGTAAATCATGATCAATCCATTTGCAAGCTTCAACTTGAATAATTGCAAGCCTTCAAAATAATCCAATCAAGCACCACAACTTGACTATGAACTTGTATGTTGTAGCACTTAGACTTCATTCTTTTCTCTTAGCATTGGGATAAGGATAGCACTAAGCTTCATTACTTGATTCAATCATATGATGAATTAGATGCAATTACTTGAATCAACTCTCCAATGCCAATGGTACCTACACACATTCATCCACTTGTTGATGGTACCCAAACTAGTTTGGGTCCTCTCAAGTTAGGAGCAACATACTTAGGCAATGCCTTAGTATGAATAGTGGGATGTTTTGCAGTAGCAACCATAGAGGTACCATTACCATCCTTTCTAAGCATATGATCATCAACAGTTGAAATAGGCTTAGAAGTCAAACCTAGGAGACATGAACGAGACATGTGTCCCCTTTTCCGACATGAGTAGCACACTCTCTTTGCTTGAGCCTTTTCTTCCTTGCTCATGTTGTGCTTCTCATTGTCTTGCCTCTTCTCTTTTGCTTGAATCTTCATCTCAAGCTTGGTAGGACACCTCGAGGCAAAGTGTCCTATATCTTCACACTTGAAGCACTTGATGTGAGCCAAATGATTCTTCTCTTGATCTTTGCTCATCATCATCTTGTTGGCATCATGAATGGGAGTTGGATGCCTTGCTCTAGCTTTGCCACCTCATCTTGTTTTCTTCTTCTTTGTCATCCCCGAATCACCATCTTGATGTTTGATCTTGTATTGCACTTGGGGCTTGACTTGTGGCTTAGCTTGATCATTCTTGGTTGGACAAGCATTTGCAAGATGTCCCATCCCATGGCACTTGAAGCACATGAAATGAGATAGCTTCTTTTGGTCTTGCTTCTTCACTTCCTTGCCCTTGCTCTTGAGAAAACCGATTCCACACTTGTCACCATAGCTTCTTTTTTTGTTCATCATGTGCTCAAAGGAGACTTTGGAGTTGTAGCACCTCTCTAACTTGTTGCTCATATTCTTCAATTAACTTTTGAGCTCATTGTTCTCCTTCAAAAGGTTAGTCTCACAAGACATAGAAGTAGAACAAACATCTATATGTGAAGAACATGGAATATCAAGTAGATCATCACAAGAGGTGGATACATGCTTCTTGCCTACATCACAAGGGTTAGTAACAATATGTAGTTGATCATTTGACCCATGTGATGAGCTTTCATCATTTTTAAGGTTCATCAACTCATTTATTAGATTACCATGTTTGTGAACCAAAGCCTCATGAGATACCCGAAGATGCTCATGATCTAGCTTTAGTTCTTCATGTGAAGATTTAAGAACATCAAGTAAGTGCTTATGTTCTTCACATGAATCTTTTAGAGTTGAGATTTTCTTTGTAGAAGCTTTGATTAGTGAAGCATGCATTTCAATTAATTCTTCATGAGAATCAACAAGTTTCTCATGAGTCACATTAAGCTCTTTTTGTGAACAAATAGAAGTGTGAATTATTTTCTTTTGTTGTTCACAAGTTTTCTTTAGAGAAGAGATTTATTTTTCCAAAGACAAGGTTTTAGTTTTCTCATTCACTAAAGACATGGTCATGCTAGCAAGTTTATCTACAAGCTCATCATATGAATCAACATGATCAAGAACATTGCTATTTGATACCTTTGTGTCACCTTGTGACATGGAGCAATGTGATGATTTTGGAGGGCTTGTAGTAGCACCATCATCAACCAAGCATGAACCATTTTCATCACCATCAAGTGTGCATGGAGTAGCATCATCAATAGCAACACTTTTGGCATCATCAATCTTGTCAAGTGAGCTTGTAGTTGATCCTTCATCATCATCACTTGACCATGAGGTGGAGCAATCTTCCACAATCACCAAGTTGTGGTCATGCTCAACATCCTCATGCACCACTAACTCATCACCATCACTTGAGACCGTCCCATATTTTTCAATAAGATAGGACCAAATCTCATGAGGTGTCTTCATGTCCATGATCTCTCCAAATATGCATTGAGTCAAAGATCTATACATGATGTTAGTAGCTTGGATTTTGAGGTCTAGGCATTTCTCTTGTGCTTGGGTTAGGTTCTCTTCATCCCACACATGAGAAAAGCCTACATCTATGATCCACCACATTTGAGGGCAAATAAATTTGAAATTGCACACCATCCAATTTTTCCATCGTGCAAAGTGAGTGCCATAAAAAATGTGTGAACAATCAACATCTAGCCCACAAGTCGCCATCCTCTCGGGTCGGTAAACACCACAAATGAGAGACCAAGGCTCTAATACCAGGTGTAGGGTCGAGATGGCGTACTAGAGGGGGGTGAATAGTCCTTCCTATCACATTTATCATTTACCCCCCTATACTAGTTGGTACTCAGTTAAGGTACTTTCTAGGATCTCTCTCTAATTATCATTTCTAGCTCAGCTTTCCCTTGGGATAAAATAAATTACGATACCTTGGAATACTCCTAAGTGAAGTGCTATAGCGGTATAATCTGTGCGCTTGCGGATTTATCCAATAGTCATAAGAAATATCCATAAGCATTTCTGGCGCCGTTGCCGGGGATAGGGATTTATCTCTATTTTTTGTACGATACTAAAAAGTGTCAACAAGCATTTCTGGCGCCGTTGCCGGGGATATGGATTTATCTCTATTTCTGGTACGACGCTAAGAAGTGTCAACAAGCATTTTCTGGCACCGTTGCCGGGGAAAGCATAGCCTAGAAATTTTAATTAGATCGAATCCGGAAATTATCGTTAACTTAGTTATCAATTAGTCATAGGGGCTTACCCCTGTCTGTGTCTTCCTTTATTGTGGAGCAAGACAGTTTATGAACGGTTTCCAACTGCTGGGAAACTACCTAGAGGATCCTGAGCAGCTGTTGAGGAGGTCTAGACGTCGTCAAGTCCCACCTCAGAGGTTCATCTCGAACCTGAATCCGTTCAAGGAAGGAGGCTCTACACGACCACTCAAGGAAGCTATGGCCCAGAAGGCGATCTCTGACTTCTCGGCTCCGTTAGCTACCCACGTAGTTCAGGGCCCCGAGGTCAACTTCGGGGATGCCACCTTCGAGCTGAAGCCCGCCTTGATCCACATGGTGCAGGCCAACCCATTCTTCGAGAAACCCATGAGGATGCCAATGCTCACCTGCAGTACTTCATGGAGTTATGTGGCACATTCACTTTCAAGGGAGTGGCGTCTGACGCCATTCGTCTTTGCCTTTTCCCATTCTCGCTATTGCAGATTTATCCAATAGTCATAAGAAATACCCATAAGCATTTCTGGCGCTGTTGCCAGGGATAGGGATTTATCTCTATTTTTGGTACAACGCTAAGAACTGTCAACAGTTACCGCTTGCTGCATGGATTGTTTGTGGTAGCTAGCAAGAGGTGACAGCCTTGTCTAGTCATTGTATCCCACCACGTGTTTTTAGGCAAGTTCTTAAAAGGTAAGGCCCCCGTAAAACGAGGGCGCGGTCTGGTAGGAGTTTTGTCCTCCTACTGATCTATCCCCTCGCCTAGCATACTTGTATTGAGGAGGCAAACTATAGTGTTTAGACTAGTTAATTAGTTAAGTATATTGAAGTAGAGTGAAGTACATAGGAGTCCCTATACTCTCTCGTTGTCCTCCCACCTAGGTATTCTATCTAGTCCGTTCTAAGTATCATTTACCTTGACTTATTCATTCATCAACCCCTTCCTATTACATATATCATTTACCCCCCCTATACTAGTTGGTACTAAGTTGAGGTGCTCTCTAGGATCTCTATCTAATTATCATTTCTAGCCCAGCTCTCCCTTGGGAAAACATAAATTACAATACCTTGGAATACTCCTAGGTTAACTGCTACAACGGTATAATTTGTGCACTTGCGGATTTATCCAATAGTCATAAGAAATACCAACAACCACCTCGCACACTCTGCATGTCAACTCGCGGATAATGCGATCGAAGTATGGCAAGCCGATGGGCAAGCAGCTCCTGCACCGTCGACGATGTGAAAGATTTAAAACGTTCCAAGAAGCCCTTCGCCCTCGACAAAACATCACCAATCGCCGCCTCCGACGGAGGAGCTGGGACAAAGGTCACGTTATCTACACAAGCCATCACTAGGCCAACTTCTTGAACCAGGATCCAGAAACGATCACGCCCGGCAATGACCTCGGCCTCCAGTTCTACAACAGAAAGCAACTCAGCACCAAAACTAGCCAAGGAGATAACACAGTCAACCGGAAAATCATCGGAACGAACCTTTCTGTGCTACTTGCATCTGGTGAATCCTCAGGTTGGAGGCAACAACCTCCTCCTGAACCTTCGCCACTTGGTCACGAAGCTCCGAGTTGATGCGTTCCATCTCTAGGACAGCCCCTTCTAGCTCACGCAACCGCGCACAAGCCTCCTCCAGAGCCCCCACCAGAGCCGCGACCCGAAGCTTGCGTCCCCGGCTTGTTCTCAAAAGTGCCTACAACACGACGGTCAGCAGACTAGCCTAAGGACAGATCGTTCCACAGTAAGTCAGGAAAAAGAAAGACTATCACTTACTTCGACACGATCTAGCACGTCTCAGGCCCCATTAGAATCACCATCATCAGCAAAAGCTTGCTCCCCCGAGCAAGGAAACTCCTCGTGACCAGGCTCGACGACTACCGATGCCCGTCTCCTCCGCCTCTTCCTCGGACGGGAACCAAAAGAGAATGGCGCCGCATCGTCATCATCAGGCCTCACCCCCGCACCAGCTTCAGGAGGCACCTCATCAACGGCACCCACGGGAACCTCCAGATCTCTATAGGAATCAAGGCCGCCGCCAACTCTAGGGCCATCCACGACCCACGGCTCCGACCTTAGCGGCTCCGACACGACAACGGTCGCTTCCGCCCCGAGAAACTCTTCAACGACCAGACCCTGATCAGTGGCCTCTGGCACGTCGCTATGCGACAACCCAGTTCCATGAGACCTCACCCAATTATAAGTCATCCACAAATAAAGAGACGACCCAAAAGCAGGAAAAACAAAAGCACTCACCAAGGAGACACCTTCTGCTGAGAACTCCTAGTCGCCCTGGGGGACCTCGACGACCCGACCAGACCCAAAGTCCTCGGCTCTGTATATGCGCTAAGCGGGACGTCTTCGTCCCCCAGATAGGCACCATCGCCGCCCTACCCATAGAGCGGTTGATTGGGTGGAACATCACCGGATTCGGTGGTACTAGTAGCAGTGATAGCCACTGGTAGTGTGGAGAACTCCGGTAGCAACCCGGAGGATGGCAAAAAAGCAAAATAGGTGGCACGATCCTCGCTGTGGATATACATGACTAGGACATATAAATAAAGACGGCGAATGCAACATGAGAACACAACACAAGCTACAAACACCAAACCTGGGGAGGAGGAGGACGGAGAGAAAAAACCTTCCTAAGCCGTACCGACGTAGAGCGCTTCTCAAGATCGAAGATGAACTTCAATCATTTGTCAGCAACAACTACGTCAATCCTCTCAGACGCCTCCCTAGTATTGTCCTCTCCTCCAGCATATTCAAAGGTCGGATGCTTCCTTTCCTTGCAAGGTTGGCAGCGCCTAGCGATGAAACTACAAGCAACCTGCATGCCATCAACAGTATCATGATCAAGCAGTTTTAGTAGCTCCTTCACCTTCTCCAAGCCAGTTGCAGAAGGCATCTCCGACCAGCTCGCCAGACCCTTTGGCACCAGCGTAGGGTCGCATAGAGTGCAGGGCTCTTCCTGGTGGATATAAAACCACCTCGACTTATGCCCCGCAAACTTAAAATGCAGCGGCATCGAGATATATTTTCCAGCCATACCGTCCAGGAGCCGAACATACACTGAACCAATAACCACGGAGGATCCAGTTCCATTTGGCTTGAGATGAAAAAAGTATTGAAACAAATCAAAGTGGGGATAGATCCCAATAAACGCCTCGCATAGGTGAATGAAAGTCGCGATATGTACAATCGAGTTCGGGTTCAAGTTTCACAAATATATTTCATAATACCGCAACAATCCGCGAAGAAAAGGATGCACTGGAATGCGAAAACCGCACCGAAAGAATGGCTCGAACACCACAAGCTCACCGGTGTCCGGGGTCGGAAACTCCTCACTAGTCGCTGACCGCCATCCGCCGACATCTTCGTCCGAGAGCAGACCACCAAAAACCAATTCATTAATCTCATCCTTCCTCAAGGCGCATCATGTCTAGTGCTTCGCCTAGGGCGGCACCACCAACTCTTCAGCTCCAGCATTCGGCGTCGGCGGCGCAGTAGCCCACCTAACTGCCGCCGCGGCCCTATTCGCCGCCGCATCGCCGTAGACAGCTTTACAGCTCCACCCCTCTTTGGCGCCATTGTAGGACTAAAGCAAGTGGACTTCGAGACCTACAATGGAGAACAAGAAGGGCACAAGCAAAATCGAAAGGCGATTGAGGAAGACGAAGGGCTCTACCGTAAAGGAAAGCGTGAAAACCGCCACTGCTAAGTTTACCTTTTATACCAAGGCGCTTCGCCTCCTAGGGGTTTTGGGAAACCACGACGGTCTAGTACGCAACCGCCACGACATCCGCATTCTGCGGCGCAGACGATTCGCCTGACATGGGCCGCTAACCGCGTGGTTATTTCGGCCCACTTAACCTTTTATTTCTTTATCTTTTTAAATAATCTCCTTAATTTGCTATTAATGATTTCCCAAATCTCGCTAACTCCGTAGTCCCGAGGACTGGGTTTTACAATTTTTCAAGAATTTTCTTTGCAGCTACGGTCCTTCCGCTACAGTAAGCTAGTCGTCAAACTCCACCAACCACTGGAAGCGGAAGCACTCGAGGACTTCGCCGACCATAGCTACGACTCATACGCCTGGTCGCCTATTCCCGACCAGGCTCGGGGACTCCGTCGACTATGTGACCCAAGCGAAGCTCGGGGACTGCGACCACTGTGTTTTTGGCAAACGAAAGCTGGCATACCCCAGCAGATACTTGGGGACTGCGAACAGTACAGAGCAACATGATTCTGATACAAGAACCGTCGCACTCCTTACATCAGGCTCGGAGATTATGGGTATTCGCAGTCGTTTTTTACAAATCTTATGTTTCAGTCTGTTATGCATCCTTTATCTTTTACTAGGTAAATGTCGTGCGTTGCAACGGCAATAAATTTTTTGAACTTATGTATTAACCCGTGAGCGTTATTTTTTGGTAACTGTGGCACTTCACCCGTTTACAATGGTAAAGTGGGTTCCCCGACACTCAAGATACACTTGCAATTCTAGACTCTTAAGGTACTTCGCCGTGATGAAAATAAAAAGCATTGTCATCAAGGAAAAAAATATGGCTTCAAATCTTTGCTAACTGCAAGCAAAATTTCAAAGAGAAATACTTTTCACAGAAAAAAATTTTGAAAGAGAAATAGTGGAACAGAACATACATTTCGGTGGATACAGTTTCAGAGAAAAAAACGCAAAGAGGATGGAAATAAGACTATTAAACAAGACATATTTTCTAAGGTGCATCTACATCATGTTTTACCTTCAACTTTATTAGATCTTAAAAAGAACAAATATTATAGAGTAAAAAAACAAATATTATAAGGTTTAATAATGCAAACTTCCTATGCTAAGTTCTTCACAATAATCAAAGTGGCACAACTGATATCCATCGTATCATTAGCGTTGTGGTTTTGGAGTTCAGATTGCAGCTCTGTAGTCTATGAACTTCAACCTCGATCCTGCAATCGCTCAATTCTTTTATCTTGCTTTGCCGTACAAGATCTTTCTATAGATAAGTTGGGTGTCATCACCCACAACCAAAATCACCTAGAAATCAAATAAAATAGTTTAGAGTTTTGTAAATATTTTTGATAGAATTTGATGAGTCTACTCACTAAATTAAATACTGATAATTATATCACGGATAAATTAGTTCACTACAAATCTAATTGAACTGGGCAACAAAACATACAATATTTCTCTTTGTCTACACTTGTTCATAAATTGGTTCACTACAAATCTACTTGAACTGCAAGTCTGACACAAGGGCAACAAAACATACAATATTTCTCTTTGCCTACGCTTGTTCAATATTTCAACCACCCAAAACAAGAACAATTAGAAAGGTTCACATGTATCTAGTTTCACATCATAAGGAAAAAACATACAAAATGTACAGCCACTTAAGTTACATACCAATAGAAGAATGATTCACGCTCTTTACGATGCTTATAATTGTTTGTGTTACGGAGGGTAGATCATGACTTTGATGAGCAGAACTGCAGCCACGGCAAGGCTGACTGCAAGCAGGATCTCGATGCCAGCTTCATCCTGTGTCAAGTCTTGAATCTGAAAGTATATATCCCTTGCCTCACGAGCGGATCCTGGACAGATCAGATCAAAGCACACGAACCGCAGGTGCCACAGACATGGATCCAGTAAAGAACATTGAGTTCATAGGCATAATACTTGCATACACATGTAATTAGATCAGATCAGATCAGACCAGAGTCCAATACGAACTGCTCAGTTTTGACGAACTGACGAAGACATGAGCTCCTAGCGTGCCACGGCGGCGGTGCAAAACGGCGGCGACGGAGACCGGAGCGCCTAGCACTAACGGGGCATGGACAGTTCATGTGTGGGAGCGAGGAGACGCGGCGCAACGTTGGCACAGGAGACGACGGCATGGGTCGTCGCCTTCTGGGGAGAAGCAGGCGTCCTCCTCAGCTCTTCCGACGGCGTTGGCGCGGCTGATGGTGTTTTGACTCGATCGTGCAGGTGCTCGTGCGTGATTTTCTGTCTTGATGGCCATCCTGATTGGTTGCCTACCTAGATTGGTGGCCTTCCTGATGATTCTGGCGCCACGGGTGAGATTTTTTTCGCGTGATTTTCTGTTGTGGGGGAGGGTTGCGGAAGTTTACTCCTGCGCCGGGTAGCGATGGATGCGGGTGGTTTTGGTGTCGCCTTGCGCCGAGTAGCGATGGATCGCGGGCGGTTTTGTGTCGCCTGTGGACGGAATCAATCCCTATATTTTAGTTCTATAGATAAAGCTTGGTACCATATCCATACTTCACCTACTACCAAGCTCGGGGACTTACGGTGAATGTACTAATTTTCTTCTCGACAAACTCTGCTGTTTCCGAGTTGTTTTTGCAGAGTCTAAGTGGGTACACTTTATCAGGAAAGGACTTTCAAAACTTTCTTCTTTAGCATGTCACATTCTTCCGACAAGCACCGCAACCTCCGATGAGTCGGGCTGTTCGCAGATCATGCTACGACGCTCTTGACCAACTCGGCCTGGTCGGGAGACTTCTTTGAGAAGGGTCTCGACCAGGCAGCCAGGTCGGAACTCTGCCACCACGTTCACGCACGAAGGCGACAAGCCGAACGTCTCCAATGACGACGCCGTAGGCTCGCCAGAAGAATGCAACGTGCTCGGGGACTTGTTGGGGATATTACCTTGGCACATCTCGAGGGACCTTATGGGCCTACCGACCAGAAGATGGCCCATGCGGCACGCGACCAACCCGTCGTACTCGCCAGGGACTCTGGAGAGCCTTGCTCGCCAAGAAAACTCCTAGTAGATAAGTTCGGATCCCTTACCTTAAGGGACCGATCGTAATCTGTTAGGATATGGGAACTGTGACCCTGCTCCCCGGCTATATAAGGCGAGCAGGACCCCCTCGAAACAGGGGATCGATACCTCGTGTAACCTAATACTCATATAAATCCAACCACCAAAACACAGGATGTAGGGTATTACAGCGATTTGCCGGCCTGAACTTGTATAAATCGCCGTGTCTACGCTCTCTATGTTCCGCTTGATCACTGTTGCCACACATCCACCTACAATCTATTACCGTAGGGTACCCCTAGGTAGACTGCGATGAGTATTTTGTCGACAGAGTAGCTATTCTAATTCTCTGGTGGAGAGAGGGATATGAAACCCTAGTTTTGATGGCTTTCTCTAATAATGATTTCTCCTCTCTTCTTTAGGGGTGGCAGGGCCCAACTTATATAGCCCCCTCAAATGAACGTGGACCGTCGGATCAAACCGACCTTAGGTGAAGGGTTTAGATTCATCCTCAAAGGTGGTGGAGCACGATCCACGAAGTTGAAGCCGATTGCCTAGAGGGGTAGGGCGGCCGCCCTGGGGCTGGCCCCCCTCCGCCTTCGGTTCAGTCCAGTTTCTTCTAGAGCCTTCCTGAGTATTCTTTTTCGTGCGGAGGTCTTTTCTCTCTATGTAAACATGACATGTAGACCTTCTTTGGCTCTTTTCCTAATAACTCCCTGTAAGAGCATAAACTCACCAAAACTTGTGGAAATTTGTCAGTTAGACCACCTAAGTCTATGGTGGTGATCCAATTAAGCCGTTTTTAGTTCTTGTTGACATATAGAAATTGGTACTTAACGACCGTCAACAAGCTCCTCAAGCTTACCCTTTGCTCGTCCCTGAGCAAACAGCTAAACTCAGATGGATCAGGAGTTGCTTCAATATTTTCTTTCTAACAAGCACAAATGCATTCAAAATAGAATTCACCTTCAAATTAGAGTGAACTATCCTTCTTTAGCCATGGGGCTTAGTACTTGCACTTGAGTCTTGAGTAATTGAAAGACAGAATAATCAAGTCAAGCACTATGTCTCATGCTATGTACTTCACTTCTGTTTTGGAGTTTTCATAAATTTTTAAATTAAAACTTAGAGTTCCCTAAGCATGACTCTCTCAAGTCTCTCCTATGTGGTATTTGTGGATCTGAAGGCAAAAAATGTTGATTCACTCACCTAATACTAATGGAATTTATGTGGAGTTCATAGGTGTGGAGATAGCTCAATCATACTTGTAATGCATATATTGTCTAATCAAACCGTGGATCCAAGGGAACTCGTCATACAATTAAATCAAGATGTGCATGTGTGGTAAAGTAAATGATAGTAATAATGATGATGTAATGGTGATGATAAAAATCTTACCTCTCATTGCTACTTATATTGCTATTTCTCTTCTTTTGATCTTTGCTTTGAGAGAACCTGGGCTATCTTTTCTTTGCTTTTTTTCAGGTGGGTAGTTGCATACCCCTAATTCTACTGTCGGACACGTGTCCATTTTTTCCACTCAGGCGGGTATCTTTGTACCCATATTTCTAATTTGGACACTTGTCCATTTTTACCCCTCGTCTCACTCTTTTTCTTTCTTTTTGAGGTTTCGGGCACTTGCCCCTTTTTATTTCCTCGGATATCTTTCTGCATAGCCCATGCCTCTTTCTGCATTGAATCTTTTGAACAGAGAGAATAACAATACTTTGGGACATTGAGTGATAACAATATATTTTTAGCACATTTTTGGTGGATGATGATGTGTATTTCCAGTGTAGAAGAGCAACGATGTAGATGTGTGCTAGTGAGTATCTTGATTCCAACCGCATGAAAAGCTCCTTAAGGGTCTACACAGCTCGATCAAACTCAATGTAAAAGCGTGGAGTTTCTATCAAGTATGGGTGTGGTAGGAATTAACTCTCTGTCATGCTAGGAACTCATCATGTGGCATTTTTAAGTTTTCAAAATAAATCTCCAGTTTATTGTTGCAAGAACAAGATGAACAGTAGCTTAGACTTTCTCATATTATGTCCATCATTTACCTAGACTTAGTTTAAGCTCATGCTCCCACAGGTATTTAGATCATTGTTTAACATTTATTGGGAGAACTTTATATTGAAAGCTAGGTTCTTGCAAGCAAGTAAACAGAGGAATTGTTCATCATTTCCATCATGCATTTTTTAAATAGATTTTTATTCAAGGCAGAATTAAACTCAGCAAAATAAAGCACACTTATCTACACTATTTTTATTTGGTTTTCATGATTAAGAAATGCAGTAAAATAAACAGAAAAAATATTTATTGGGTTTTCTAAGTTTTTAGATTTTTTTTAAATACATAAAGGCAACAAAATAGAAAATGACTACAGAAAAATAAAACAAAGGGAAATAAAAACTTTCCTTGATAAACGGGGAGGCACTCCCCCAAGCTGGCTGATGCTGATGCTGTGGCTGGTTTCATTGGAAGTGAAGGAATTGAAGTAAATTAGACACATTCTCACCTATAGAGGCGTTCTCATCTCGCATTTCCTGCATGGCGGTGGCATTGTCCTGGTTCCACTTCTACTGCTGCTCCAGTAGTTAGGTGTGTCGGGCTTGTGTCTCTTGGATGGCAAGGAGGTTGCTGTCGGTGCGGGCGTAGCAGGCGCCGGTCTCATAGTAATAATCTCCGGTGAATGCGTATGTGGCGTCAGAGGCTCGACCTGCATCAAAATGAGACTGGGTCCCGGACCCTGATGCTCCATATGGGTCAGTGGAATACCTTCCAAATTGGTACGGTCTGTTTGCCCATTGTTGGCCTTGTGCTTCCTGCCATGCTTCCTAAACTGGCTCCTCCTGTCGAGTGTATTGACCCCACGGGTCCCTAAGGACGCGAGGGTTGTAATCATTATAACTGATGTGCGCCGGCTCCTCTGGGCCTGGATCAGCTCCGCGCCATGTGCATTCTTGATGACTGGCCATCCTTTCGGAGGTCATGCGCTGTGGAGCTATATGATTCACAGGCCCTCCTTCAATATCAATCAATAACTTTGGACAACATAGAGCCCAAGACCTGGGTTAGGTAACCGGACCTTGCCCTTATCATATAGTATGTACATAATGTCATGTTCTTCTTTAACATCCTTCCTTGTCTAAACGGGTAATCAAAGATGTGCAACCAACAGGACCTGCAGATTTGGTGTACTAAGCCAATGTGAAACTAATAAAACTATAGGTGAAACATGCACTTTATTAACAGCAGCGAAAAGAAGTAGCAGATCTCCTACTCTCACCTTCCTAATGTCATCTCTAGGGAACAAAACATATCCTATCCACTTATGAAACATATGAAGTGTGGGATGCTCTATGTCGCTAGTTTGGGGCTGTAAAAAGTATTGGTCTCTAGAAATCTCCCGCTAGAACTAGTGTCTATCAAAATTGGTAAGCTCAGCATCTAAGTCTAGGATAACTCTTGGAGAGAAACCAAGGTGGTCACTCAACTCCCTCCATGACAGAATAAAATCTTGCTTGAACAACTGAAAGGCCTAGGCGATCCCACCCTCACTCAGTTGTAGGGTATTTCTCTGGTGGAGAGAGGGATATGAAACCCTAGTTTTGATGGATTCCTCTAATAATGATTTCTCCTCTCTTCTTTAGGGGTGGCAGAGCCTTGCTTATATAGCCCCCTCAAATGAACGTGGATCGTCGGATCAAACCGACCTTAGGTGAAGGGTTTAGATTCATCCTCAAAGGTGGTGGAGCACGATCCACGAAGTTGAAGCCGATTGGCTGGACGGGTAGGGTGGCCGCCCCAAACCCTAGGGCGGGCGCCCTGGGGCTAGCCCCCCTCCACCTCCGGTTCAGTCGAGTTGCTTCTAGAGCCTTCCTAAGTATTCTTTTTCATGCGGAGGTCTTTTCTCTCTATGTAAACATGACATGTGAACCTTCTTTGGATCTTTTCCTGATAACTCCTTGTAAAATCATAAACTCACCAAAACTTGTGGAAATCTGTCAGTTAGACACCCTAAGTCTATGGTGGTGATCCAACTAAGCCTTTTTAGTTCTTGTTGACATATACACTACAAGGCAATCTATGACATTAATTATGACAATAACTATTTTTTCTTGGCATTGTTTCCCTTCTGTGACTATATTTTATTGTCATAGAAGCTCCGTCACTAACTTAAAAGTCATCACAGAAGGTCAAATTTCTTGTAGTGATAGAAATTGATTCTTAACGATCATCAACAGTGGGTAAGTCATGAGATCATTCATACAGACAAATCAAGGTTTGAGGTACTATTGAAACAATCTTGCACATCTTTTCCTTAACCATGCCTAAACCTTGATTTGTTGGTGAACAATGAGGGAATAGTGTGTCCTATGCTAACTAAAATGCTAGAACCAGTCTTTTTATAGCATAGAAGATGCCATGACAACAACACCCTTATTTCAAATATTTGTGCATTCCTTCGGGTATGTGTTCTCCACTAATCCTTTTTAGAAAAGAAACAATGAATGGAGAGAAAATGCATACCAGTATGCCAGGATCTACAATTTAAGAACGAAGCGATGGCATGACAAGAGGATCAAGGTAAAGGAATTCAACCAAGGAGACAAGGTCCTCTTGTTCAACTCAAGGATCAAGCTATTCGGCCATGGAAAACTTCGAAGCAAGTGGGAAGGGCCCTTTCTTGTCATCAACGTCGCCACTCATGGTTCGGTCACACTGCAAGATGACAACGGCAACATCTTCAAGGTAAATGGCCAACGACTCAAAGTTTTTCATGAGCATTCTCCACCTAAAAAGAAATTGATGAAATAAGTTTTGTTGAAGATCATGATCTAACTTAAACATCAAAATTTATGCTAAAATTTTAGTTCATCATTTAAACTTTCTTCTCCTAGAGTAGAATGCACTTGACATTAGTAGTCCACACAAAAAATTTCAGCCCAGTTAGAGCCAAAGTGACGTCAGGCGACGTGCTTTTGAACCCAATAAGGCCCATTTCCTGGTCACGTGTAGTGGAGCCCTGGGACACTCATATCCTACCTCCGGTTTACACCAATGTCTCGATAGGACCATCGGCCGACATGGTCCTGATGTGTCCAGCCAGACTCGTTTGTTCTCGAACATTTGCCCAACGTTCCCTTGGCGTCCCGATTGTTTTCCTCGCAAAAGAAGGGCTGGAACGTTGGCAAAGGCCTTTTTAGGCTTCCCTCTCCTTCTTCTTCCTCCCACCTTGCCATTCTTCTTCACCAACAACCTTTCTCTCTCTCTTGAACCACCATTCTACCAACACTCCATGGCTCCCACCAAGTTGCCACTTGTTCCACGCGAAGAAGGCCCTTCTGGTGACCTGTTCATCAATCCGGAAGGCTAGATCTTAGCTATGGCAGTCAAAGTCATCGATGCAGTACCCCTGGCCATGGTGCCACTACCAGGGGGCTTCGTAGGGGCCAAAGGGGGGGGTCTGGCGACCCGCTGATGAGGACATCCCGAATGTTGACACTTCTCCCATACCCAAACAAAATGCTATTGACTTTGTTGGACCTATTACAAGACAACAAGCAAAACAGTTAAAGCAGGAAATAAATGCTCAGGTGAACGCTAACCTTTCATTTGTTACAAAAAATGTTGATAATTTATCAATGCATTCAGGTTGTTGCTTTATTGTACTTAGGAATGATGGATCATATGAAAGTGAATGGGACGATGACAATTTTAGTCCACAATACGTGTTGTTCTAATGAATTCTTCAAGTGCAAAATTCAAGACTGAAACAGTGAAAGCTATCCCTAAATAAATATTAACATTTTCATCTTGAATTGTTATATTTTTTTCACTTCTATTTCAGATTCCACTTAAATTATGGATGTGCAAGGTGCTACAAGTATGCGATAAAATCTGCAACTATATTCATCAAGGCAAAGAAGCTAGAAACCGGTTGCTGCAAAATTATGACTAGATGCAAGTCCAAGATGTCAACGTCACCTATTAATCAGGTCTAAGAAGATGGAGGGACACCATGTGCTACTGTTTACGTCACTTTACAAGCACAAGAAGACCAAACACTTCAGAAAGCCAACATCCATGTTGTTTTGTTATTCTCACTAGCTGTTAGCATTAAGCTTTAGTGGAAACTGAAAATCACCCATTTGTACTATAAGTATATCTCAATTAGGACGTGGGAGGGACTTTTTGGCTACCAAATTTGTGCAGCACTTGTGTTCATTTTAGAACAACCACTCGTGAGTCTTGAAAGGCTTGCAAAACTTGTTCTTTCGATTCTTGAGGGAGTTGTAGAACGTCGAACTACGATTCACCCAGTTTGTGCCTTCACGTCTTTACGGTGTGATTACGTGGGCTGGCATCTTTGGTGTGTGGAAGGGCGATTGTCTCGGTAGTTCGTGGTGTGTGTTCAACTCGCAGTGCACTGCCTCATCGTCAGGTCATGCTGCAATAGTTATCAAGTTCGCAGATCCTTCGAGAAGATCGGGCCACATCTACTCAACACACGTAATCCCTAGGTGTGTGTGCATATCATCTGGTACCAAAGCCTCCGTTTACTTGGTAGGATCATTCTTGATTCGGTAAGATAGTTTCTTCCTTGTCCTATAGTCCACAAATAGCCACATCACCAGCAATTATATACCTATCATTTCAGTTTTGCATCTGAATTTTAGTTGTAGTTTCGAGTTTTAATCCAGTGAGTCTTGTCTAGTTGCTGGTTCTCCTTAGTTGTTTCCTTCTGTTTATCATAAATTACATCACTTATATGCTCCAATTCTTTTTCCTTGTGATTGAGCATTGCTATCTCTAGTTCACCAATACATAAACCTTGTCATTCAGTGGTCAACCTTTCCTTCTCATAAAATGCTTTGCATCTAGTTCCTCTGTTGTTCGCATACCCAACCTGCAATTTTTAGCTGTACTACATCCATATTGCAGCAAGTAAAAAAGAGGTACAATAGAAAAAAAAACAAAAGAGAAAGGAAGTGTTTCTATTCTAAAAAAGAAAAGTATTGCAAAAAAAAAGAGGGGGTTTGAACTGCGATTCAGTTGATGCAAAGTGTGTCCCCTTTATCTTTGGGTGCTATTTTCTATCCATCCACATAATTCTTCCTTCCACCAGCAACTCAGACTTGTGGTTCACTTGGATTATTATTCGATTTTGCATCACTAAAGTTTCAGATTCTAGTGATAATACATCCCACCCAACCCCACACAAGGCATCGCGAGCTACATACAACATCTCTGATACAATCATTCTTCGACCATTGATTGGTTACCCCGGTTCTTGCTCTTTTCAGGGAGAGAAAGAACTTGTTTTGTAAGTGGTGAGGGAGTGATTCCACATATTTTTTATCCTATATTGTTGCTTGTACTAATATGTCAGGACCTGGAGATGGTGCCGCTGTTTCGGTGGCGGAATTCCAGCAGCTACGTACACAAATGAATGATTTGATGCAGCAGCTACAAACTCTCAAATTGAACATGCCCCGTGGAGACCTGCTGTTCACACCAAGAATGACATACTTTTATATATTCAAAATAGTGTCAACAACCTCTGGATCAAGAATAGACAATCATATCATGAGCATATTTTATAGAATAACAAGTTCCACATGTCCATGAAGTACTTGATATAGAATTAGAAGAAATGGAGCAAGGTGGGCTAGTAGGACCCACATAGTGGGTCAGCCAACACCACCATGGGCCCACCAGCCCCCCACTCTGGCCATGATCCAGGAGAAGCACTCCCAAGTGATCCTCCACCCTTGTATCAACTTGTGCTTCCTCCCAACTACTCATATTCACTTCACATGGATCCATGGGCCCACATCAAGAAAACCAACGTGATAAACATCTCAGAAAAATCAACCAACTCACATGACAAGTGGGACCACCTTCTAGAAGAAGGTCGTGGGCCTGAGACCCCAGGAGGGGGTTGGCCGATACCCTACCAGGGGGTACCACCCCCCACTTGGTCCCTGACCAGTGGGGCACCTTCTAGAAGCTCGGGGAGAGGGCCCACCTGCCATAGGGGGTCGGCTGATACCCCCTATGTCCCCTGCTGCGCCTGGTGACACCTCCACTCATTTAACACATGTTGAAGATCATAACCATCCATCCAAGTCGGTTTAGAGGTGGTGGATCCAAGGGTGGAGAATTGAAGCCTCCTAGATCGATGACATAGCGGTGGAGTAGCCCCTACTCCACCTCCCACTATAAATAGAGGCTCATACCCCCTCTTCATTCATGGTGGACAAGCCTACAAGCTCAATCACTTAGAATTCTCTTAGTATTTAGTCTAGTGTGGGACTGAGAGTTCAGTCGAGCTGTGCTCGGGATTTCCGGAGTCGTCTTCTGGAGAGTCTGGTATAGCTCTTGTATCTTTCCTTCTTTGTAAGACTTTACTTTATTAATTATATTACTTTTCCTCTACTTTACTTAGTATTTACTTTGAGCATTACTATACTAATTATAGTATTGTTGTGTGGTTTTGCTTATTACTAGTCTTTACATTAATAGTCTGTGATCCTTGTGGCCTTTCCCGTATGCGATCATTTCCTATCATAGGGTGCTTTGGTTATAGATCATAGTCAAATTAGTAAGTTGTGTGTAAGTGTGGTGCTTATATATCATCTTACCCTTGGTTACCGCTTGCTGCACGGATTGTTTGTGGTAGCTAGCAAGAGAGTGACAACCTTGTCTAGTCTTTGTATTCCACCATGTGCTCTTAGGAAAGTTCTTAAAAGGTAAGGCCCCCATAAAAAGAGAGTGTGGTCCGGTAGGAATTTTGCCCTCCTACTGATCTATCCTGTCGCCTAGAATACTTGTATTGAGGAGGCATATTATTATGTTTAGACTAATTAATTGGCTAAGTACACTAAAGTAGAAGTGAATTACATAGGAGTCCTTATCTCTCTCGTTGTCCTCCCACCTAGCTATACTTACTGGTTGTTCTAAGTTATCATTTACCTTGGCTTGTTCATTCATCACCCTTCCTATCATATATATTGTTTACCCCCCCTATACTAGTTGGTACTAAGTTGAGGTACCCTCTAGGATCTCTATCTAATTATCATTTCTAGCTCAGCTTTCCCTTGGGAAAATATTAATTACGATACCTTGGAATACTCCTAAGAGAAGTGCTACAACGGTATAATCTGTGCGCTTGCGGATTTATCCAATAGTCATAAGAAATACCAACAAACATTTCTAGCGCCGTTGTCGAGGAAAGCATAGGGGCTTACCCCTGTCTGTGTCTTCCTTTCTTGTGAAGCCAGACAGTGTATGAGTAGTTTCCAACTGCTAGGAAATTATCTAGAAGATCCCGAGTAGCTGTTGAGGAGGACTAGACGTCGTCAAGTCCCCCCTCAGAGGTTCATCTCGACCCTGAATTCGTTCAAGGAAGGAGGCTCCGCACCACCACTCAAGGAAGCTATGGCCAGAAGGAGATCTCTGACTTCTCAGCCCCGTCCGCTACCCATGTAGGTCAGGGCCCTAAAGTCAACTTTGGGGATGCCACCTTCGAGCTAAAGCCCACCTTGATCCACATGGTGCAGGCCAACCCATTTTGCGGGAAGCCCCAAGAGGATGTTAATGCTCATCTCCAGCATTTCATGGAGTTGTGTGGCACCTTTACTATCAAGGGAGTGGCGTCTAACACCATTTGCCTTTGCCTTTTCCCATTCTCATGGTTGGGGAAGGCGAAGCAATGGTTCTATACCCACAAAGAAGAAGCCACTACATGGGAGAGGTTTGTAGACGCATTCCTCAAGAAATTCTTCCCGATAGGCAAAACCAATGCCCTTCGTGGAAAGATTTCGAGCTTCCAACAACAGACTGAATATACGATTCCCGAAGCATAGGAGCGTCTCCAAGAGTACATTTGTGCCTGTCCTCATCATGGGATAGACGATTGGCTCTTGATTCAAGGATTTTACCACGGGTTGTCCAGTATGGCCCGTAGTCACCTTGATGCTGCCGCTGGAGGGGCATTCCTCCAACACAACGTGAGGAATGCCAAGGACCTCATTGAAAAGATGGTGATCAACCAAGGACGGGGTGAGGTACGTCTCCAGCCGAAGAGAAGAGGTATGCACACCGTCAATGAGGTGGACATACTCTCTGCCAAGATGGACCTCTTGATGAAGAAATAGAAGAAGGTTCCAACAAGGAACAAGAGGCCATCCACCCCACTACTATCGCACGAGCTATAGAATCTAATCCATGGTGCTATGTGTGTGGGAGAAATGATCACTCGGGCAACCACAGCCCCGAGACATCAAAGGAGGACGTGAACTTCACCATCATCAACAACAACAACAGCAATGGGTATCGACCCCAACAACAAGAAGGTTGGAATTTGCGCCTCTTCTACCAAGGTAATGGAGGTAATAGCAATTACAATAATTAGAATTCTTATAATAATCAGCCTTCATTGAAAGATCTTGTTCTTGGCCAATCTAAAATTAATGATGGTATGAATAGAAAAATGATAGCCAATGATAAAGTTATTGAAACTACCATGAAAAATCAATTGAGCTTTAATAAAATGTTAGAAACATAATTAGCTCAATTAGCAGCAGCTATGCCATCTCGAGAACAAGGTAAGATTCCTGGGAAACTAGAGGATACAATTGAAAATGTTAAAATGGTCACAACAAGGTTCGGTAAGCCTCCACTTCGCTCCAATTGGGGCTATCTTCTCGATCCTCCCTTCATCATGAAGAAGGAAGATCCAGGACATCCGATGATCAAGTGCTCAATTGGACAACAAACCTTCCACAACGCCTTCTATGACCATGGATCGGGCGTCAACATCATGTCCATCCCCACCGACTTCATCATCTTGGACAAGGGAGCCAATGTTGTTGACACTGTTTTTCGGCACATGTCAAATGAGCTAAGACTTGCATTGATTGGTAACCATTTTCTATCGGCATCGGAAGGTCATCGGTCAAATTTACCGATGAGAATGATTGCTGCGAAAGGAATAAGTTTGTTGCCAATGGAAGCTGGACGATTCTTGCCGATAGGAGTTAATTGGTGAAGACAAGTTACCAGTGGAGGTGGAAGGTTGCCGATTGGGAAGTATTACCGATAAGGAGATAATGCCGATGGGCACAGGGTGACGTGGCGGTTGACGTCAGCAAGGGGTTGCCGATGGCAATAGAAGGAAGTTGCGGATTGGAAGGTCTGCCGATGGAAAGTTTCATCGACGAAAGACATAAGGAAACTAGTGATCTCATAACATTATTGTTATAGAAGTTTGAGTCCGACTCTTGCATGAGTTATTTATTTCCTTAGAAATAGAAGTATTTGTTTAGGAAAATATCATTGTCCGACTCCTGTGCGAGTCAATTATTTCCTTAAAGATAGGAGTTTTGTTTAGGAAGGATATGGGTCGTGTCTGTATACAGCTCCTTTTGCTGGGGTATAAATATGTACCTAGGGGTCGTGGAAAAAAGGATGAATCATACATAAAACAAATCTATTACTCTTATTTACTTTTACTGCAATTTACCCTTTTATTGCATTAGTCTTAGTTTATCTACGAGTTCTTGAAGTCTCGACGGGCTGCATCTCTTCGATCTCCGTCAAGCCCTTGCAAGTTCCGCGTGGGAGTAATCTGAGCTTTGACATCCGGGCGCATCGCTGTTGTCTCGTTTAGCTCTGCTCTAGTTATCTTGATCAAGTCTGAGTCTTGACATCTGGGCATATCGCCGTTGTCTTGTTTGGATCTTGTTCTAGTTATCGTCCTTGCCGATTAACTGGTCAAATCGACTGGCACACCTTTGGATATCGAATTCGGGTAATAGCCCGAGGTGTTCGCAGATCCTGACGCTTTTTGTGTCAACACCTCTTTTGGCACACCCGGTGGGACCAATTATACATCTATCATGGGTGATCATACTGACGTCAATCAGAGGAACGTCATCGAAGTCTCCGAGGCCGATCTAAAAGATTATTAGAAACTGGCTATGGAGCGGGCTATGGAGGAGTACAAGCAATTGTATCTGAAGTCCTTCAGCCTAAGCAGGAGCGGCGAAGCCATCTAGAAGCAAGATCCGCCATTTCCGCGGCAGGTTACGTCTGATGTCAATCCTGGTAAGTTACAAGAGATGGTTAATTCTGCCTTAAATCAAGCATTAATTAGCCACTCCAATGTGTTGTACAATACTGTGTACAATGCTGTCATGCAATCTTTCAAAGAAGGACAAGCACCCCAGTATGTTGGTCCAGGGTATCATCAACCTGGATCAGCATCTGTAAATCCATCGGCAGCCCCAATGGCGTCTTACACTCCCGTGGACCCGTCTGCCGATGTGACTACACCACCAAGGCCAAGTCCTGAAAGCGTCACCAAGCTTAGTGCAGATCCAATGGCGTCGGCAAGGTCGGGACCTGCTATCCAGAATCATCCAGCTCTTGCCAACTAGTGGGGATAAGGTATGCCTTCAAATCCATCTGCTGGTTCCAATCTGGTGCAGGGAGACAGTTCAGCTTGGAAGGGCTCCATGGCATCGACAATGCAATCATAGCCGATGATCCCTATGATGCATTACTCTACATCTTCTCCAACTGTACAGGTGCCATCAGAAGATTTTCAGGTGGTGATTCCTAAAGTACCTCTGATACCACCATCGACAAATTCTGTGCCGATGCAACGAAGCATAGCAACTGGGAGTCAACCTATGCTGGAGCAGCAAGCGCCGGTTAACTATCAGCCATCGGTAAGTCACATGCCGATGATTCATAATCCTGGATGGACCAATCAGTTGCCGGTTCAACAGCCTGGCGTACTAATGTATTAGTATGAAAGTCCAGCATACACTCAGAGTGGAGCATCGGTACAACAACCGATGAATATGATACAACAACATAATCTAGTGAATGTGCAAAGTTGTCTATTGGTGAGTCAGCCGATGCATAACGTCCAAACTCTGGATCGGCATTGTCATGGTTTATATCGTTGCCGCCGATGCAAAGTTCTCATCATCATTGTCTGGATCGGCATTTACATGGTTTATATCGTTGCCTCCAAACTCTGTAATCACATGGGCCGATCTGGAGAGGCAGTTTCATAAATACTTCTTCGCTGGCATACATGAGAAGAAGATTACCGATTTGGTTAAGCTAAGGCAGCATAATGATGAATCAGTGGAAAACTTTGTTCAGAGGCCGCGAGACATGAAGAACAAGTGCTACATCTTGATGCTTGATAATCGGCAATTGGCAGATTTGGCCTTCCAAGGATTACTGCCGCACATCAAAGATAAGTATGCATCTCAAGAGTTTGAAAGTCTGAGCCACCTTGTGCAGAGAATTGCCGATCAGGACGTCAAGACTTTTGAGCCTAGGAAGACTTGGAATAAAAAGGTGATCTTCGTTGAGCAAGAAGAGGATTCCGATGAAGAGCTAAACATCGACACTGCCGAATGGGTGAAGGATAAGAAATTTGTGTCTTGTCCGTTTGGTTAGAAGGAAGCTGAAAGGTTCACCTTTGATATCACCAAGGCCGATAGGATGTTTGACTTACTACTTCAAGAAGGGCGGATCAAGTTGGCGCCTAACCAAGTAATTCCATCGGCCGAAGAGCTCAGAAAGATTAGGTATTGCAAGTGGCACAATGCGACTTCGCACAGTACCAATGACTGCAAGGTATTCAGGCAGCAGTTGCAGTCAGAAATTGAATCTGGATGAATTAAGTTTGAAACCCAGAAACCGATGAGAATTGATTAGCACCCGTTTCCAAATAATATGGTGGAAACTAGTGGAAAAGCTAAAGTGCTGACATCGAAAGCTGCCAGGAAGAATGTGTCGGTGGACCCTGACTATCAAGTAGCTGAGCGTGATGAGAGGAGGTTTGTCGATGACAGAAAGGGCAAGGAAGTTGCCGATGGAGGTAGCAATGCCAAGAGGGCTCCTGGCGTTATAATCACGCATAAGCAGCCAAGGCAAGAGTATCGGCAATCGCAAAAGGAGCGACATCGGCAGGAAGAAGAAGAGCACCAAGAGTGGCTTCGGCATAAGGACTACTGGAAGTGTCCCTTCTTCATTCACTGCTGGGAAGAAGGCATCAAGCTACCTACTGCCGATAATTGTCCTGAATGCAATGGGTATTACCCTGCCGATCGGTCAGAAAAGAAGCCTTGTTTTGACGATCGGACATCCAGGTATGCTAGGCCGCACAGAGAGAGAAAATCGGCACATGACCGGCTGGGAGGCAAGCTCAGCGCGCATGACAGGCTTGGCAAGTGTGTTGGTCAAGAAGAACTTGAGGAGATGGCCAATGCAAGAGTGCCTGACAAAGAGATATTCTCTAGAGATCCAAACATAAGGAGTGGTGCCGACGCAAGCAGTGAGAGGCAACATCAGCCTGTTTGAAAAACCAAGCTTCCTCAATGGTGCCCTAAAGGTTTGACGAAAACTCAGAAAAGGAGAATCCAGCGCGAACGCCAAAGCGACTTATACGACAGTGAAAATCCTTCAAGGGAAAAGCAGTGGAGGTCAAAGCGCAAGGATAGGGATCCATCGGCAGAAATCAATTTGGTCGTCATATTGCCGATGGAGTTCATGGCACCTGTCAGCGATGACAAAGCTGCTGAAATGGCGCAATTAGTGTTGGATCCGATGGCAGCTATCTTTGAGAAGCCTGCCGATGATGAAAGGCAGCATCTAAGGGCTCTGTTTGTTAAGGGCAAAGTGGATGGACAGCCTGTAACTAAAATGCTGGTGTACGGTGGGGCATCAATCAATATAATGTCATATTTCATATTCAGGAAACTTGGGAAAGGTGATCAAGACTTAGTCCAGACGGACATGAAACTTAAGGATTTCGAAGGTAATGTGTCGCCAGCTATGGGAGCCGTATGTGTTGAATTAACTATCGGCAGTAAAACTTTGCCGACAATGTTTTTTGTGATCAGTGGCAAAGGCACCTACAACTTGCTCCTAGGAAGGGATTGGATCCATGCTAATTGTTGTATTCCTTCTACAATGCACCAAAGCCTCGTGCAATGGGTTGGAGACAAGATTGAAGTCGTCCGGAGTGAAACTCCGTCAATCGTTGCGTCGGCAGAATCGGAGACTTATGAGCAAACCAGGTGCATATCAGGTGAAGCTTGGGACACGGAGTTCCTCAAAGTTTCCGATTACCGCATTACACTAATCCAAGCAGTCGGTCCTGAAGAAGAGTTTTAATGGATCGGTTCGCCGATGATGGAAAACTGGGACAGGGGTTCACATCGGCCGATGATTTATTAGAAGTAGATATCAGCGATGGTAGTAAGCATAGGCCTGCTTTTATTAGTGCTAAGTTAGATTCCCAATGTAAGCAGCAATTGATTGACTTATTAAAAGAATATAAAGATTGTTTCGCTTGGGATTATACAGAAATGTCTGGTTTAGACCGATCAATAGTCGAACATCGGTTGCCTATTAAGTCTGGGTTCCAACCACATCGGCAACCTGCGCGTCGATGTAATCCTATGGTGTTGCCTGACATTAAAGCTGAAATTACAAAGTTGATTGAAGCTGGGTTTATTCGGCAGTGTCGATATGCCGATTGGATTTCTAATGTGGTTCCTATATATAAGAAGAATAGAAAACTTCGTGTTTGTATTGATTTCACGAATCTCAACAAGGCTACGCCGATGGATGGTTATCCGATGCCCGTTGCCGATCTGCTGGTTGATGCTGCTGCTGGACATCAAATCATTAGTTTCATGGATGATAATGCTGGATATAATCAAATATTCATGGCTGAGGAAGACATAAACAAGACTGCTTTCCGATGTCTAGGTCATGTTGGTTTTTTTGAGTCGGTCATAATGACTTTTGGCTTGAAGAACGCCGGTGCTACTTATCAAAGAGCGATGAATTTTATCTTTCATAAGTACATCGGCACGATAGTCGAAATCTATATTGATGATGTGGTGGTTAAATCCGGAAATTTTGAGAAGCATCTTGCCGATTTGCGAAAAATCCTGGAATGCACAAGGGAGCATGGGTTGAAGATAAATCCTAACAAGTGTGCATTTGGTGTATCGGCAGGTCAGTTTTTGGGTTTTATGGTACATCAGAGGGGCATCGAGATCGGCAGAAAATCTATTGATGCAATTAACAAAGTAGTTGCTCCTACAAATAGGACTGAGTTGCAATCCTTGATCGGCAAGATTAATTTTATTAGAAGATTTATATCCAACTTATCTGGTAAGATTAAATCTTTTAGTCCATTATTAAAGCTGAAGGCCGATCAAGAGTTTACATGGAAAGAGGAACAACAGTTAGCCTTGGAGGAGATCAAGAAATATTTGGTAAAACCTCCAATCTTGGTTCCACCTTAGCACGGGAAGCCTTTCAGGTTGTATTTGTCTGCCGATGATGGTGTTACCGGATCAGCCTTAATCCAAGAATTTGAAGGGAAAGAACGTGTGATTTATTATTTAAGCAGAAGGCTAGTAGATGCTGAAGCCAGGTATTCGGCCATAGAAAGATTATGTTTATGCTTATATTTCTCTTGCATAAAATTAAGGCATTATTTATTATCGACTAAATGCACTGTTATCTGCAAAGATGATGTGGTTAAGTATATGCTATCGATGCCAGTATTAAGTGGGAGAATCGGAAAATGGATTCTAGCAATTTCAGAGTTTGATCTGAAGTATGAATCGGTTAAGACAGTTAAGGGTCAGGTGATGACCGATTTTGTTACTCAACATTGCGATACGATAAAGTCTGTAGAGATTGCTCCTTGGACTTTGTTCTTTGATGGGTCTACATGCAAGGAAGGGGCAGGTATCGGCATTGTTTTAATCTCACCCCGTGGACGGAAATATGAAATTTCCACTGCCGATTGTTGCTACCTCGACAAACAATCAGGCTGAATACCAGGCTTTGCTAAAGGGGTTGGAATTACTCAGGGAGGTACGTGCCGATGCTGTTGAAATCTTCGGTGATTCCATGTTAGTAGTTAACCAATTGATTGGAACATATGAGTGCCGATGTGAAGCTTTAATTGCAACCCATGAAAAGTGTTTGCAGTTATTGAAAGGATTCAAAGAGTACCGCCTTGAGCATATTCCTAGGTTGCATAATGAAGAGGCCAATCGGTTAGCACAAAATATTTCAGGATATCAGCTAATTCAAGAAGTCATGACATCGGTAATGGATGCCGATGACTGGAGAAAAGAAATTGCCGATTACTTAAAAGATCTGTCTAAGAAGGTTGAAAGGCGTTTGAGGTTTCAAGCTACCAAGTATGTGCTCCTTGATAATGAATTGTATTATCGGACAATTGATGGAGTTTTTCTCAGATGCCTTAATAGAGAAGAGTCAAAAGAGTTGATGGGCGAGATCCATGAGGGTGTGTGTGGAGCGCATCAATCGGCTTCAAGATGAAGTGGATGATTAGGCGGAATGGGTATTATTATTCGACAATTCTTGAAGATTGCTTCAACTATTTTAAAGGGTGCCAGGATTGTCAGAAGTTTGGTAATGTGCAGAGGGTACCTGCATCAGCAATGAATCCTATAATCAAGCCTTGGCCGTTTAGAGGATGGGCTATTGATCTCATCGGCCAAATTTATCCACCATCAAGCAAGGGGCATAAATTTATACTCGTTGCTACTGATTACTTCACGAAATGGGTTGAGGCAATTCCTTTGAAGAAGGTGACATCGGCAAACATGGTAGATTTTGTAAAATAACATATTATTTACCGATTCGGTATTCCTCAAACTATTACCACCGATCAAGGAACTATGTTCACATCGGGAGAGTTTGATGAGTTTGCTGGTGGTATGGGGTTCAAGGTATTGAATTCTTGTCCTTATTATGCCCAAGCTAACGGTCAGGCTGAGGCAACTAATAAAGGAGTTATTAAGCTTATCAAACACAAGATTGAAGAAAACCCTAGAAGGTGCCATATAGTGTTAAATGAAGCCCTATGGTCGTATCGGATGGCATGTCATGATGCAACCAAAGTTTCGCCGTATCAGTTGGTCTATGGACACGATGTTGTCCTGCCTTGGGAAGTTAAGACTGGTTCTAGGCAATTGTTTTTTCAAGATCAATTGACAGCCGATGAGTATAATACTCTTATGAAGGATGAGTTAGAAGACTTAGCAAGTCATCGGTTGAGGGCTTTGATCAGCATTGAAGAAAATAAGAAAAGAGTTGCCAGATGGCGATCTGGTGTGGAAATTGATTTTACCGATTGGGACTAAGAATTCTAAGTTTGGAAAATGGTCTCCTAATTAGGAGGGTCCGTTTCAGATAAATTAGTCTATTCATGGTAATGCATATATTTTGGAGACCCTCGAAGGAGTTGTGTTTCCCAGAGCAATCAACGGTAAATACTTGAAGAAATATTACCCTAGTATTTGGGTGGATGCGTAGAATACCCGTTTGAATGCCGATGGAAGAAAAAGTTATATAAGACATCGGTAAAGAGTGTACTGGCATTATATTACAAGCAAGATCAAATATCAGTATTACACTTGCCGATACAATGGATTCTAGCAAATTACAACAAGGATTGAATAGCTGATATCGCACACAGGCGAATTTGCTCTATTTCTTCCATCTCCTTGGCATCGTCGTTGGCGGATCCTTCTATTGGCTTGATCTTTTTCTTCATCCGGAGGGCTTAACGTGCATCGACATCTCTTTCTTGTTGTAGAGTTTGGATAGCATTTGGAAGTTTGGTCTTCTGTTGATTGGCTGCAATCAAGGCCTCGTCAACTTGTTTCAGCTCTGCTAATAGCTTTTCTTTCCTTGCCGATAGATGGGCAATGTCTTGATCAAGCTCAGTACCGGAAGCTTCTAAGTGACCTATGTTCTTGTGTTTTTCGTCGGCAGATTGCTTGAATTGAAGCATTTTCTCTTCGAGTTCTGACTGAACAGCCCTATCGGCAATGCGGCGTGAGAGCCTTTGATACTGAAGTTGCTTACTCTCGAGGAACGCTGCCTGGAAAAGTGTTTCTTCGATATCGGCGGATAGATGGCCTTGGATGTCTTTGAAAGCTGTCTTTGCTGCAATAGAGTCCTGAACGAGATGGGACGTGTCTTGTTGCAGTAAAGATAGTAGTGCTTCGAGCTTGAGTTTGACATCTGCCGATAGAGCTGGAGCAGAGCTTTCTTCATCTTCATCTTCATCGGGGAGGTTGACGGCGAAGGAGAATAAGCTGTTCGGGGAGTCTTGGGCCTGAAAAGGAAGAAGATTAGGGCTTGCCGATTATAAGTTTATGTTATGAGTTGTATGATCGTCGGCTTACCATCTAAAAGCGGGTTTCTTGCCTATGACTTGGGAAGGCAGCTGGCATAGCATCATCTTGAAGATCGGCAATGGTTGCCGATGAGCTTGCCTCCGTGGGAGGAGCGGTTGGTGCTAGTGGTGCTATTGCTGGTGCTGCCTCTGCTGTGGTGGTTGGCTCCTGTGGTGATGATGTCATCCTCTGGTCAGGGGTTTTATCTGATGTAGGTGCTGGTGCCGATGCCGATGTTGTCCCCATTGTTGCAGTTGGTTCCTGCAGCGGTGGTATCGTTTCCTGGTCGAAAATGTCGTCCAATGGATGCTCAGGAATAGGCGCCGATGTTGGTTCTGTTATTGGTGCATCGGCAGAAGTTGGTGGTGCAGCTGGAGTCAATGGCATGGATGGAGTGGCTAGCCTCAGACGTTTCTTCTTCGAGGCAGCAGTTGGTGAGCTGGCATGTTTCGGTTGCGAAGCATGGATCGGAGAAGCTTGTACATTTGGAGTAGCTGCCGATGACCTCGTTGCCTGTAAAAATATTTGGTGCAAGTTAAATGAAGTAAATGTTGCCAATGAGGGTTTGTAATCGGTATGAGTGAAATAAAAACTTACTACAAAAGCTCGCGCCAAGATGGCAGCAGCAGCCGATGGAGTAGCGATGGTCTTTGCAGGTGTCGGCTTAGGCTTGAGGGTGACCTTAGGTACCCTTTGAGGTGTGAAGGCAGCCAATGTGGGAGCCTTGTTGCCGATGATTGATAAGGGGCTCATTATTCGAAGGTTGAAGTGCTTACCGCTCTTGCTCATTTGGGGGATTGGATCATCAACCTATGGTAAAAGAGGGTCAGATGCCGATGGTAGAAAATAATGAGAAATGCATTAGTGAACTTACTACATCATCGGGAATAATGTGATCGGCGTCGATCAAATGCCGATAGTAGTGCGATGATTTGGCGAACAGTTGACTTCTCCATTCTTGCTACCAAGATTTGTATAACTCTGTCATAAAAGATGTTGGTGCCCAGGAGGATAGGTCGATGTTTGATGTATCAGCATGGGGAGAAAGGTTGACAATCCTGTTCCAATCCATGGCACTGGAGATAATTTCTCTTGGCTTTATCACATTGGCGAAGCTGAGTTTGATCGGTAATTGGCCGAATGCCAGCTGCCTTGCTGCTATCGATGGATAATAGAACTCATAAGATGGAGGAGAGGTCTTCCCGGTTCCAAAGATGTTGACTGGAATGGCTCGGGGAACAATGCTGGCCTTCATGATTGTTTCATTCTGTGGCACGCTCCAATCGGTAAGGTTGAATAACAACGGGAATTGGTTGTTCTCATCAACATAAGGCCACCAAAGCCGTTCTGCGACGGGGATTCCATTGTAAAGCTTTTGGAAGAACCTACCAAATTGATCTGTATTGGCATCGGTTCCTGGTAGCACTATGATAGCCTCCCCAAAATTGAGTGGGGGACGGGTTGCCGATTCATCAACATCAAATACATAGTCCTCCGATATATCCCTTGGAAACTGCTAAGTGAATAAGTCAAATTGGAGGACCTTGTACATGTGTGCATTCACCACATATTTATAAACCACCAAGGACCTCCAAGGTTGCCGATGGACTCGCCTAGCAATAGCTTCTTGGATACTTGGTGCAGGAGGTGGTATATCGATCCAAGGAGGTATCGGCCGAGAGGAAGCTTTGCTCCATCGGCCAGAAGCTCTGCTACAGGAAGGTACATGGTGGTAGGTCCAACTGTTCTGCCACAGAAGATAAACTTTTCCAACCACATGTTCAAGAAGGTGGCGTGCTCCCTCTGACCTACCGATCCAGTCTTCTGGTTCTCTCGGATATATCCAGTCCAACCGCCGATATTGCGTGTGTTCACTTTATACTCGGCTTTCCTACCAAAAAGATTGGAGGGATTGGCAGAAGAAACATTGAGGCCGGTAAGCATATGCACATCGGCAAGGGTGGGAGTAGCCGGTCCGTGTCTGAATAAAAAGGCATTCATTGTGTCGGACTAGAAATAAGAAGCGGCTATCATCATATTCTCATTCTTTGCCATATCAGCAATAGAGAGTCTAATACAATGATCTAGATTGCGCTCTGTCGAGTAAACTTGCTGTGTTCTGATTATTCTGAGGTACCAGTTCTTCCATCCCTTGGTGGGTTTGGGCCATGAACGGAAAGCATCTTTCCATAACCCTAGACTGAAGCACTCGGATCTAAAGGGAATACGGTTGGTCTCCGCATTAATCAGATTGGTAGGATCGGGATTTCCCATTAGGCCCAGGCAGTTAAAGTTGGATTGCTCAATGGGGATTACAACCTTGTTGTACATTTCCTAGGTTTCAAAAAAAATCAAGGAAAGAAAGGGGAAAAAGGATTAAGGAATTAATACGAAAAGAAACTTGCAGAAGATAAAGCAAGAAGAGAGCGGATTTACTCTGGGGACTTCGAAGTTGATCGCCATTGAAACTGTTCGTGCTCTGCTTGAGGAAGTCGCCGTCGCTTGAGTTCATAGAACTATTCTTTAGAGCCGCCGCCGAGGTAGAAGATGAGGGCAAATGAAAGTGAATGCAGGTTCAGGGTAAAAAACAGATTGAATGGTGGTAACTTTTATAAGCCTGGTTAGGGGGTATTTTGGGATTTTCTTCGCACTGAGCAGGAATATGGAAGGGTATGCAATAGGTGTTCATGGCAATCAAGGAGATGTGATTGGGCTTACAACTGTTCACGCTATAGTCCCGGAATTTTGTTGATAATTGCGATTTTTACGCACGGTAATCGAGAAAGTCGTGCGAGTATCTTGGAGGGAAAGGTTACAGTAGAGAAAATTTCGGCGCGTAAAATATTCTACACTCCGAAATTGGGGGCCATGTGTTGACACCGTTTTTTGGCACATGTCAAATGAGCTAAGACTTGCATTGATTGGTAACCATTTTCTATCGGCATCGGAAGGTCATCGGTCAAATTTACCGATGAGAATGATTGCTGCGAAAGGAATAAGTTTGTTGCCGATGGAAGCAGGACGATTCTTGCCAATAGGAGTTAATTGGTGAAGACAAGTTACCAGTGGAGGTGGAAGGTTGCCGATTGGGAAGTATTACTAATAAGGAGATAATGCCGATGGGCACACGGTGACGTGGCGGTTGACGTCAGCAAGGGGTTGCCGATGGCAATAGAAGGAAGTTGCGGATTGGAAGGTCTGCCGATGGAAAGTTTCATCGAAGAAAGACATAAGGAAACTGGTGATCTCATACCAGTATTGTTTAGGAAAATATCATTGTCCGACTCCTGTGCGAGTCAATTATTTCCTTAAAGATAGGAGTTTTGTTTAGGAAGGATATGGGCGTGTCTGTATACAACTCCTTTTGCTGGGGTATAAATATGTACCTAGGGGTCGTGGAAAAAGGATGAATCATACATAAAACAAATCTATTACTCTTATTTACTTTTACTGCAATTTACCCTTTTATTGCATTAGTATTAGTTTATCTACAAGTTCTTGAAGTCTCGACGGGCTGCATCTCTTCGATCTCCGTCAAGCCCTTGCAAGTTCCACGTGGGAGTAATCTGAGCTTTGCCATCTGGGCGCATCGCTGTTGTCTCGTTCAGCTCTGCTCTAGTTTTCTTGATCAAGTCTGAGTCTTGACATCTGGACGTATCGCCGTTGTCTTGTTTGGATCTTGTTCTAGTTATCGTCCTTTTCGATTAACTGGTCAAATCGACTGGCACACCTTTGGATATCGAATTCAGGTAATAGCCCGAGGTGTTCGCAAATCCTGACGCTTTTTGTGTCAACAAATGTGGATGTTCCCATCATCTTGGGAAGGCCCTTCCTCAATACCACCAATGCCGTCATCTACATGGGATCGGGCCAGATCCACATGTAATTCCCAAGTCACAAGGTAAAATGTGCTTTTAATGGTTATAAAATTAACAAATAGGTTAAAGCACATCCACCAAGAAGAAGAGTTCCAGCTCCACGCCAAAAGAAGCAATACCCGGAGGCCAAGATCAATGAACTCAAGAATGGAGAACCTGCCAATCCAAGGCAGGTTTGGAAAGCAAAGGAGGTGCACACTACTCGTTCTCCATCTCCAGAGCCATCAAGTGCACCCGAAGAATGAACATGCCGGAGGAGTCCGGCTCCAAGGACTTAAAATCAGGGAGCCCTCGCCGAGAGGTAAATCGGTAGTTATCTTTTATTTTCCTTTACATTTATTTCAATTCCTTAATTTTCATCATGCTTAAAATTTTAAAAAATTAAGTTTAGACTTAATAAAACCTTAAGGATAGTTTAGCACTAAAACTTGACCAGGTTTAGGCCCTATAGGGGGTTGGCCAACACCCTTAGGAATCCTAAACCTATTTTCTTAAATGGGGAACATAGAATGACCTTAGTGGAAGAAAAAGGAAAGTGAAAGAGTCCTAGGGGCGGTCGGCCAACACCCCTAGGAACCCTTTGGTCACATCCCTTTCACCCCCATCTTCTTTTGTCTAAGAATCTCATGATTTGAGTAGTGTGAATTCCAACACCCCTGGGAACCCTTTGGTCACATCCCTTTCACCCCCATCTACCTTTTGTCTAAGAATCTCATGATTTGAGTAGTGTGAATTTCAAAATTCAGATTTTGCTTTAGGAGACATCACTTTAGCTTTGTCATCCTTTAAAAAGAAAACACATCAATCACCTTTTGACTAAAGAATGACACACCTTTGTCTCCCACTACTCTTTGTTTAAAGAGGGGAATCATGAACCTTTAGCTTAGCTTTTGATCACATCAAATGGCATGCTTTACCTTTCACCAAGCACTAGGAAAGTTGTGAGTGGAAACGACACTTTGGAGCCACCCTAGGTGTAACACCCCAATTTATAATAATAAATTGGAAGCCAAATATATGTGAACCCAGGATGTCTTGATTCACATATACCTTACAAATTACAATATCATCACACGAATAACGATTATCTTTATTACATCACATGGTGTTCATCACATCATAGCCAACGACATTGTTTATTACAACGGAATACATAGAAAAACAAAGACTCTCACCACAGGGACACCAACTAGGGGTACACCCACCTCAGAAGTCACGGGCATCCTCGGGGAACTCTTTATAGCCTCCAACATCTGGTACCCATCTGGGATTTTTATACAAAAGGTGGTGACAACAAGCGTCAGCTCACCATGCTCAACAAGTATATCTATGGGGATGCAAGCTCAAAGGGGTGACTCTGGTTTAAATGATAAGCAATTTTAGTTGGTCAATTTTTATTAAATATATAACATATAAAAGACATAAGTTTAACCCTTTCCCAATGATTAAGCATAAGCATCAAATTCCAAGTTAACATCATTTCCATTTAAATGTAAAGATAGGTAATATAATTGGAAAGATCCAGACCGCTCGTATCCGTGAGCACGGCTATCATGATAGATTTTAGAACTCTGCAGAGTTTGTACAACTTTACCTCTGAGTCGTGCTATCCTTTTGCCTGAGATCGCGAGCCTCTTAGCTCACTACCAAGGTAGGCCGGCAGGGTTCACTACAAAGTCTTACACTAGCCACTCTAACAAGTTAGTAGCCGCGAGGTTTCCACTTAGGCGAATGGGGCCCTCTTCGAGATGGCACTCTCAAAAGACCGCAGCCCTAGGGCTCATCAAGATAGGCAAGAGAACCATTCTTAAACCGAAGTGCCCCTCTAGCGCCATGAGTTGGTAACCACTAACAAGTGAGAGCAAACTAGTTTTACGACTAAGATCCGAGCCATGTGATCCTCAAGGTTGTACGGACTTCTTGGGTTGTTTGTCCTAAATACAAACCTTATAGAGAGGTACTGGAGCATATGGGAAATGTGGTACAGGTAAAGATTATCATAAACATTTGTTCACAGGTTCCAATCTTCCATTATACAAGTTCATAACATAAAGTTGAGCGTAGCATTACATATACAACTAAACTTATCATGCTTAAACCCCCCATAGGTAAGAAGGATATGTGGTACAGGTAAAACTAAGTAAAATAGACACATGCATTTACATTGTGATGATTATTTTGAGTTTCTAGGTAACAAGGAATAACATAGGCTATACTTTCCTTGCTCAAAGTCTTGCTCAAAGAATTCCATACAATCATCACATGCAAAGAAGTATAAACAACTATTAGAATAATAAATCATACAATAGAAACATAAAGAGAAACATGTATAAAGCTAATCTACACGTTACTAGGAACATATCAGCGCGAGAATCACTCTAATCGGACCTAAAATGAGAAAGTTATAAAGGAATCAAGTTTTGGGGACCCTTTTAGTAAATAGAATACCTTTTTCTAAGGTACTATAACTAAAACTGAGGACTAAAACGTAATTAAAGTAAATCTACAAGGGTTAGATCATAGATCTAGGGCTGCTGGTCCTACTAGTCTGAAAACAGAGAAGAACAAGGGGCTAAAGGGATAAAAACAGGACTTAAGACAAAGGATTTGAAACTGTTTAAAACTGAAACAGGAATATCCTAAAGCGTAGGGGCCTGAGTGTTAAATAGACGAGGGTTGTCGGTCGAGCGCCAACAGGGCGCCACGTGGCGGCTCCAGAGTGGCTGGGTTCACGCGCATAGGGTGGACCGTGTACGGGCTGCCGGTCCACCGGTCCATGGTGGACCGAGGGGGGTACCCCTTCGCTGCTCTAATCTGAGCCGTCCGCGGTCGGACGAATGGTGCAGGGAGAGCGCGGGGGCGTGAGGTGTCTGAACAACACCGTGCGCGACGTCACGCCATGGGCGCGGCTTGGGGCGGCTCTAGTCGCGCTGGCGAAGGCGCTGGGCGGCGCCGGAGTCCTGGGTGGCCGTGGCATGGCCATCGGGGCGTCGCGGGTGGCGAGGCGGAGTCACGCAGGGAGACTGTCGAGTGGTGGCGAGGTTGTGGAACGGCTCGCCACAGTGGTCGCCATAGGCGTGGCCTCGGTGCTCCGCGGCGGGAGTGCTGCGGTGGTCCGCCGGCGAAAACGAGATGCCGAGGGGGTGCGAGAGGTCGTGGCGGACGTAGACGAGGCCGTGGCAAAGTCGGTGGCGGTCCGGTGCATCGCGGCCGCGGCAGAGCTCCATGGCCGCGCGTGGAACTCGTGGCCGTGGGGATGGGTGGCACTGCGGCGGCGCACGTGTGACGCTGAGGGGACGAAGAGGTCGGGGAAGGCATGGCGGACACCTTACCAGAGGCGAGGCGATGGCGGTGGCGAAGCTCGGGCGCGGCAGAGTGGTGGCATGAGGGAGAAGGGAGAGGGAGGGGCCTGGGGTCTTATTTATAGGTCGCGGAGGGGAAACGAATGGCGGCGCGAGTGCCGCCATCAAGCCAGAGGGAGTTGAGTGGCCATTAAGGCCACTCACGGCCATTACCGGAAGGGAGAGGAACGGTGGCGGCGGCACTGTCCGCTTGGCCGGAGGAAGAGGAAGGTGTGGGGACCGGGTCACTAGCGGATGGGGCCAGGTAGTCAGCGGCAGCGGGGCCACGTTGGGGGGAGGGTGAGCTGGGCCACGCGCTGCGTAGCAAGCCGAGCGCGCGGAGGGCGAAGCAGGCCGCGTGGTTGGCCAAGGCCCAAGCGGGGCTGGCTGAGCAGGCTGGCTACCGGTGCGGGTGTGTCCTGCGCAGTTGGAAAGGAAGGGAGGGGTAGCTGGGCTGGTTCGGCTGAGCGGGCCAGAAAGGGTGAGGGGAGAGGGAAGAGAAAGAAAAGCTTTTCTTTATATTTTCAAAAGTAACCAAACTCAAATTCAAACTAAGTTTGAATTCAAACCAAGCAAGTCTACCCTACACTCAGGCATAAAAACTATGCACTAGCATGAATGCAACAAAGAAGTTGTAAAACCCTAAATTGATTTTATATTTAGTAAAATTAATTAATTGCTCAATCTAAATGTCATGAAACTGCATATAATTAAATAAATTTCCATAGCTTTTTCTGAAAACAATTTTTAGGATGTTACACTAGGGTGGTCGGCCGACACCCCTAGTCACCTCCAACTTTACCTTTACTTTGTTTAAAGCATCTCACAAGGTTTCATGCGCATGGCACCCAAGAAGGAGCACATGGGGGGTCGGCCGATACGCCCATGAGCCCTCCTTGATGTCATCTTCTCCCTCTATAAAAGGTCATCAAAGGAGAGCTCAAAACCACACACTCCAACCAAAATTCAGTTCAAGCTCAAACCATTTCTTCCTTGCCATTGCCTTGCTCTCTCCTCACTTGCCTCAAGTGAAGTTCTTAGCTCTTTGAAGAAGTAATGCTACTCTCTCTCAAGTCCACAAACATACATTGTCTTCATCAAGCTTCTCTTAGCTAAAGCCTCTCCCCGCAAGGCAAACTAGGACACTCACGCTAACACTAATCCCTGTCCTAGTCTTGTTCTTGTGTCTATCCCACTTTCTAGAAAATGAAGAACCCTTTGAGGTCCGCAATGAAGAAAGTGAAGCAATTTCTAAGTGGTATCTCGTCTTGGTGCTCCCACCAATCCGAGGACACTTCTCAAGAAAGGAGAAGGGGTGGTTCTGCCCGATACACTTGGGAGAACATCCCAACTGAAGGACAACCTCAGGAGGAGGAAGAATCGCCGATGGAGGTGCCTCATCTTGGTGCATTTATGGTGCCCCCGATGAGATCATACGATCAACAAAGTGGTCTCGGGTTTGACCAACTAGAGTACCAGAAGTATCTCTCTCTTCGGGATTGATCCTTCGAGCATACAAGGATTTTAAATCCAACCCTCCTCTCCAACGCAGGTATGAACACCGAATTCGATACTATCTTCTCTACCATTGGTTGGTCTGGTTTTTGGCAAGTAGATGAACTTGGAGTTAAATTGCTCACCATAGAGTTCTTGTGTTCTTTACAAGTCTCTCATGATGAAATACCTTTCCATATGTTTAATCAAAACTTTAATCTCACTTGGAGTCATCTAAATGTTGCTCTCGGTTTTGATGATACATGCTTGCTTGACTTAGATCCTGCCATGAGTAGATTCAACGAAAGGGAATTTTGGTTGTCTATCTCTGCCTTGCATAATTTCTCAAACCCCAAACCTGAGGAAATTCATAATCCAACCCTTCATTTTATTCACCTTTGGATGAGCATGACTATGTTTCCTATAAATGATGCTAGCATGCTAAGCACCATAGAGCTAAAATTGCTACATGCCATGGTTAACAAGATTCAAATCTCTCCTGTGAAATGTTCAGTAGCATTTTGGCAAAGATCGATTGAAAGTAATGAACCCATACAATTCACATCCTTAATCACTCGTCTTGCCGAATCCATGAACTTGCTAGATGGAACCTATCCTTTTGAATACATCTCTTCACCTAGAGCAGTAATTTCAGAAGAATATATCTTACACTTGCTCAAATGCTAAAAAGAGGTCCCAGGGGTGGACTAAAAATGATCTATCGTGGCCATACAACTGATGTTTCTCTTCCAAATAGGCAACGTCAGTTGTATAGGACCCGTAAACTAATCCTTGATTTGGATCAAGGAAATGGGCAAAGAGGTGTTGCAGGTACAAATGGGAGAGCACAAGAGGGGCTACACTTTGTTCAATTTGAGCAAGGTAGTCCTTCCCGAGGAGTTGCTGGAGAGGAGGAAGATGAGGAAACCTCTGATGCAATGGACACTTCCAGTGGCATGCCTCCTCGACCACCACGTCCTCAAATACCATGAACATCCTTCTTGTCCTCACGAGATAGGGAGCATCGTGAACGGCGGCAACAAATGGACGACCTCACCAATGCCACAGGCGAGCTTCGCGTTGAGCATGGTGTGATAGCAAGCATAGTCCAGCAAACTACTAAATAACTTCAAGCCTATCAAGAAGAACAAATCTAGCGGTGGACAATGTGGTCGCAACAACATCCATATCAGCCACCATACTATTCAGGAAAGGATAAGCTTGGGGGAGGTTCCCTCCCCCACTAAGGTAAGTGTCACACCCAGTTTTAAAGAACAAAACTAGGCTAGCCATATGTGTGCCCAGGAAGTTCACACTTACAACAACAGAAAAGGAGAATATTAGAATCAATGTTATATAGCGGAAACATAGATATATTAACACTTACATCAGAGTATAGCGGAACGATTACTAAACTTCTCTTCAAGCTCCAACTTCAACTTCAACTTCACAAGGACTTGTTGACTAGGGGTTGCATATGCCTAGCACTCCTTAGAAAACTCACTAGATCCATCTTCTGTTACCCATCCCGGATTTTCATCCAAGTATTGAAAATAAAGCAAGCGTAAGTACATGTCGTACTTAGCAATATAACACAGGGTTATGAAGCTCAAAAGGCTGACACTGGCTTACTGTGGTTACTTTTAACTTGGTCAAGTTTTAACAGTAATTAGCTCAAGTTATGCTTATCCCAGTTGATAACCCAATGATCATTAATGGAACAATTTCTTACCTCATAACTCCAATCTCATCATCATAATTACTTACAACAACATGAGTAACTAACACTGTGAGTTTTTCGAGCCGCTCGTGACTGTGAGCACGGCTATCATAATAGATTTACACTCTACAATGGTTACGCACTTTACCCACAAACCGTGTTGTCCATATGCCCAGGATCATGACTCCCAAAACACTGCCAAGGTGAGTGGGTAGGGTACACTACGAAGTCTTTCAAAAAGCCTTTATAGCACGCAGTAGACCCTACAGACCCAATGCAAAGGGGTGTGTAAAGCCTCCTACTCGATGGCACCTTTACAGCGGTAACCATCCTAGGCTATGCCCTACAACCAGCTCTGTAAAGGTGCCTTTCACGAACTACAATCATACTAGTCTGAACTTTCATACTTGGCTAAAGCCAGAGCCATATAGCACTCATGGTTGCATTAAAAATCCCATCTTTTGCCCTACAGTGAGGTATTATTCCATGTTGCTACAAAAGCAAGTTTTAATCATTATTACATATATCCATTAGTCAAGATTCAATACATGATCCTTTTTTTAAAGCATAGCAAAGCTACCCATATGCAAAGTAACCCATTGGTGACAAGGTAAAAGGATAACAAGGCTATGGTAGATCTAATAGGAATCAAAATTAGACATATGCAACATGACTAGATGAATTATAGTGAATAGGTAACAAGGATGATCCCATGTTATACTTGCCTTGAACACTTGCTCAACTCTCATAGCATCAACTTCAGGTCATCGTTTTCTGATCTTCAGCACTCACAAGCGGTTCTCATTCTACTCGTAGCAAGCACCACACATAGACAAACATACAAACAATAAAAGAGACAACTAAGAACAATACACCACACAATGAAAACAACCTATTAAAAGAGAGCTCGCTGCTACGGTCGAGAGAACGCAAGAGACGCCGATAACAGAACTATCCTGAAAAGAAACAACTACCGAAGATTAACTATATTATAACAAAAGAACATGCATTCTTGATTGTATTTTTAATTGATTAAAACTATGTGAAACATATTAATTCAGATTTATATAAAATCATATTTTAATTTTAAAGGCCAAGTTAAACCTAATAGTATTTTATTTATAAACAATGTCATATAATTTAGTCAAGTTAAACTTTACATTTGCAAAAAAAAGTTATATATGGAAGCATCTAAACAAGTTTATCATATTTATATGCAATGTAATTGAACTAAGAATGTATAATTAAAAGTATATTAAGTTAAACATTAATCATATTTAATCTTGTAAACGTTATCACATAATTTATTATTAAATAAGTTAAATTTTATCTTTGCGAAAGAAAATATAAATGTGAGAGCATCTACTCGAAATATATGGCATGTGTTTAAACTAATTAAATTATATTTCAGAAGCATATATATATATTAGCAATTAATCATATTAATATTTGTATATAAAGCATCCAAGTATAAAACCTATATTGATTTTAATTATAAATCTACTTACAAGCATATTTAACCAATTTAATATTTAACCATTTATGGACAATCATATGGCATGAAAACATCAACACTAACATAAAGATCCTATCAACACGAGACAAACACAACTTATACTATGCAAAAAGAGATTGAACTTAAATTACTTTTAATTAATTAATGAGTTGTTGAATAAACATTAATTGGATTAATAATTAGATTAACAAAAATTTATGATTGAGTTACATAAAAACCATTAAATCTACTGCGTAGAGCGCATCAACACGATTCTAACGCAACTTGAATGGAGCGAAACGGAGTTACAATGATTAAACGGTGGAGATAACAAAATTGAGTGGCAAACTTATAATTACCTCCACCTTCTACCTGCGTCCTTCTTTCTTGCTGTAAACCGTGGACACAGGCACACACCCGTGGAGGAGCTGCTGCTCACGCGGGATGGGAAGGGGCAGGGCCTTGGCCACGGGACGTCACGGCCGGTGGTGGGGCGGCTCAGCCAACGACGAGGCAGTGCCTCCCGACGGTGGCATGGTGGTCAGCGCGAGGGATCGGTGGCCGGTGCAGAGCTGCACGGCCTTGACCGCACAGGCCAGCAGCGGCGCTGCCTGCACTACAGGTGGCGAGCGGAGCTGGAGCACCGCGCAGATGGGACCCGTAGGCGCACGGCCCTTCGTGGACGGGGTGGCCCACGGTGGTGTTGCTGTCAGTCGAAAACAACGAAACGATCGGGGAACTATCAAACTGTCATAGATTCAATTGAAGGAATACACTAGGGTGAAAAGAAAAACGAGACAAACCTCATGGTAGTCTTGAAATTCGCAGGGAACGGCGGAGTTGACTGAAAAAGCTCACCGAAATTTAGTAGATGGAAAACTTCAGGTTTAGATCCGGAGCTCACAGCGGCGGATGAAAAAACGGACCGTATTTTTGGAATCAACGCGTCAAGACCTTCGCTATATATATATAGGGAGGAAGCCTTCACACCTCAACATCAACTAGCGATATGATACTAATTGATGTTGCACCACCATATATATTTACTAACGGGCCAATTTAACCATAAGCCCATTAGTAAATAAATGTCTGAACATTTTAGAATTAATTGAAGTATTGCACATGGGCTTTGAGGGTCGGTGGCAAATTGAGACATTTATTATTTATTTTCGGAATCAATTATTTTTGTGAATAAAATAATTCTAGAAAAGTCTAGAATTAATATTTAATCCACGAAAAATACTTCAAAAGCTCCAAAAATTTTGAGAAAATTCTCAGAGGCACTTTAGAACAAGATGAACTAAAATAAAGTTTTTGGATCTCATGAAAAGATATTTTGGAGCATCTAAAAATTAGATTACGCTCACAGATAAATGGGAGAAAGATCCAGAAAAGCCAGAAAAATTCCCGAAAAGAACTTAGAGACATGTTGATGAATTATGAACTCAAGGGAATGATTTGGATCAAGATCAAAGGGTCTTGGGAATGTCCAAAAGAAATATTAAGATCGAGAGCAAGAATTTGATTGTAGAAAAAGATAGAGACGAGCCAGAGACCAATAAACGACTTACTAATCGCATTTTAAAAATTTTATATACTCACATGCATCAAGACAAGAAACTAACAACCATCACAACAATTAAAGCCTGTCAAATGGATTTAGAAAAGTTTATAAACTCACTTTTCCTATACTAAATTTGTGCAAACTCAAACTAATCTTAAGAACTTTTATATCAATATAGAAATCATTCATTTTATTTAGTGTTTTCAAAGCACAATTCAAAATTGGAAAATTTGTAGTCTGACAAACTACCCCACTTAACAGGAATCTCGTCCCGAGATTCGAAGAGACTAAGGAGAAAGAGAAAGGTTGATCTCCATTCTTCGTGTCTTCTAACTCAGATAATTGGGATTGTTGACGATTGTAGCGGACGCTACCCCACTTAACAAGAATTTTGATCATCTTTGAGACATTGCCTTTAGGGCCTTCTTCGGATAGCAATGATTGAGACAACACACAAGCTACACATCAAACAAGCAATATAAGCATGCAACACCACATCGATACTACTCGCACTTCTACTCAACTGGTGGACATCCTAGAAAGTGGGTGATAGATGATGAAAGGCCATCGAGATTTTGCGCAAGATGAGACTACAAACATTAGTAAAACAAAAGGAAACAAAATATTCAAGGTGATAAAAATGAATAGCTCAAAGGAAGCTATCAAGGAGGTGGTAAATGGACAAGGATTGGGAAATAGTCAACTGAAAGGACAAGGTTGTAGAAAAGTAGTTTTATAGGAAAATAAGCTTTAGAAAGCGAACAGTGCTAACTAGGCATACATCCTACAGTGAACATTGCTCTGATACCAATCTGTCATACCCAGTTTTAAAGAACAAAACCAGGCCAGCCATATGTGTGCCCAGGAAGTCCACACATACAACAACAGAAAAGGAGAATATCAGAATAAATGTTATATAGCGGAAACATAGATATATTAACACTTACATCATAGTATAGCGGAATGATTACTAAACTTCTCTTCAAGATCCAACTTCAACTTCAACTTCATAAGGACTTGTTGACTGGGGGTTGCATACGCCTAGCACTCCTTAGAAAACTCACTAGATCCATCTTCCGTTACCCATTCGGGATTTTCATCCAAGTATTGAAAATAAAGCAAGCGTAAGTACATGTGGTACTCAGCAATATAACACAAGGTTATGAAGCTCAAAAGTCTTACACTGTTGGTATTTCTTAACGTAAACAGATAAATCCGCAAGCACACGGATACCGCTGTAGCTTTCACCCGTGAGTATTCCAAGGGTATCGATTTCCACGGGGAACGCGAAGTGTACTAGATAGGAACTAAGAGCATCCAAGGATAGATAAGATAACTGGGTAGAGAGATTTTAGAGTTTTCTAAGGGGGATATCTAATCAAAGGTCCACGATACTCTACTTACTTTGGAGCAACAGTACCTTCCCGACTCTCGGTAAAGACTGGGAAAAAGGTAGTCGGGGGAGGCTGCCAAAAGCTCTACGAAAACACCAACCCGAACGTGGTGGACTACAAAGGCCTTACAGAGCTGTCACCCCTGGGGCTACCACAACTATCCGTAGGATTGGGCGCAAAATCAGGTAAACTCTAGTCTAGACACCACGTCTACACTATTGCTTACTACTCTAATTCCAATTGTAAACTAGAGCACTCGATATGAGCGGAGATCCCGTAAATAGAATAAAGTAAGAACTAAAATAAGATACTTAGAAATAGTAAATGAAAAACCTGGAGATTGCTCAGAACTAGATGCTGCACAAGTACAATGTTGAAAAACCTAGCTCTCTCCTCCTCTCTCTCACCTCTAATTACAACTAGATGAACTAGAACTAGGAGAACTAGATCTAGAAAACTAGAGGGACCTATCTCTAATTGAAACCCTAGCTTTTGCTCTAGAGAAGAATAATGAGATGAGATGGCCCTCAAGGGGGTCAGGGGCCTTCCTTATATAGCATCCTCAAATGAATGTGGGACGTTGGATCAAACCGACCTATATGAATGGTTTAGATTCATCCTCAAAGGCGGTGGATCATAATCCGCGAAGTTGAGCCCGATTGGCTCTGGAGGTAGGGCGGCCGCCCTAAACCCTAGGGTGGGCACTCTGGGTCTGGCTCCCCTCGGCTTCCGGCTCGTTCTCATGTCCTCTGGAACCCTCTAGAGTATAGAAAATCCTGCGGTTGATAATTATCTCTATGTAAACATGACATGTGGGCCTTTTCATGGTATTTCCTGATAACTCCCTGTAGAAACAGACATTCACCAAAACTCATGGAATTCTATCAGTATAAACCCTAATTCTAGCTAGTGGTTTCATTTAGATCCTTTTCCTTGTTTAGTTGACGGTTAAAATTGGTACTTAAGGACCGTCAACAACTCCCCCAAGCTTACCTTTTGCTCGTCCTAGAGCAAAGATGAACTCAATGATGGATCAGGAGTTGCTACAATGCTTTCACGCCTTAAAGGTACACATGCGTTCAAACAAGAATTCTCCTCTGGATTAGAGTAAACTATTCTGACTTTCAAACTTACCCATATTACCTTTAACCATGGGGCTTATAGCCATCGCTTGGGTCTTGAGTAATTGAAAAGTAGAATGATCCAGCCAAGTACTATGTCTCAAGCTCTTCACTTTACCTTCATCCTGGAGTTTTGCAAAGTTTTCAAAATAAAACTCAAAGTATCTTTTGTATGACCATCTCAAGTCTCTCCATATGTGGTATTTGTGGATCCTCACCAAGGCAACAATGGTGTTATGCCTTATCTCAGAATATGTATTATTTTTGGAACAGACAAAGTAACAATGTGCCTTCTCTCTCTCACCCTATAACTAATAGGAAATATATGGAGTTCCTCGGTGGGGAGAAACAACGCATACATACTTGCAAAGCATATATTGTAAAGTCAAACAATGGATCTGTTGACACAAAAAGCGTCAGGATCTGCGAACACCTCGGGCTTATACCCGAATTCGATATCCAAAGGTGTGCCAGTCGATTTGACCAGTTAATCGACAACGACGATAACTAGAACAAGATCTGAACGAGACAACGGCGATACGCCCGGATGCCAAGACTCAGACTTGATCAAGATAACTAGAGCAGAGCTGAACGAGACAACAGCGATGCACCCGGATGTCAAGGCTCAGATTACTCCCACGTGGAACTTGCAAGGGTTTGACGGAGATCAAGGAGATGCAGCCCGTCGAAGCTTGAAGAACTCGTAGATGAACTAAAGCTAATGCAATAAAAGTAGAATTGTTGAAAAGTACATAAAAAGTAATTGATTTGTTTGATATATGATTGATATTCCTTGTTCCACGACCCCTAGGTACATATTTATACCCCAGCAAAAGGAGTTGTAAACAGTCACGACTCATATCTTTCCTAAACAAATACCTCTATTTCTACAGAAATAAATGACTCATGCAAGAGTCGGACTCCAACTTCTATAACAATACTGGTATGAGATCACCAGTTTCCTTATGTCTTCTCTTCGATGAAACTTTCCATCGGCAGACTCTTCAATCCGCAACCTCCTTCTACTGCCATCGGCAATCTCCTGCTGACGTCAACCGCCACGTCATCCTGTGCCCATCGGCATTATCTCCTTATCGGTAATACCTTCTAATCAGCAACTTTCCACCTCCACTGGTAACTTGTCTTTACCAATTAACTCCTATCGGCAAAAATCGTTCAGCTTCCATCGGCAACAAACTTATCCCTTTCGCAGCATTCACTCTCATCGGTAACATCGACCAATAACCTTCCGATGCGATAGAAAACAGCTACCGATCAATGCAAGTCTTAGCTCATTTGACACATGCCAAAAAACGATGTCAACACATGCCCCCAATTTCGGAGTGTAGAATATTTTACGCGCCAAAATTTTCTCTACTGTAACCTTTCCCTCCAAGTACTTGCACGACCCCCTCGATTCCCGGGAAAAAAAATCGAAATTTTAAAAAATTGCGAAAGGGGAAAGTTGTAAGCCCAATATATCTCCTCGTTGCCAAATTATTGATACCTTCCTTTTCCCTTCGGGCAAAAAAAAATTCCAAAATACCCTAAAGGCTTATAAAAGTTACCACCATCCTTTTTTTCCCCCCTGGCCCCTTACTTTCTTTTCCCCCTCATTTAAACCCTCGGCGGTGGTTTAAAAGAACATTTTGTGAAAAAAAGCAAGGCGACTATCAAAGAGCAAAAAACAACTTAATGGCGATCAACTTCAAATTCCCCCAGAGTAAATGCTCTTTTTGCTTTATCTTCTGCAAGTTTCTTTTCCATTTAATTTTTGTAACCCTTTTTCCCCTTTTTTTCCTGATTTTTTTTTCAAACCTGGGAAAAAGTAAAAAGGGTAGTAACCCCCATTGAAAACCAATTTAACTCCCGGGCCCCAAGGGGGAAAATCCCGATTCCCAATTGTTAAGCGGAGAAATCGTTTCCCCTTCAACCCGAGGTTCAGCCGGGTTAGGAAAAAAGATGCTTTTATTCAGGGCCCCAACCCCCCCAAGGGAGGAAGAACGGTATTCGAATAATCAAAACAAACAAGTTTAGGGGCGGGAACCCTGCCCGGAAAAAGACTTCTTTGCCGATAGGGAAAAGAATAAATACGTGAGGTGCTGCTTATTTCTGGTCGTAAATGAATCCTTTTTGTTAAAACCGGAAGCTACTCCCCCCTTGCCTAGTGCAATGTTTCCCGGCCCTTGTGTTCTTTGCGCCCCCTCAACCTTTTGGGGGAAAAGTGAATAAAAAGGAATAACGCAATATCGGGGTTGGATGGAAATTCGAGAAAACCCAGAAACGGATCGGAAAGTCGAGGGAATGCTTTCCCCCCAAATTGGGTAAATTTTTAAAGTATTTACCGTTGATTCCTGGGAAACGAACCCCCTTCGGGGTTTAAAAAATTAAGCATTCCATGAACGTGACCTACCGAAACGGCCCCCCCAATTAGGGACCATTTTCCAAATTGAATTTAGCCCCCAATCAAAAAAAAATTTCCCCACCAGATCCCTCGGAAATTCTTTCCTTTTTCCTTTTTGTCATCCTCTGACAACCTTTTTTTTTTTTTTCAATTTGATAAAAGCCTAAACCGAGATTGAAGTCTTCTAATCATTTCATAAGAGTATCATAATCGGTGTTTTTTGATTTGAGAAAAAAAATCGCTAGAACCAGTTTTAATTCCAAGGTGGAAGCGTGGGGCCATAGCTAATGATATGACAAAATTTTGGTTGCACCAGAAACCACCCGTACCTAGGGTTTTTTAAAATATCCCATTCTGGTTTTTTCTTCAATTTGGTTTTAAGCTTCAAACCCCTTTATTAGTCCCTCGTTGACGTTAGCTTGGGATAATAAGGGAAGAATTAAATCCTTAAACCCCATGAGAGCAAACTCATAAAACCTCCCGGTGAAGGTTCCTTGATCGGGGGGTAATTTTTGGGAATCGAATCGGTAAAAATATGTTCTTTTACAAACCCCCCCTTTTTCCCTGTCATTTTCAAGGAATGGCCCAACCATTTGGAAGAAATCGGTAAAGAGTAAAATTTATGCCCTTGTTGACGGTGGAAAATTTTTGGCCCGATAGGTAAAACCCCAAATTTAAAAAGACAAGGAGTTAAGGATCTTGTGAGCGGTGCCCCTGTACATTCCAAACTTTGACAACCTGGCCCCTTTTTAAAAAGTTGAAAATTTCATAATTGTGGCCAATAATTTCCATTTGCCTAATCATCCACTTATCTTAATGCCCAAATTTTGGGCCCCCACCCCCTATGGATCTGCCCCTAATCTTTTTATTTCTTACAAAAGGGATCTGAGCAAAACCCATCAATGTCCGAAAAAAAATTCATTGTAAAAGGGGCCAAAATTTTGGTAGCTTAAACCTTAGACGCCTTTAAACCTTTTTGGGATCTTTAAGTAATCGGCAATTTCTTTTCTCCGTCACGGAAAACCTTTCGAGTCTGACTTCTTGAACGGTGATACCTGAAGCATTCTTGTAACCCTTGACCTTTATTAGCAAAACCAGGAATTGTAAGGCGGTCTTTTTGAAATTTTTTAATAACGAAAAAAAATTTTTTGGGTTGAAAATTAAAGTTCACTTCGGCATCATATTTCAAAAAATTGGGTTAATACTAACATGGCACCGAAGTTTCAACGCATGGCCGTACCTCCCCGGAATTCCAACCCCTTTAGCAGGCCCGGTATGCCTGATTGTTTTTGAGGTAGCAAAAAACGGCAGTAAATTTCATATTTCCGTCCCCGGGGGAGTTAAAAAATCCCCATCCTGCCCCCCCCTTGCTGTGCCCCCAAAAAAAAGCCAAGGGAATTTCTAAGATTTATTTTTGCAAGCTGGTAAAAATCAGCCATCAGGACCTTAATGTTAACCGTTCTACTTCAGATCAAACTTGAAAGGCTAAAAACCTTTTCGTTTTTCCCCCTTTTAAAATTGGGATCGAAATATATTAACCACTTCTTTGCAGATAACAGGCATTCAGCGATAATAAATAATCCCCCTTTTTTTGCAAAAGAAATATAAGCATAAACATAATCTTTCTAGGCCCAATCCCCCGGGTTCAGTTTTCCACCCCTTTTGCTTAAATAAAAAAATCACAATTTTTTCCCTTAAAAATTTTTGGATTGGTGCCCCATAACACCATCACGGTAGAAAATACAAACCCGAAAGGCTTCCCGTGAAAGGGGGGAAACCAAAACTGGAGGGTTTCCAAAAAATTTTTTGATCAACCCCAAAAGGGTAACTTTTTTCCCCTTTCCTGAAAAACCCCCTTTTTATCAGCTTTAGTTTTTAAAATGGACTAAAAAATTTAAACTTACCAGATAAATTGGAAAAAAATTTCAAAAAAAATTTTAAACTTTCCGATAAAGGATTTCAAATCGTCTTATTTGTGGGGGGGCAATACTTTTTTAAATTTTCATAAAAAGATTTTTGCCAAAACTCGTTTCCTTTGATGTCCCCAAAAAAACCCAAAAAAAATTTACCCCGCCCATACCCCAAAAAGCCCCTTTTTTAGGGTTTCTTAAACCCTTTTTCCCCCCCGGGGCATTCAGGATTTTTCGCAAATGGGGAAGATGTTCTTAAAAAATTTTTTGGGTTTAAACCCCCCAATCTAAAATGTTTTTTACTATTTTTGTGATGTACTTAAAAAGAAAAAAATTTTATCGCTCTTTGAAAGTTGCACCGGGGGTTTTTTTAACCCAAAAAATTTTTTCGACCCCCGAAAAAAAACCGGGTGCCCCAGAAATTGAAAGAGGGCTTTTTTTGTCTTCCTCAGCCCTTAAAAAAATTTTTTTATCCCGCATTCCCCTCCATGAAACTAAAGTTTTATGTATGGCAGGGGGGTCACCCCAAAAACGGAACTAGCTTTGGATAACCCCCATCGGTTGCCTTTTTGAGTTTCCCCGAAATCAATAAAAAAAACCAAAACTTTCCTTTTTTTTTTATTTAAAGGGAAAACCCCTTTTGAAATCCAATGTCATTTGGGGCACTGCCCAAAAACCCCAAAAATTCAATTAACTTTTTAATTTAGCTTTAATTCAAGAAACCTAGGTTTTAAAGGGCGCAGGTTGCCGTTGGGGGAAAAACCCGACTTAAAGGAAACCCCATTTTCGACTATTTATCGGTCAAAAAGGCATATTGTAAAATCCCCAAACGAAACAATCTTTTTATTTTTTAAAAAAGTAAAACAATTTTTGCTTACTTTTGGGAAACTAAAATTAGACAAAAAAAAAGTAGGCCTAGCTTATTTTTATCCCCGGGGAAACTATTCTAAAAACTATGGGCCCCAGGGTAAAACCCCGTCCCCGTTTTACATGGCGAATGACCCCTTAAAAAATTTCTTTGGTGACCCTTGGGGGGGTGTTTAAAAAGGTAATTTGGCAACTTTTTAGGAAACCCGGGGGCCCCAAATTCACTTGATAGGGGACCCCGGGGTTTTTCTAATTTTCCCTTTTGGGCCCAGGGAACGATTTACGGAGTTTCACTCCGGACGACTTCAATTTGTCCCCCAAACCCCTTGCACGAGGGGTTTGGGCATTGTTTTTGAAAAGGGAAAATAAAAATTGCATGGCCCCAACCCCCTTTTTAGGGGCCCTGTTGTTGGGGCCCCTTTTCCCCTGTCAAAAAAAAATTTTTCGGAAAAATTTTACTGCCGGGTGGGGTTTCTTCAAACTCGAACCCCCCTAGCTGGCGACACTTGCCTTCAAAAACCTTAAAATTTCATGTCCGTTTGGGTAAAACTTGGTCCCCTTTCCCCCAATTTTTCCCGAAATAAATTTGGTTTATTTTTTTATGGCCCACCTCCACCGCATTTTGTTTTAAAGGGTGCCCCCTCCACCCTTTCCCCTTTAAAAACAGGCCTTTTGATGCTTTTTTTCATCGGCGGGCCTTTTTAAAGTAGCGGGCCCCCCCGGGTTTCCCAAAATAATTTTTTCCCTTTCGCAGCTTCTTCGTTGTCGCGACAGGGCCCCCCAACCCATCGGCAATATGACGGGCCCTTTGATTTTTCCCATGGTCTGTGCGAAATCGCACTGTGCCCCTTGCAATACCCAATCTTTCTGAGCTCTTCGGCCCTTTGGCTATTGGTTGGCACCAAAATTGATCCCCCCTTTTGAGGTAATAAGTAAAATCCTATCAGCCTTGGTGATATCAAAGGTGACCCTTCGCTTCCCTTTGCCCAACGGCAAGACACAGTTTCTTATCCCTTTACCCATTCGGCAGGGGTTTATGTTTAGCTCTTCATCGGAAATTTTTTGTCAATGAAGATACCTTTTTTTCCAAGTCTTTTTAGGCTCAAAATCTTGACATCCTGATTGGAAAATTTTCTGCAAGGGGCTAGACTTTCAAACTCTTGAGATGCTATTATCTTTTATGTGCGGGTAATCCCTTTGGGAAGGCCAAAAATTTCCAATTGCCGATCTCAAACATAAGCTGTAGCACTTGTTCTTCGTGTTGCAGCCTCTAAACAAAATATTCCCCGATTCTTATTACGCGCCCCAGTTAAAACCAAACGGTAATCTTTTTTTTATTTAAATTAAAAGATTTTTAAAGTCTCTAGACGGCCCATGGATTAAGATTTTAGGCACTAATAAAATTAACATAAATAATATTAAACAATCCACCCCTACCTTTCCCTTTACTTTTTCCCCAATAAAAAAACTTAATTTTCCAATTAAATTATTTTTCCCTTTTTTTTGGCCCCCCCCCCCCCTTTCCCGGGGAGGGGAAAATTAAATCAAAAACCGGAGGATATGGCGTCCGATAAGAGTTGTATTGACCTTGGGGTTTTAAAACCCAATTGTTTTTTCATCATTCGGCAATCTTTTCGGTCCCAAAATGATCCTGCTCTTGCCGCTCATTGGTGATTGTTGTGGTGGAGCCCGGGGATGGCCCCCTTTAGGTTTTTGGGAGAAGATGATTCGGGGTGTTGGGAGGGCGCAGCAACGTCATCTGGACGTTATGCATCAGCTGACTCACCGTGGATAACTTTGCCATTCACTGGGTTAGCTGTGGCTCATATTCATCGGTTGTTGTACCCTACTTATTGAATATTTGGGATTCCATAATGTAATTAGTACTGGGTTGTTGAAACGATGGGTGATTGGTCCATCCGGATTAGAATATCGGGACATGATTACCGATGGTGATGTTAATGGCGCCGCTGTCCCACACCTTGGAGTAATCAACAAATTGGTTTCCTTGATGTGTTAATACTCCCCGCTTTAGGATTTACCAGCATGGGCTAATCCCCGTTTCTATGCTTGCTGTGGAAGCATTTTCGTGGTGGATCAAAGGTGCTTTAGGAATCCCCATTTGGGGATTTTGATGGGGTTTGCCGTTTGGGGAAGAGTGGGGTAATGCTTTTAGGGACCCTCGGCTGTGATTGCATTCCCATGCCCTGGGCCCCTTCCCAAATGAACTCTCCCTGCACCAGACTGGAATAGTAGATTGTTTGAAGGGTACTGTTTCCCCAAACCCGTTGGCCGAGCGGATGATTTGGATAGAGGTCCCCCACATTGCCCAACCATGGATCGCCTAGCTTGGGGACGCTTTTAGGCCCTTTGCATTCGGGTTTTAGCCACATCGGCAGACGGATCCCTGGAGTGGAAGCGCCATTTGGGCTGCCCTGGGTTTATAGATGCCCATCCGGTTGATGATATGTGGGCAACTATTGAGGTGCTTGCCCCCTTTGAAAGATTGGATGACAAAATTGTATAAGTATTGGACAGAATTGGGGGGTGGTAATTAATGCTTGATTTAACGCAGAAAATTTTAAAAATCTTTGCAAACTTAAGGATTGGCATCAAACGTGACCTGCCCGACAACGGGGATTTGCTTTGGATGGCTTCGCCGTCCTGCTTAGGCTGAAGGGGCTTCAGATACAATTTCTTGTTTTCTCCTCCATAGCCGTCCTAGCCCCGTTTGATATCTTTTGATGGCCCCTGAGATTCAATGACGTTCTTGATTACATCAGTATGATCCCCATAGCAGATGTATAATTTGTCCCACTGGGTGTGCCCAAAAAAGGTGTTGAATAAAAAGCGTAGGGGTTGGAACACCCCGGGTTATACCCGAATTCGATTTCCAAAAGGGGTGCCCGTCGATTTGACAGTTAATCGAAAGGATGATAAATAGAAAAGATTTGAAAGAGAACGGCGATACGCCCGGGGTGCGACTCGGACTTTATCAGGATAACTAGAGCAGGCTGAACGAGACAACAGCGATGCGCCCCGGGTGTCAAAACTCAGATTACTCCACAGGGGAAAGGGAAGGGGTTTTAGAGATCAAGGAGATGCAGCCCTCGAAACTTGAAGAACTCGTAGATGAACTAAAGCTAATAATAAAAGTGAATGCTGAAAAGTAGATAAAAAGTAAATTTATTTGTTTTATATATGATTGATATTCCTTGTTCCACGGACCCCCGGTACATATTTATACCCAGCAAAAAGGGGTTGTAAACAGCCGACTCATATCTTTCCCAAACAAAACCTATTTTAAAAAAATAAATGACCATGAAGATTTTGGACCCCAAATTCTTAACAATACGGATGAGATCCCAGTTTCCTTAGTCTTCTTTCGATGAAACTTTCATCGGCAGGGTATTCAAAAACCCCAACCCCTTCTATGCCACGGGAATCCCTGTGACGTAACCCCCCGTCTCTTGCCCCTCGGATTTCTCCCTTTTCGGGAATCCCTTTAATGGAACTTTCCACCCCCCTGGTAAATTGTCTTTACCAATTAACTCCTATCGGCAAAATCGTTTTGTTCCTTGGCAACAAACTTATCCTTTCAAGCATTTACTTATCGGTAAAATGACCCAAAACCTTCCCTGCCGATGAAAAAAAGCTACGATCAATGAAGTCTTAGCTATTTGACACATGCTGAAAAACGGTGTCAAAACGATCCCTAGGAAAAAAAACAAAAAAATCCAAAATAAGTGTGCATTTGATGGGGTATTTGGTGGATTTTGAGGGTGGATGGTGGGGGATTAAAAGGAGGATGTTGGAAACCAAAATTTTATCTTCTCCTTTAATACAATTTTTCTACCCCTTTTTTGGAGTTGGAACTTTTGAGAGAATTGGGATTGCTTGCTTCTTTTTTTAAGAGGGGGATCTAAGTACCCTTGTTTTGATAGGACACTTTTTCCATGTTTTCTCTCTTTTTTTATTATTATTATTATTATTTTTATTATTATTTTTTTGACAACCAAGTCTTTTTCTATTATAAAGTTTTTAGAGATGATAAGAGGAAATTTTGGAGGTTACTCTGTGGTAGAAATATATGGATAGGTGGAGAACTAGGGTATTTTTGATTTTTATCCCAAGGTAGGGTAGAGCATTTTTTGGTGGATTGGATGGATAAATTTTTAGTACGTACTTCCCGGATAGAAGTAGCATTAGAGTGGGTGTACGTGTTTGATTTTAAAAGCAGACAAGTTCTAAGGGTCAAAAAAAGTTTACAAAATAATGCAAATAAAGCGTAAATTGATGTGAAGTTTTCCCAATTACCAGGCATGTTATATGGTTGTGGTAGGAATTCAGCTCTCGTCATACAGGAGACTCACATTATATTTTTATTTTCAAAAGATAAATTTCTGAACCAGGGGGCCCAAAGTAACGTAGCTCAACTTTTCATATCATACCTACAACTACCTAGACTTAGCTCAACATTCGCAAAAGTTTCGATCAAGCAAATCTTATGTCGAAACTTTTGTCTAACCGGAGAATTCAAGGTTGAAATAGGTACGTTGAAAGGAATTACGTGAAGGACTATTATTCATTCCATAGAGAGATAACATCATGGAACATATGTGGTAGAGGAGTCTATTGTTCTGTTTTATCATATTTAGAGATGGTTTTTTTCCACAAGTTAAGAACCCATAATGTAAAATGCTGGAATTAAAACTACCTTTAGTGGGGAGGGAACCTCCCCCAAGTTATCCTTTGCCAATAATGTGGGGGAAGATGTTGTTGACAACAATCCTCTCGCAAATTCCTTCTCTTGAAGTGCTTTGTGTTCCGGTTTTCTGACATACCTACGGTCACACTGACATGCGAAGCTCTCCCTAGAAAATTTGTAGATTGTCCTTTTGTTGAACCCATGATCTCCCTATATTGTGGGACAAGGACTTGTCTTGGGTTGACCTGTGGCCGAGGAGGCGCAGGAAGGCCATGGAATGGAAGTTGCGTCGTCTTCTCTCACCAACAACTCCTGGAGGCCACCTTGCTCAAAAGAGCAAACCGTGGTTCCTCATGTGTTTCCTGGAACTGCAACACATCCTTGTCCCACGTCCTTGATCTCTGACTCTTCTGGGTGCATGGGGTGCTCTCCCATAGCTGGTTTCAATAATTCGTTTAGACTTATAACTTCACTTCTCTAGACTCAAGAGGGTTTGGTATGCTGTCTTCAAAGTAGATAAGTTACTAATCTTGTCTAGTCTTTCCAAACCTGCTAAACTCAAATAGACAACATTCTGAAGATTTAAGCGTCATTAATTTTTAAGTTGATGCAAGCTTTGAATTCGAATATTCAAATATATTTTTTTTAGATTTTCAATTTTATATGCAAATGACTAATGAAATTTTTTATGCACACAGTAAATAGTTGAAGACTTATTCACATGGGTAAGGTTTCTTTTAAATGAATCATTTATTAGATTGCTATGATTAAGAGATTATGCACTAGATAGATAAGAATGATTATATAATAGCGCCATAAATACTTAAGGAAGTAAATTGCTAAGTCAACAAATGCAAATGCAACTAAGGTTCGGAGATTTAGGTCCGTCGATCCGGTACCTCTTTTGGTTCAAATGCAAAAGGAGATTGTTTTTTGGATGAATCTTGGTGTCTTGCTCTTCTTGTTTGTTTTCGGGAGTCTCTTTCCTCTTCCACATCCTAGTCTAAGTTCTGCTCTTCTGTCCCATTTGAGGTTCATTTTTTGTAAGATTCTTCGGAATCTTAAATTATTAGTAAATTGATCTCATAACTTTGTAATTCTCCCAGTAGCATGTCCATCCATACTTGGTTTTTTCTTTTTAAGGATAAAAAGTTCTATGATTTCATAGATGACGATTAATGTTTGAGAAAGAATTCGATGAGGTGGACTTCAATCTTTATCTCCATATCTTGAACAGAAGTTGGTGGGAACTTGTTCTTTGATCATGGGTGTCTTTTGTTTCCTCTAGAAATCAGAATGTGGTTCTGCTTGTAGCTTAATATTGCGTTTAGTGGTCTATTGTTATTAATGTTGTGGGCCACCTTAGAACGTGTTGTTCACGCTGATCCAACATTGTAGATTTTGAATGTATCCCATGATCTTGCAATCATGGTAGGACTCATGGATCCCAGCTTAGCGTGATGGATAGAAGAGTTGTCATACCCATATAGTGCTAATTCTGGTCTTTCTTGGTTGTTGAGCTTTACTCTTCCTCCTTCTATTATTGATGTTCTTTTCGTCAGAGTTTATCCTCGTAGATGTAAACCTCGGTGTATGCTTCATGAAGTGATCCCCTTTCTCATCCTTGATAGTGAAACGAGATCTTTGAATTCGCTAGACATTGCATCATATGTTCTAAATTGAGCGTCCCGATTAATGCTTTGCATCCTCTTGTTTCCCATCACAGGATTTACCCGTACGAAGGTGTCCAACTCGTATGTTGACATATTAAGGAAGTTCCTTTCGGATAGCATAGTGTTGATCTGCAAGCTCGCTTGATGTTGCACTTGCTCCCAGGTTACAAAATTCATTAAAATGTAAGCTCAATGGAGATTGGAATTGTTCCCTAGGATCCTTTATTCTTGTAGATGTCATCCACCCATGATCTTGATGGCATGGTGAAGAAGTGTCCATACCATGAAACAAGGCAGAGATCAAGTGCATGGGTCTGCTAGTGGAAAAAAACCCCCAACATACCCCAATGTTTTTTCTTTTAAATCTCTAAAAAAATAAATTTTGGAGAAAGGTTAAATTTGAAATTTATTATCCATGAATGATGTTCCCCGGGGAAAATAGCATGAATGTAAAAATTTTATAAAGGCATATTGATTGTTTTAACCCAAGGGAAAGTTTGTAATCTTTTTTAATGATTAATTTCCCATCTTACAAGGTTGGATGGAAACCCTTTAAAAAAAGGTTAGACTGTGAGATTAAAAAGTGAAACTAGGATCGGGCTTTAAAGAAAAAAACAGGTTGAGTTAATCGGTTGGATCAAAAAAGGGTTGCAGTTTAAAAACATTTTAGTCTTTATTTTTTAAACCCCAAAAACCCAAAGAAAGGATTTTAGTTTGATGCTTATTACCTTTAACTTTGCCTTTGGGAGAATTTTGGAATCATACCTTCAGGGAAACTTCCCTTGATTTTGGTTTTGGGGCCAATTTGGTTCTTCCTTTTTCCACTCCCTCTCTTCCTCGTTTTCCCCGATTTTAAAATTTTTGGTTTAAATTTGGGCTTGGGGGTTTTGTTCACCTTTTCCCCTGTTTGGATCCCCCTTTGATTGTAATGTCTTTTTCTTGCCCATGGAATTAACCCGGGGGGAATTTAAGGGACCCTCCTTAATTTTGGGGTTAGGGCTTACGGGGGAAGAGTTCATCCGGGGATTTCCAAGGGGGGGATTGGGGGGGCCTGCCGGGGGTTTGCCCCAAAAAAATTTTCCTTTTCTCTTTTTCCCGGGTTTTAAAACCCCAAAATCATCCTTTGGGAAAAGTCTAGTTTAAATTTAGGAAGACTTTTTAAAACCTAAGCCCCCCGTTTTAATTTAAAATCCTTTAAAAGTAACACCCAAAATACCTTTTTTTTTAAACAAATCACCATGCAAAATTTTAAAGGGGGTTATGAAAATATTCAAAACCAAAACAAAACTAAGAAAAAAGGGGTAGCATAAAAGTTTTATGGAGTTTTTCTAAAGGGGAGATAAAAAGAGTATGATGATTTTTTTCTTTTAGTATTTGGAGCATTTTTTAAAGGTGGGTGAAAAATAAGTGATGTAGAAACATGGCAAAAGTTGTTTTTACGAGGGGTTTACCCCCCAAAAACTTAAATTTTGCAAAAATCAAGATTGGTGAATAAAATTCAATGTTGCATAAAAATTTGGGTTTGGGAAAAACCCTTTATGTTTTTATCATCCTTCTTCTTTTTGTCTATACCGGGGAAGGTTGGGGACAAAATCCCCGGAAGGGAAATTTATAATCATATATTTTTTAGGGTTGGCTTCAAAAAGGGTTTTAGGCAAAAAAAAGGGTGACTAAACATGTTAATATTTAGCACAATGAATCTGAATTATTTATTGAAAAAATGCATCGACAAAAACCCTTTTAATATTTTAAACAAAAAGTGCGAGGGTTTGAAGATGTATGTTTTTGGTAATGATAGAGATCAAGGGTTGGGGGGATTTTCTATAGGGTTTGGAAAATTTAAAAAAGATAGTTAGGGAAAGATTCCTTGCTCATTATATCTTTTTCCTCTCCAATCTCTATGGTTGATTCTTCTGTAAGTTAAAATTTCCCCTTGGATTGGCAAACCCCCAAAATTTGGGCGGTTTGGGGCCTCCTCTATACTTGGATCTTTTATATTTTTAACTGGATTTAAAACTAAAAACCCAAACCTGGGGGGGAAAAATTTCCCCCCAGATCAGGGTATACAAGCAAGGGGGAAGCTATAGCCATTTATAAGAAAAGGGTTTAAGATGGGGGGTCTCCCAAAAAAGCGCCCTTTGGAGTAAAATATTTATGATTGTGAAAATGAAAATGGTAAAGGGGAGAAAAATGGTCAAAAGAAAAAAGGAAAAAGGTAAAGGATGACCTCGGTTCGAAACTAGAAAAGCTACCATTCCCCGGCAAAAAGCGTCAGAAAGCTTGTTGGTATTCTTAAAAGCAAACAATTAAAACTGCAAGCGCACGGATACCGCTGTAACCCTTTCCCCCCGGAGATTTCCAAAGGGGATCGATTTCCATGGGGAACCCAAGTGTATAGAAAAGGAATAAGAGCATTTCCCAAAGGGTGATAAGATAAATGGGTTGAGAGATTTTAGAGTTTTCTAAGGGGGATATCTAATCAAAGGGTTTCCAAAGATTTCTTTACTTTTGGGGCAAACCCGTACCCTTTCCAAATTCGACAAAGACTGGGAAAAAGGTAAATCGGGGGGGGCTGCCAAAAGTCACAAAAACACCAACCCGAACGTGGTGGACTATAAAGGCCTTACGAGCTATACCCCTGGGCTTTCCACAACTATCTTAGGATTGGGGAAACTCGGGGAAACTCTAGTTTTGGGCCCCAAAACCCGCACTATTGCTTACTACTTTTTTTCCAATTTTTTAAAACCCAGAGCACTCGATAGAGCGGGATCCGTTAAAAAGAATAAAGTAAAACTAAAAAAAATACTTGAAATAGTAAAAGAAAAAACCCGGGGATTGCTCAGAAAAAAAGATGCTGCACAAGTACAATGTTGAGGAAAATCCGGGCAGATCTGGCTTCTCTCTTTTCAACTCTAATTACAAAATAGATGAATAAACCCAGGAGAACTAGATCTAGAAAACTAGAGGGACCTCTCTCCTTTCTCTCTAATTTAAACCTAGCTTTTGGTCGGGGGAAGTTAAGAGATGAGGGTGGCCCTCAGGGGGGGGCCCGGGGGCCCTTTCCCTTTTATAGCCCCCTCAAAAGAAGTGGGGGTTTTTTTCAAAAACCCACCTAATTGGGAAAGGTTTAGATTCATCCTCAAAGGGCCCGGGGGATATTTAAACTGCGAAGTTTAGCCTGATTGGCTCCGGGGTAGGGCGGGTGTTGCCCCCTTCTTTGCGTCAAAACCACAAATAAGGGTAAATCCCTATCCCCCTACGGCGCCAGAAAAGTTTGGGTATTTCTTATGCCTATTGGATAAATCCGAAGCGCACAGATTTTACCGTTGTAGCACTTCCCCTGGAGTATTCCAAGGTATCGTAATTTTTTTTTATCCAAGGAAAGCTGAGTAAAAATGTAATTAGGAGGATCTAGAGGTACCCAACTTAGTATGACTATTTGGGGGGGCTAAAGAAAAATGTGATAGGAAGGGGTTTGGATGATGAAGGGGGCCTAGGTAAATGAACTTAAAAACGAACTGAAGATTAGTAGGGGGGGGACAACGGAGAAAAGGGCCCCTAAGCAATTACTCTACTTTAATATCATCTAATTAACTAGACTAAACTATATTTTGCCCCTCAATAAAAGTAGTGGGGGGGGATAGGTCAGTAGGAGGACAAAACCCCTCCCGGCCCTCCCTCCTTTTGTTTTGAAGCCCTCCTTTTTTAAAAAACTTATCTGACAGGTGGGGAATACTAAGGCTAGATAGAGCTGTCACCTTCTACTAGATCCACGAAAAATCCACCCAAAAAAAGGGTAATCAAGGATAAGCTAAATATAAGCACCACGCTTCACAAATTATTACTTTATCGATCAAAAATCAAAGCACCCTATGATGGGCAAGATCGCATACGGGAAAGGTCAAAAGGGATCAAGATAAAAATGTAAAGGTATTAAAGAGCAAAAGAATTAAACAATACTATATCTATTTATAGTAATGCTCAAAGTAAATTACTAAGTAAAGTAAAGGGAAAGGATAATATATTGATAAAGATAAGTCTAAAAAGAAGAAAAGATACAAGAGTATACCAGATTTCCCCATAAGACAATCCGGAAATCCCGAGCAAGCTCGACTCAACTCTAAACTCCCACTCTAGACTAACTACTAGAACAATTCTAAGGAATAGAGCTTGTAGGCTTCTTCACCATGTGTAGAGGGGGGGAGGTATGCCCTCTATTTATAGTAGAGGAGTGGAGTAGGGGCTACTCCATCGCCACGTCAGCGATCCAGGGCCTCCCATCCTCCACCATTGGATCAAACCGCCTTTGCAACCGGGTATTGGATGAATGGTGGTGATCCAACACGTGGGCAAGGAGTATGGGGGTTTTGGGAGGAGCCAACCGACCTAGGGGGTGGTTCGGCCGACCCCACTGTGGCCAGTGGGCCCCCTCTACCCTCTAGGGTGTGGCCCCACTGGTCAGGGACTGCTTAAAGGGGCCAGGGGGGCCCTTTGGATGGTTGGCCGACCCCCCCCCTGGGGTCACTGGCCCACCTCCTGCTCCCGGGTTTGCTGGTCCCACCTATCATTGAGGTTATTTGCTGGTTCTAGGTGGTTTGTCACGTTTATACCCTTTGGTGTGGGCCCATGGATCCTTGTGCTTTGCTTGTGACCCTTTTGAGAGAAAGCACAGAGTGATCCAATGGATGGATTTCACTCTAGAGTGCCTCTCTTGGATCATGGCCGAGGGGGAGAGCCAGGTGGGCCCAATAGGGTGGTCGGCTAACCCCCTATGTGGGTCCCAGGCTCTCACTTGCTTCATTTCTTCATCCCTGCACTCAAACACTGATGTAAAATGTGGAACTAGTTATTTGATAAACTATGTTCATGATGTGTTTGTTTTAACCCTGATCTAGAGGTTGGTGGCACAATTTTAAGTATAGAAAAGTTAATCATAAAATTGTGCCAACAAGATCCCCCCAAACTTAACCTTTGCTGTCCCCAGCAAACAATCAAACTTAGCTCGATGGATCAGGAGTTGCTACTATGCTTCATATTTCAAGGGGTACTAGATCTACAACAATATACTTCTCTTTTGAATGGAAAAATTAACAATAAAGACTCACCATATTACCTTGTCCTTCATGGGGCTTTAGCTTTATCCTTTGTCTTGAGAGGTTGAGAGATAGAACAACTTGATTGGAGAACTAGTTTTCTCATTCTTTCACAAGTTTATATCGGAGGTTTTCAAGATTTTGTAAAAGAGAAATGCAAGCCATTATGGTGTATGATTCCTTACCAAGCCACATATCAAAATTTGCCTTCTTTCTTCCTACTTCTAAAGTTATGTGGGGGTGTAGGTAGGGATCAAAGATGTAGCAAACTTTTCCTTGCTTAAATTGTAAAGTCAAATCCCGGATTTCCCAAAGGGGAGAAGTGTCATACTCTTAGGGTCCAAGAGTGCAAGTGTGTGGAAACATGGCAAAAGATCAATACTCCTATAAGATTCTCTTTCCTAACTTATAAACTTTGAGACATAGCTATCTTCATTTATTTTTTTATGAGCTTTGAAGATGCTCATATTCATTTTTTTTTTCAAAAGAGCTTTGGAATGCTCATAGATTTTGGGGGCTTTAGAATGCCCTTGAATTTTTTTTCATAATTTTGCATAGTCTATGTCTCATTTTGCTAGCAACAAACTAGAGAGAGATTTTCTACTATAGCATGGAGTATGAACTATGTGTAAATGTAAGGCATGTTTTTGCGTACTTCCAGTGTAGAAGCAGCATGTATATGTGGCGTGTACGTGATCTTGATCTTGGGAGCATGATAAGTCTCTCAACAAGGGTCACAAAACTTGACCAAACTCAACACAAAGTAAGCAGCTTATGTAGAAAGCTTATATCATGAAAGATAGTATATGGCTTTGGTAGGACTTATCACTATTGAGGAACAACAAAGTGTTTTGTCATTTTAAGAAATACAACTCCGATAGTCATTCTTGCTTAGAACAAAATCGTAGCAGCTCTTATCTTGTCATATCATGTCTCACAACAACTTAGACTTAGTTACAGCATTTGCAACCCACAAAAGTTTGAGGTTCATGATGAATTCTTTTTAAGCCAAGTAATCCATACTTAGAGAAATATCAAGTTGTAAACTAAGTACAAAGAGAGACGTTTAGTAGAGCAACTATTCATCATTTCCATAGGAAATATGATTTTTCATAAAGCATGTGAGAGTGGAGTAGAGAAAGTCTTTTTATTATTTTCATCTATGCAGATATATATATTTTTAGATGCAAAGAAAAGATAAGCAGGAAATGCAAAAAATATAAATGCTGAAATTAAAAACTTACCTTAGTGGGGGAGGGAACCTCCCCCAAGCTTGTTCTTTGCTCAGTGGTGCGGCGGTTGTGGATGGAATTTCCGCCACATGTCCCACTGCCGATGCTGTTCTGCTTGCATAGCTTGGATATCTTCGGCAGTTTGCTAGACGATGCGTGTTGTTTCATCGTGCTCAATACGTAGCTCACCAAAGGTGTTGGTGAGATGATCGAACTGTTGCCGCAATTCACGATGCTCCCTTTCTCATGTGGACGAGAAGGATGCTCGTGCTCTTTGCGGACGTGAGGATCGAGGAGGCATACCGCTTGAAGTGTGCATGGGATCGGAAGATGTATTGTCTTCCTCCACCTTGCTCAAGATGAACAAAGTATAGCCCCTCCTGAGCTTCCTATCTGCACCTGCAAAACCTCTTTGTCCAATGCCTTGATCTAGATCAAGGGTTTGCTTATGGGTCCTATACAAATTGAAGTTGCCTATTTGGAAGAGGCACCTCAATTGTATGGCCACTGTAGATCATTTTTAAGATTACCCCTGGCATCTCTTTTTAGCATTTGAGCAATTGTAAGATATTCTTCTGAGATCATAGCTAAAGGAGCAGAGATGAAAAACAAAGGGGTATGTTCCATTTAGCAAGTTTATGGATTCAGCAAGACGAGTAATTAAAGAAGTGAATTGAATAGATTCATTACTCTCAAGCGAACTTTGCCAAAATTCCACTAAGCATTTAACAGGAGAGATTTGAATTTTGTTGACCATAGCATATAGCAATTTTAATTCCATGTCATTTATCACGCTATCATTACTTCTAGGAAACAAAGTCATTTTCATCCAAAGATGCATGAAACGAAGAGTTGGATTATGAACCGCCTTAGGTTTAGGATTTGAACAATTATTAAGAGCAGAGATAGAGAACCAAAACTTTCTCTTGTTAAACTTACGCATGGCAAAGTCTACATCTATCACGTATGAATCATCAAAACCAAGAGCAGCACTTAGATGATTCCAAGTTAAACTAAAGCTTTGATTAAACATGTGAAAGGATATTCCAACATTAGAGGTTTGGAGAGAGCATAGAAACTCTATGGTGAGCAATTCAATTCCAAAAATTCTATTTGCCAAAAGCTAGACCATCCAATTGTGGAAAAGATAGTATTAAATTCGTTGGTCATACCTGCGTTGAAGAGAAGATTCGGATCCAATATCCTCGTATGCTCAAAAGATCGATCCTGGAGAGAGAGATACCTTTGATACCCTGGTTGGTCAAACCAGAGACCGCTCTGTTGATCATAGGTCCTCATCGGGGGTACCATGATTGCCCCGATGTGTGGTACCTCCGTCGGTACTTCCTGTTCCTCCTGAGGGAGTTCTTCGGTTTGGAGGCCCTCCGAAGTGTATCGGGCAGAACCTCCCCTTCTCCTTCCTTGGGAAGTATCATCGGATTGGCAGGAGCGTCAGGATGAGCTCTGACTCATAGCTTGCTTCATTGACTTGAATGCGGATGTCAATGGGTTCTTCATTTTTGGAGAGGAAAAGAACACGGGCAAGACTAGGAGAGTATCACTACTTCTCTTGAAAGGAGAGAGCAAGGCAAGGAGAGGCTTGAGATAGAACTGAATTCTGGTTGAGGTGTGAGGGAAAGAGCTCTCCTTGCATGAGATTTTATAGGGGAGAGGAGATGGCACCAAAGGGGTGCCATGGGGTGGTCGGCCGACCACCCATGGGCATGTCCCTTGGGTGCCATGATCACAAGCCTTAGTGGATGTCTTTCATAAAGCAAAAGAGAGAGAGAAGGTGACCATAGGGTGGTCGGCTGACCACCCCATGGTGGGGAACCCACTCATGATTTTTCTAGTGCTTGGTGAAAGGTGAAAGGTGCTATGTGATGTGATCAAAGGCTGAGTTAAAGTGGTCAAGATTCTCCTCTTTAAACAAAGAGTAGTGGAGGACAAAGGTATGTCATGCTTTGCTCAAAGGTGATTGATGTGTTTTTCTTTTTCAAAGCATGACAAAGTGAAAGTGGAAAGTGTCCTGATTCCCCAATTTGGACAAGGAGTAGTGGGAGACAAAGGTGTGACATGGTTTAACCAAAAGTGATTGAAGTAAAGCATGACAAAGCAAAAAGAGATGTCTCCTAAAGATAAATCTGATTTTTGAAAGCAACACTACTCAAATCATGAAATTCTTGGACAAAGGATGGTGGGGAAGAAAGAGGGATGATCACCATGCTACTAGGGTGGTCGGCCGACCCCCCTAGTGCTCCAATTTTTTTTCTTTTTCTTTTATAAAGGTCCCTAATTGATTTGTGATTAACTAAGCCAAGGTAGGGTGCATATGGTTGGTCGGCTGACCACCCCTATGACCCTAAACTTTTGTCAAATTTTAATGCTAATCTAATTCTCAAGTTTTATTTAATCTAATTTTAGTTTTCTGAATTTTAAGTATGAAAGAAAAGGTTTTAACTAAATGAAAGAAGGGAAATAAAGGATAACTACCGATTTACCTTTCGGCGAAGGCTCCTTGATTTTAAGTCCTTTGAGTAGGACTCTCCTTCTTGTTCATTCTTCGAGTGCACCTAATGGCTCTGGAGACGGAGACCGCGGGGCGTGCACCTCCTTTGCTTTCCACTCCTGCCTTGGATTGGCAGGTTCATCTTCCTCGAGTTCGTTGATCTTGGCCTCCGGGTATTGTTTCTTTGGGCGCGGGGCTCGAACTCTTCTTCTCGGTGGTTGTGCTTTAACCTGCTTGTTAAGTTTATAACCATTGAAAGCACACTTTACCTTATGACTTGGAAACTGGAAGTGTATCTGGCCCGATCCAATGTAGATGACTGCGTTCGTGGTGTTGAGGAAGGGCCATCCCAAGATGACGGGGACTTCCACGTTAGCTCCCATGTCAAGGATGATGAAGTCGGTGGGGACGTACTCATCTTGGATGTTCACCAAGATATCCCTCGCGAGTCCCTCGGGAAACCGTATGGTTTGATCGGCCATCTGCAGGCGAACACATGCGGGGACCAAAGGTCCTCCTAAGAGATTATCATATGTTACCTTTGAGATGATGTTGACGCCCGATCTGAGATCGCAGAAGGCGGTATGGAATGTCTGTTGTCCAATTGAACACTTGATTATCGGAAGGCCTGGGTCTTCCTTCTTCATGATGAAGGGAGGATCGAGAAGATAGCCCCAATAGGAGCGTAGTGGAGGCTTACTGAACTTGGTTGTGACCATGTTAACATGCTCAATGGAGTCCTCTGGTTTCCTAGGGATCTTACCCTGTTCTAAGGATGGCATAGCTGCTGCTAATTGAGCTAATTGGGTTTCTAGCATTTTATTAAAGCTCAATTGATTTTTCATAGCAGTTGTAAAGCTATCCATTTTCTCACCAAATCTTTCAAGAACTTTATCAGTGGCAATCATTTTCTTATTTATACCATCATTAATTCTAGATTGCCCTAGAACAAGATCTTTCAATGAAGGTTGGTTATTATTGTAATTGTTATAATTGCCATTACCTCCATTACCTTGGTAGAAGGGGCGTGAATTCTAGCTTCCTTGTTGTTGGAGTCGATACCCGTTGTTGTTGTTGTTGTTACTGATGAAGTTCACGTCCTCCTTTCGGTGTCTCAGGGCAACTGTGGCCCGAGTGATCATTTCCTCCGCACACTTCACACCATGGGTCAGCTTCAATGGCTTGTGTGGTGGCGACAGGGTAGATGGCCTCTCGTTCCTTCTTGGGACCTTCTTCTATCTTCTTCATCAAGAGGTCCATCTTGGCAGAGAGCATGTCCACCTCACTGATGGTGTGCATACCTCTCTTCTTTGGCTGGAGACGTTCCTCACCCCAACCTTGGTTGGTTACCATCTTCTCGATGAGGTCCTTGGCACTTCTTACTGTGTGTTGGAGAAATGCCCCTCCAGCGGCAGCATCAAGGTGACTACGGGCCATGCTAGTCAGCCCATGGTAGAACCCTTGAATCAGGAGCCAGTCGTCTATCCCATGATGAGGACAGGAACGAACATACTCCTGGAGACGCTCCCATGCTTCGGGAATCGTCTCGTCAGATTGTTGCTGAAAGCTCGAGATCTTTCCACGAAGGGCATTGGTTTTGCCCGTCGGGAAGAACTTCTTGAGGAATGCATTAGCACACCTCTCCCATGTAGTGGCCTCTTCCTTGTGGGCGTAGAACCATTGCTTTGGCTTCCCCAATAGCGAGAATGGAAAAAGGCGAAGACGAATGGCGTTAGACGCCACTCCCTTGATAGTGAATGTGCCACATAACTCCATGAAGTGCTGGAGATGAGCATTGGCATCCTCATCGGGCTTTCCGCAAAACGGATTGGCCTGCACCATGTGGATCAAGGCGGGCTTCATCTCGATGGTGGCATCCCTACCAGACCGTGCCCTCCTGTTGTCTTGAAGCCCTACCTTTTAATAACTTATCTAACACGCATGGTGGAATACTAAGGCTAGATAGAGCTATCACCTTCTACTAGCATCCACGAACAATCCACGCAATAAGCGGTAATCAAGGATAAGCTAATATATAAGCACCACGCTTACACACAACTTATTACTTTGACTACGATCAATAATCAAAGCACCCTATGGCAGGCAATGATCGCATACAGGAAAGGTCACAAGGATCACAGACTATAAATGTAAAGGCTATTAAAGAGCAAAAGCATATAACAATACTATATCTAGTATAGTAATGCTCAAAGTAAATACTAAGTAAATTAAAGGGATGCTCAAAGTAAATACTAAGTGAATTAAAGGCAAAGGCTAATATATTGATAAAGATAAAGTCTTACAAAGAATAAAAGATACAAGAGCTATACCAGACTTCCGAGAAGACAACTCCGAAAATCCCGAGCAAGCTCGACTCAACTCTAACTCCAACTCTAGACTAACTACTAGAACAATTCTAAGGAATAGAGCTTGTAGGCTTCTTCACCATGTGTAGAGAGGGGGGTATGGCCCTCTATTTATAGTACAGGAGTGGAGTAGGGGCTACTCCACCGCCACGTCAGCGATCCAAGGCCTCCCATCCTCCACCATTGGATCAAACCGCCTTTGCAACCGTCATTGGATGAATGGTGGTGATCCAACACGTGGGGAAGGAGTATGGCGGTTGGGAGGAGCCAACCGACCTAGGGGGGTGGTCGGCCGACCCTACCTATGGAAAGTGGGCCCCTTCTACCCTCAGGGTGTGGCCCCACTGGTCAGGGACTGCTTGAAGGTCAGGTGGGCCCTTTGGATGGTCGGTCGACCCCCCCTGGGGGTCACTGGCCCACCTCCTGCTCCCTAGTGCTGGTCCCACCTATCATTGAGGTTATTTGCTAGTTCTGAGGTGGTTATCATGTTTATCTCCTTGGTGTGGGCCCATGGATCCTTGTGCTTTGTTTGTGAGTCGTTGAGAGAAAGCACAGAGTGATCCAATGGATGGATTTCACTCTAGAGTGCCTCTCTTGGATCTTGGCCGAGGGGGAGAGCCAAGTGGGCCCATAGGGTGGTCGGCCGACCCCCTATGTGGGTCCCACTGGCTCTCACTTGCTTCATTTCTTCATCCCTGCACTCAAACACTCATGTACATGTGGAACTAGTTATTTGATAAACTATGTTCATGATGTGTTTGTTTTATCCCTGATCCAGAGGTTGGTGGCACAATTTTAAGTATAGAAAAGTTAATCATAACTTGTGCCAATAGAGGGCGCCCTAAACCCTAGGCCACGCGCCCTGGGTCTGGCTCCCCTCGGCTTCAGGCTCGTTCTCGTGTCCTCTGGAACCCTCTAGGGTATAGAAAATCCTGCGGTTGATAATTATCTCTATGTAAACATGACATGTGGGCCTTTCCTTGGTATTTCCTGATAACCCCCTGTAGAAACAGACATTCACCAAAACTCATGGAATTCTATCAGTATAAACCCTAATTCTAGCTAGTGGTTTCATTTAGATCCTTTTCCTTGTTTAGTTGACGGTTAAAATTGGCACTTAAGGACTGTCAACAGACACTGACTTACTGCGGTTGCTTTTAACTTGGTCAAGTTTTAACTGTAATTAGCTCAAGTTATGCTTAGCCCAGTTGATAACCCCATGATCATTAATGAAACAATTTCTTACCTCATAAATCCAATCTCATCATCATAATTACTTACAACAACATGAGTAACTAACACTGTGAGTTTTCCGAGCCGCTCGTGACCATGACCACGACTATCATGATAGATTTACACTCTGTAGAGGTTACGCACTTTACCCACAAGCCGTGTTGCCCATATGCCCGGGATCATGACTCCCAAAACACTGCCAAGGTGAGTAGGCAGGATACACTACAAAGTCTTTCAAAAAGCCTTTCTAGCATGTAGTAGACCCTACGAACCCAATGCAATGGGGTGTGTAAAGCCTCCTACTCGATGGTACCATTACAGCGGTAACCACCCTAGGCCATGCCCTACAGCCAGCTCGGTAAAGGTGCCTTTCACGAACTACAATTATACTAGTCCGAACTTTCATACTTGACTATAGCCAGAGCCATATAGCACTCATGGTTGCATTAAAAATCCCAGCTTTTGCCATACAGTGGGGTCCTATTCCATGTTGCTACAAAAGCAAGTTTTAATCATCATTACATATATCCATTAGTCAAGATTCAATTCATGATCCTTTTTGTAAAGCATAGCAAAGCTACCCATATGCAAAGTAACCCATTAGTGACAAGGTAAAAGGATAACAAGGCTATGATAGATCTAATAGGAATCAAAATTAGACACATGCAACATGACTAAATGAATTATGGTGAATAGGTAACAAGGATGATCTCATATTATACTTGCCTTAAACACTTGCTCCACTCTCATAGCATCAACTTCAGGTCATCATCTTCTGATCTTCAGCACTCACAAGCGGTTCACATTCTACTCGTAGCAAGCACCACACATAGACAAACATACAAACAATAAAAGAAACAACTAAGAACAATACACCACACAAAGAAAATAATCTATTAAAAGAGAGCTCGCTACTACGATCGAGAGAACGCAAGAGATGCCGATAACAGAACTATCATGAAAAGAAACGACTACCAAAGATTAACTATATTATAACAAAAGAACATGCATGTTTGATTGTATTTTTAATTGATTAAAACTATGTGAAACATATTAATTCAGATTTATATAAAATCATATTTTAATTTTAAAGGCCAAGTTAAACCTAATAGTATTTTATTTATAAACAATGTCATATAATTTAGTCAAGTTAAACTTTATATTTGCAAAAGAAAGATATATATGGAAGCATCTAAACAAGTTTATCATATTTATATGCAATGTAATTCAACTAAGAATGTATAATTAAAAGTATATTAAGTTAACCATTAATCATATTTAATCTTGTAAACGTTATCACATAATTTATTATTAAAGAAGTTAAATTTTATCTTTGCAAAAGAGAATATACATGTGAGAGCATCTACTCGAAATATATGACATGTCTTTAAACTAATTAAATTATATTTCAGAAGCATATATATTAGTAATTAATCATATTAATATTTATATATAAAGCATCGAAGTATAAAACCTATATTAATTTTAATTATAAAACTACTTACAAACATATTTAATCAATTTAATATTTAACTATTTATGGACAATCATATGGCATGAAAACATCAGCACTAACATAAAGATCCTATCAACACGAGGCAAACGCAACTTATACTATGCAAAAAGAGATTGAACTTAAATTGCTTTTAATTAATTAATGAGCTATTGAATAAACATTAACTGAATTAATAATTAGATTAATGAAAATTTATAATTGAGTTACATGAAAACCATTAAATCTACTGTGTAGAGCGCATCGACACGATTCTAACGCAACTTGAACGGAGCTACGATGATTAAACGGTGGAGATAACAAAATTGAGTGGCAAACTTATAATTACCTCCACCTTCTACCTGCGTCCTTCTTTCTTGCTGTAAACCGTGGACACAGGCACACACCCGTGGAGGAGCTGCTGCTCACGCGGGATGGGAAGGGGCAGGGGCTTGGCCATGGGACGTCACGGCCGGTGGTGGGGCGGCTCAGCCAGCGACGAGGCAGTGCCTCCCGACGGTGGCATGGTGGTCAGCGCGAGGGATCGGTGGCCGGTGCAGAGCTGCACGGCCTTGACCGCACAGGCCAGCAGCGGCGCTGCCTGCACAACAGGTGGCGAGCGGAGCTGGAGCACCGCGCAGATGGGAACCGTAGGCGCACGGCCCTTCAAGGCCGGGGTGGCGCACGGTGGTGTTGCTGTCAGTCAAAAACAAAGAAACGATCGGGGAACTATCAAATGGTCATGGATTCAATTGAATGAAGGCACTAGGGTGAAGAAAAAAAATGAGACGAACCTTATTGTGGTCTCGGAATTTGCACGGAACGGCGGAGTTGACCGGAAAAGCTCACCGGAATTTAGTAGATGAAAAACTTCGGGTTTAGATCCACGGAGCTCAGAGCGCCGGATGGAAAAACGGACCGTACTTTTAGAATCAGCGCGTTGAGACCTTCGCCGTCATATATATAGGGAGGAAGCCTCCACACCTCAACATCAACTAACAATATGATACTAATTGATGTTGCACCACCGTGTATATTTACTAACAGGCTAAGTTAACCATAAGTCCATTAATAAATAAATGTCTGAACATTTTACAATAACTTGAAGTATTGCTCATGGGCTTTGAGGGCCGGTGGCAAATTGAGATATTTATTATTTATTTTCGAAATAAATTATTATTTTTTGAATAAAATAATTCTAGAAAAGTCTAGAATTAATATTTAATCCACGAAAAATACTCCGAAAGCTCAAAAAATTCTGGGAAAATTCTCAGAGGCACTTAGAACAAGATGAACTAAAATAAAGTTTTTGGATCTCATGAAAAGATATTTTGGAGTATCTAAAACTTAGATTACGCTCACAGATAAATGAGAAAAAGATCCGAGAAAGCTAGAAAAATTCCCGAAAAGAACTTACAAACATGTTGATGAATTATGAACTCAAGGGAATAATTTGGATCAAGAGGCAAAGGGTATTGGGAATGTCCAAAAGAAATATTAAGATTGAGAGCAAGAATTTGATTATAGATAAATATAGAGACGAGTCAGAGACCGACAAACGACTTACTAATCGCATTTTAAAAGCTTTATATACTCACATGCATCAAGACAAGCAACGAACAACCACCACAACAATTAAAGCCTATCAAATTGATTTAGAAAAGTTTATAAACTCACTTTTCCTATACTAAATTTGTGCAATCTCAAACTAATGTTGAGAACTTTTATATCAATATAGAAATCATTCATTTTATTTAGTGTTTTCAAAGCACAATCCAAAATTGGAAATTTTGGAGTGTGATAGTAAGTGTTTATTTCCAGCATTTACATTCATGCATTTGCTTATCTTTGCTTGCATTTAAAAAAACGGAATATGATAAAAAGAACAAAAAGACTTCTCTCTACTCTCACATGTTCCATGAATGTTCATCTTCCTTATGGAAATGATGAATAGTTGCTGTATTAAATATTTCTCTAGTACTTAGTTTACAACTTGGTATTTCTCTAAGTATGGATTACTTGGCTTAAAAGAACTATTATGAACCTGAAACTTTTGTGGGTTGAGTCTAAGTTGTTGTGAGACATGATATAACAAGACAGAGCTGCTATAATATTGTTCTAAACAAGAATGACTATCGGAGTTTATTTCTTAAAATGATAAAAACACTTTTTGTTCATCAATGGTGAAAATTCCTACCAATGCCATACATGCTCCTTCATGATATAAGCTTTCTACATAAGCTGCTTGCTTTGTGTTGAGTTTAGTCAAGTTTTGTGACCCTTGTTGAGAGATTTATGATACTCCCAAGATCAAGATCACGTACACACCACATATATATATATTGCTTCTACACTGGAAGTACGCAGAAATATGCCTTTCATTTTCCACAAAGTTCATACTCCATGTCCTAAAATAGTTATATCTCTCTAGTATGTGCTAGTAATTGAGACAGACTATGCAAAATTATGAAAAAGAAAAAAAGTAGGGTCACATGAAGGTCCCAAGTCTTAGAAAAAATGATGAGCACATGAAAGCTCATAGAAAAAGAAAAATAAAAATAAAGATAGCTATGTCTCAAGATAATAAGTTAGAAAGAGAGATCATATCAAATAGAGGAGTATTGATCAATTGCCATGTTTTCACACACTTGCACATCTTGATTTAAGAGTATGACACTTCTCTCCTTGCATCCGAAATTTGACTTTACAATATATGTAAGGTAAGTTTGCTACAACTTTTATCCCTACCTATAGCTCCACATAAGCCTTTAGAGTAGGATGAAAAAGAAGGCAAACTTTAATATGTGCCTTGTTGAGGAATCATACACCATATGAGCAATTTGAGAGTACCATTTGAGGAACATTAAGTTTTCTTTTTAAAAACATTACAAAACCTCCGATATGATACTTGTGAAAGAATAAGAAAACTAGTGCTCAAGTCAAGTTGTTCTGTCTCTCAACCACCCAAGACAAAGGACAAAGCCATAAGCCTCATGGAGGACTAAGGTAATATGGGTGACTTTTTATTGCTAATTTTTCCATTCAAAAGAGAAGTATGATTGTTGTAGATTTAGTACTCTTGAAATATGAAGCATAGTAGCAACTCCTGATCCACTGAGGCTAAGTTTGATCGTTTGCTCAGGACGAGCAAAGGTTAAGCTTGGGGGATCTTGTTGACACCAAGAATGACATACTTTTATATATTCAAAATAGTGTCAACAACCTCAGGATCAAGAATAGACAATCATATCATGAGAATATTTTATAGAATAACAAGTTTCACATGTCCATGAAGTATTTGATGCAGAATTAGAAGAAATGGAGCAAGGTGGGCCAGTGGGACCCACATAGTGGGTCGGCTGACACCACCATGGGCCCACCAGCCCCCAACTCTGGCCACGATCTAGGAGAAGCACTCCCAAGTGATCCTCCACCTTAGGATCAACTTGTGCTTCCTCCCAACGGCTCATATTCACTTCACATGGATCCATGGGCCCACATCAAGAAAACCAACCTGATAAACATCTCAAAAAAATCAACCAACTCACATGACAACTAGGACCACCTTCTAGAAGAAGGTGGTGGGCCTCAGACCCCAGGAGGGGGTCGGCCGATACCCTACCAGGGGTACCACCCCCCACTTGGTCCCTGACTAGTGGGGCACCTTCTAGAAGCTCGGGGGCAGGGCCCACCTGCCATAGGGGGGTCCAACGATACCGCCCTATGTCCCCTGCTGCGCCTGGTGACTCCTCCACTGATTTAACACATGTTGAAGATCAGAACCATCCATCCAAGTCGGTTTAGAGGCGGTGGATCCAAGGGTGGAGAATTGAAGCCTCCTGGATGGATGACATGGCGGTGGAGTAGCCCCTACTCCACCTCCCAGTATAAATAGAGGCTCATACCCCCTCCTCATTCATGGTCGACAAGCCTACAAGCTCAATCACTTAGAATTCTCTTAGTAGTTAATCTAGTGTGGGAGTTAGAGTTGAGTCGAGCTGTGCTCGGGATTTCCGGAGTCGTCTTCTGGAGAGTCTAGTATAGCTCTTGTATCTTTCCTTCTTTGTAAGACTTTACTTTATTCAATATATTACTTTTCCTCTACTTTACTTCGTATTTACTTTGAGTATTACTATACTAGTTATAGTATTGTTGTGTGATTTTGCTTATTACTAGCCTTTACATTAATAGTCTGTGATCCTTTTGGCCTTTCCCGTATAAGATCATTGCCTGTCATAGGGTGCTTTGGTTAAGTACACTAAAGTAGAAGTGAATTACATAGGAGTCCCTATCTCTCTCGTTGTCCTCCCACCTAGCTATACATACTAGTTGTTCTAAGTTATCATTTACCTTGGCTTGTTCATTCATCACCTTCCTATCACATATATCGTTTACCCCCCTATACTAGTTGGTACTAAGTTGAGGTATCCTCTAGGATCTCTATCTAATTATCATTTCTAGCTCAGCTTTCCCATAGGAAAATATAAATTACGATACCTTGGAATACTTCTAGGTGAAGTGCTACAACGGTATAATCTGTGCGCTTGAGGATTTATCTAATAGTCATAAGAAATACCAACACCTGCCACCAAATGAGAATAATGATAATGAGGTGAATGATGAGGCAGCACGCCATGCCACTGACCATGGACATGGTGGGCTTGGTCATGGTTTTGCTCCTTTTGGTCGTGCTCTGCGTGTTCCTATTGGAGGTGGAAGAGGTTTTGATGCTGATCATAATTACTAGGATGGTGATGAAGATAAATTGTCTAACATGGATGATCACCGACATGGTGGCAATGATGGCTATCATGAATGCTGTCGTGGTAATGCTCATCACCATCGTGATGATGATGGTTTAGGCAAAGTGAAAGTGTCTATTCCAAAATTTAGTGGAAAGGAAAGTGTTGATGGTTATTTTGAGTGGGAAACCAAGGTTGATCAACTCTTTGATTTTTATGCTTATCTACCTCAACAGAAAGCAAAGCTTGCTGCAATTGAGTTCACCATTTAGGCAATCACTTGGCGGAATCAAGTGTGTGCTGAATTCTGTCATATAGGACATGATCAAATTACTTGGGAGGACATGAAGCGTGAAATGAGGCACCGATTTGTTCCTGGACATTATTCTCGTGAGCTGCATTTGAGGCTGAAACATCTTGTCCAAGGTCATCATAGTGTGGATGAGTATTTTCAGGAAATGGAAAGGTGTCTCCTTCATATTAGTATCACTAAAGATGAGGAATCTTTGATGGCTCGATTTCTTGTTGGTCTTAATAAACCAATCGCAGACAAGGTGGACATTGTAACACCCTAAGTGTTAAGCTTGCATTGCATATCATTTCATGAGCATAAGCATGAGCATCAATGCATCTATGCACTCATAAGATCACATGAAATGATAACCCTTGTAATCACCTTGTTCTTTGGATATGTATGTGTGTTAACCTACACCTAGCTATGTGTGGCTTATGCTTGTTTAAACAAGTGCTTGATGTTTTGATCACTAATAAACACCTAGACATACTTAGGAATGCAAATGAAACCATGTTCATGTGTATGATCATGTCAAGTTAGGCTTGCTAGGGTTTAAGCTCATGTGTTGACCCTAGGAACCCTTTTCTTTGACTTGACTAATCAACCTTGCTATTGACCTTGCATGACAGTGTGGGATTAAGCAAAGTTGTAGAGAATTTTATAAGGAACAAACTTTGTTTAACCACCCAAAAGTGATTTGGACCCTAACATGCTCTAATTGGCCAATTAAGGCAGAATTAGGGGCTGTTTTTGGATTCCAAATTTGCCTAAGTCATAAGCTTATTTTCAGTTTCAAAGTTGCCCTGTTTGAATGCTTGTAGTATGAAATATAGGCAGTTTTAGCTCAAACAAGTTACATCATAGTTGGAGTTCAACTATAGCTCTACCAAAGGTGTACTTGGTTGAAGCTAATCCGAAGTGATTAGGGAGTTAATCACTCAGAAAAATGCGCTATCAAACACCGTTGATCGGGTTTCAGAGGGAGAAGCAGAGCCGCGTCGCTCGGTCATGGCCGACCGGGTTAGGCACCGCGCGCCACGTGGTGGCCATACATCAGCCATCACCCCGCACCGGCAACAAGTTTGGACGCCCGCACACTCCACCGACCACTCCCATGCGCTCACTCTCTCCCTCCCCTTTCTGCTTCACGTAGAAACCGAGTCGAGTGCCATTGTCAGCACTGAGCTCACACCGCTGTCGTTGAGCTCGCCTAAGAAAACCACCACCACATTACCCACACAAACACGCTCACAGCACCGCCTCGTTCCGCTCTACAATCTACACCGCTTGGTTGAAGCTATAGAAGGCTAGGTAAGCCGGAACACGCACCACCGCGGATGCCATTGCCGCTGAAGCTCCACCGAGCTTTGCGCCACCGTGGCCAGCTCTATCCAAGGCTCCTATCCTTCTTCTAGCACTTGTACATGGTTGTCTAGGTCACGTAGAAGCTCGCTGTGGAGTTGGTTGAACCGATTAGGGTTAGGGTTCGGCAGAACGCAAGCTTCGCCGTGCGCATACTCTTTGCACTCGTACCACCGGCGAGGATTACGCTGGGTTCCTTAGCGTCGATCTTGATTGCCTGAGTGGTGTTATGGTTAGCCTAGGAACACGTGCACTTGATGCTGGAGTCGGTTGAAGCGATTACGCCTCGCGGGTGCTAGAACAGAAGCGTCACACCCCCGTGAATTCGCCATCATGTCGCTGTGCATGTGGCCGAGCTCATCGGCACTTGCTCGTAGCCTTGATTCGGGCTCAATCGATCCGTTAGGGTTCGGTGTAGGTGATGCCCACGCTAGATGGATCCATGAAGGCCTATGATGGCCGGCGTAAGCATCGTAGTGCCGCTGTGCCGCCATGGACGCCGTCGAGCTTGCTTCGGTGGTTGTGGGGTACAACCAAGTAGATGAGTCAATGCGGGAGGTGAAGGAGAACGTGGCTATGGAGTCGGTTTGACCAGAGACCTCACCGTCGGCGACAGGCCGTCGGTCGAGCACCTCCCGTGCTCGCGGCTGTGGGGAAGAAGGCTGACCAGTGGGTCCCACCTGTCACAGACAGTGTGTGGTGTTTCTAGTTTTGTTTTTTAGTTTTGTTGGCTAACTTTGAAAATGCATAACTAAATTTAGAAAAATGCAAATAATGTGAAATAAATTCTGTTAGATTTTTTATGTTTTTCTCTATACATGAAAAATATAGTATGACATGTTGTTACTGTTATTATATGCTGATTAATTAAAAGTAAACAACAAGCTCTTTATGTCTATAATAACTTGTTTAATTTATAACTGGAGTTTGGTCTATGCTAAAATTGTGATTCTTGCTGTGTTAAGCTTATTTTAGCATGCACTCCCCATGAAAAATGTTGAAGTACCAGTAAACTCCTTTCAATTGTATGTTGTAACTAATTTGTTTAAATGTTTATTTATTTGAATGCAACCTTGTTTTATTTGTTAAGTGAGATATATGTATGTGCTGGTTTTATTAATTTTTGTACAGGTACTACTTGCTTAGTGTGAGCTAAGAAAAATATAAAATTTGTTGTTTCACACTTTTCAAATTGTTTAAGTAGTTAGGTATGAAACATGCTTGTTTTCTCATCACCGGCAAAGTAGTTGTCTTAACCCCTTTTTAAATATGTTTTCTGTTGATGATGTGAATATCAAAGTGGTAGCTAATTAAGTAAACTTGGTTGTCCAATTTTATTATCATTTTTGGAATGATAATTGAAGTTGTACTATTGTTTTAATTGGTTGCTTGAATCTGTTGCTTAGCTGAAACCTATTTCTTTGCTTGAATTGTTTGGGCTACTTTTAACTGATTTCAACAGTAGCTACATTTGACAATGTTGTAGATCACTTGTTAATCTATCTTGTGTTAAATTTTCACAGTCATAACCTATTTAGTTTAGCTTGTGTGCATTTTACAAGTTAAGTGTTATTCTTGTGTTTTCCTGTTTTTACCAAACAACTTTGCTTGAAGTGACTGTTAGACTAATTTAAAGTTGGAACTAGCTGGAGAATGTATGGAATGGGTTGTAGCTAGTTTCTTAAGCTTTCCAGAAAGTCCAAGTTTGTAATTTTTGGTCTTGTGTAGCTCCTGCTATACTGTTTTCTTTCAGCTGCTGTTTGGGGTGTTTGCATAAAATGTTCTGTATGTTTTCTAGTAGTGAAAACCTTATGTGTTGCTTAAGCAATGTAACCTAATAAATGAATGTGGTTAGTTGCGGGTGTTAGAGAGCTAACTGAAGATGAAAAGCTCTATTACAGGTTGTTGAAAAAGGGTAAGTGTAGCTTCTCTAGAAGAAGAGATATGCACCTACTCAGTCAACGAAATAAAAATATTGCATAACACATTCATCATGAGTATTCATCTATATGCATTAGACATGTCTCATTTTCTAGTATATGACCTGTCATATATTTTGGATCATCATACATGTATACATGTATCCAGGATCGCCAGAGGGAGTGACACTCTCGGAGCTCAGGGAGTTGGAAGGAGGAGTCCCACAAGAGATCCAGGCTCCCGAGGGTCCCGAAGGAGGAGAACAAGGTGCTGAGCTTCCCGAGTGCCCGAACCACTAGCCCTCCCACCTTTGTGAAAGGCAAGCCCCGGAGCATTATACACCCATCTTACTCTATTGCAAGTATTTTATTTACACTACTACCACTTGCTTGTGCATTAAGTTAGTAGGAGTTGAGTGAAACCCTTGCTTCATTATATCATCCTTGTCTAACTAAAGAACCTTGTAGGCCCAGGATCAAAACATATGCTTAGCCCTGCTTAGACCGGTAGAGTGGGTGTTCTGCTATCGCCCACGATGATAGGTTGATACTAGTCACGGTTGGCTATATTTGCTATCATGGAAATAACCATGTGAAAGTAATAAATCGAGACCTGGCGGAGAAGGTGCGTGTCAGCCACTTGAATTGGAGGTCCTGTGAGCGGGTTCTCTCCACCTGTGTCATTAGACACTGGACCGTGGTTGGACATCTGCCGAGATTGAATCCTTGGTTTTGCTAGTTCCATCCTTGATCTTACTGAAGACAATAGTTGGTGTTGTGTTTGATGAAGTTCACATCCTCTTGTAATTCAGGACAACTATTTATGGAATGTCCAATGTCTCCACATTCTTCACAAGTCATGCGAGAATCATTAATGTGCATGACGTCTCTTTTCTCGATGTCTTGGCTTCCAAGCTTCTTCATTATGAGGTCGAGCTTGGCGATGACCATGTCATCTTCCTTGAGTTGATGTATACCTCCTCTCTTGAGACGTTGAACACATTCTTCATTTCAGCACTGATTTGAGGCCATCTTCTCACACAATGATATTGAAATTGAGAGATTAAGTGATAGAAAAGCCCCTCCAGCTGCAACATCCATAGATTCATGGGTACTAGTGACTATCCCATGATGAGGACAGCCTACTATATAATCTTGAAAATGTTCCCATGCTTTAGCGAATGATTCATCATGTTGCTGTTGAAAGCTTGAAATTTTCCCATGAAGAGCATTGCTCTTGCATGTAGGAAAGAACTTGACTAGAAAAGTAGTGGAACATCTATCCCATGTAGTGTTGATATCTTTGTTTGTATGAAAAACTATTTTTCTTTACCCAAAAGTGAAAACGGGAAAAAGCGGAGTAGAATGGTATCTCTTGGTACTCCCTTGATCGTGAAGGTGTTGTAGATCTCTAGAAAGTGTTGTAATTGTGCACTTGCATCTTCATTAGCCTTTCCATAAAACTAATTTGCTTGAACCATGGTAATGAGAGCCAGCTTGAGCTCAAATCCATTCTCACCAACATTAAATGCAGGACTAGTACGGATGTTTGTGGTAGTTGTGGCAGAGAACTCTTGCAGTGTCTTCTCAACCATAGCTTCAAAAGCAATTGCTAAATTTGATTCTGGTTGTTCTTCTTCAGATGTTGGAGCTTCCTCTTCCATAGAGTGAGCTTCAGTAGAGGGTGTTCTTGATGGTGATTCAAAAATGACCCTCACTTGTGCAAACTCTTGCTTTATTTGAAGGAGTTTCTCTAGATTTTCAGTGAAATTATCTAGAAGAGCAAAACCATGCATTCATTTACCCTACATAAGAAACACAAATAGATAGAAATAAGGGTAAACCTATTTGAGTTAGAGGCCAATTGGTTAATCAATCTTATTCATTTACATATGGTTATCCATACTTCCTAAGTTTAGATAACTTCTGCGGCAACGGTGCCAAAAATGCTTGTTGACATTAGATAGCGTTGCACAAAAAATAGACATAACTCCCTATCCTCAAAATAGCGCCATAAATGCATGGTATGAAATTAACTTGTGTTTAGCAACTAACTACTATCTTTTATCGTATACTCCTAAGCATGGAACTAGGTTGTCATCCCCAATTATAGAGCTAGGAATAATTAATGGTACTTATGAAATAATCTATTATTTTTTGTGGCTGGGTAGAATTAAATAATGATGAATATGAAATTATAGAGAACAAATGATTCTGCAAGCGGATAGATTAATACACCATTATAGAATTTTACCTAGAGTTTTACTAGGTTTTTAATTTATATTTATACCACTAGGAAGGTCTAGTTAAACTGATAATCTATAGTATTGATAACACTTATATGCAATGAGTGAAGGGATTAGCCAACGTCATGTACTTACTCATAACAGGGGTAAGTCACATGATAAATATATATTAATGATAGGCATTGATCAGTCACATGATAAATATATATAAATGATATGCATTGATCAGTCATGATAACTCCTAAGTATTCTAGCTACAGTCAAAGCTATGTCATTTAGTGCAAGTACATCTAGCAATCATCATTAAGTAATACTATTGTTGACGGCCCTTAAGTACCAATTTTAACCGTCAACTAAACATGAAAAAGGATCCATATGCAATTCACATCTAGATATAGGGGGGTTTACTAATGAAATTCCACAAGTTTTGGTGAATGTCTATTTCTACAGGGGGTTATCAGGAAATATTAAGGAAAGACCCACATGTCATGTTTACATAGAGATAATTATCAACCGCACAATTTTCAGTACTCTAGAAGGTTTCAGAAGACACGAGAATGAACGGGAGGAGGAACAGGCCCAGAGCCAGGGCGCCCGCCCTAACCCCTAGGGCGCCCGCCCTGGCCAAGGAGCCAATCAGGTTCCCCCTCGTGGATCACGCTCCACCGCCTTTGATGATGAATCTAAACCATTCATATAGGTTGGTTTGATGCAACGACCCACGTTCATTTGAGGAGGCTATGTAAGTAAGGCCCCTGACCCCTGAGGGAGAACCCATTATCATAATTCATAGAGAGAGCAAAAGCTAGGGTTTGGAGATGAGAGGTGTCCCTCGAATGGGTATCCTCTCTTCTCTAAATTAGAATAGATCTAGATAGTAGAGAGATGGAGAGCGAGGAAAGATTAGAGGAGATGCCGGCCTGTCGGTGCCTCCTCCGGTTGTACATCGACATGATCAAGCTCTAATCAAGTTTGCTCCTAAGACAACTCTGGTAATCTACTTCTTATTTCATCACTATGTATATGCTTCTGGTTTGCAACTCCTCCGAGTACTTTAATCTATAGGACGCTATAGGTTAGAGGAGTAGCATAGGTGTAAGCGCGGTGCTTAGGCCTAGATTACTTGTGAATGTTTCCTACATTCCGGACCCATGGTAGTAGCGCGGAAAGTGACAGTTCCGTCGTTACCTTTGTATCCCACATCCCGTTTGTAGGACTTGCAAGACTGGCATGCCTAGGGTTAAGCATCCTCTGTGGTGTCTCTTTTCCTGTGGTACGTCCCCAGATATATATCTCCTTGAGATTAGAAGTAGAGAAACCCTAGTTATCCTCTCTATTCTCCTATTATCGCCCCTACACTAGATTATTCTCCCTTACCTTTAATTTTGTTTTCACCTTATCTTGTTCTTACCATATACTTTATTTTCACACACTTATCTTTTCTGGTTAAGTTGGAGCGTAGATGATTCTCCTGTTTCCCTATGGATACGATATTTAAAACCCGTCCCGGGTGAAAACTACAACTGTATCCGTGCGCTTGCGGATTTATATGTGTGCATCTAAAATACCCAACAAGCTTTCTGGCACCATTGCCGGGGAAACGGTTGCTAAGTTAACTATGAACTAGCTTAATCATTTATTTTCTAAAATAAATATATATATCTTTATCCTTTTCCTCTATCCTTTACTTTTATTCTTCACCTCATCTCTCCTATTCTTTCTTCTTACCTGTATCTTGATTTCTTGTCTATCATGGAGGATAACATTCCTATCTATCAATATGGTAGACTCACGGGCACATACCTCAAACCACCAAAATCTTCAAAGCCTATCATGACATCTAGTTTTGAGATAAGCCCGGAATACATAGAATTTTTTCAAACACAACCTTTCTCGGGAGAAGATGAGGAAAACCCATACACACACCTAGAAGAGTTTGGACGAGTCTGTGACCTCCTTCGCATAGAAGGCATGTCCGATGAGACCATTCAATGGAAGCTCTTTCCTTTCTCCTTAACGGGAAGGGCTAAACATTGGTACAAAATCAACATAGGAAGTGTTCATGGAGATTGGAAGGTGCTATCCAATAATTTCCTTAGAAAATATTTTCCCATCACCAAAGAGGTTGATCTTTGTTGGTATTTCTTATGACTATTGGATAAATCCGCAAGCGCACAGATTATACCGTTGTAGCACTTCACCGGGAGTATTCCAGGTATCGTATTTTCCTCAGGGAATGAGTAGTGAGTTAACTAGGAATATAGATATGTCCTATGATGTATCAAGGGAGACTATGATAACTGGGTTGAGAGGTTCGATATAGCAAAGATATCTAACAAGGGATAGCTGGTTATACTAGCCTTATCGGCCCTTCTCTTGCAGGAGGCGATGGGATATATCAGAAAGAGGGAAAAACTCTAACCGGACTGCGCCATCATGTTGTATTGAGGCCCTACCTTTTAAGAACTAATCTTACACACGTGGTAAAATACGAGGACTAGATAGGGCTGTCACTTCCTACTAGCTACCACAAACAATCCGTGCGATAAGCGGTTTACAAAGGTAAGATCTAGCCTAGACACCACGTCTACACTATTCTTACTACTTTAACCTTGGCCTAAGATTAAAACACTTTACTCAGAGCAAAGCGATGAACAAGCGTGAAAAGTTGTATAACAGCTAAACCAGATTTAGAATACTGAATGCTATAAAGAACTCAGGAGAAGTCACTTACATGTGCTAAACTTACAAGAGACTCGCATCCAATGAGGAAAAACTCCGGAGAAGATTCCCCATAGGCCCGGGGCTTTCTCCAGAAGACTTCCTTCACTCTCCTCCAACCAGCATAACACTACTAGAGAGCTCCGCTAAGAGACTAAGGTGTAGTGTTTCTCCAATGAGGCATGAATGAGAAGGGAGCTCTAGGGGTCTATTTATAGCTATAGGTGGAGAAGGGGCTACTCCGGTGCCACGTCAGCGATCCGCGTCACCTTCATCAGCCACCGTTGGATCTAACCGACTTCAGAACCGTCATATGATGGATGGTGGTGATTTCAACCATGTGGGAGTGAGTGAGGCGGTTGAGGGGGGTGAAACCGCCATATAGGTGGTCAGCCAACCACCCATACTGGCCTGTGGGCCCCCCTACTCCTCCTGGATGATGGCTCACTGGTCAGGGACCAAGTGAGGTCCTGTGGGTCCCACCTTGAGGTCGGCCGACCACATATAGTGGTATGTGGCCCACCTCTACTCCTTCTAGGCGGTGGCCCACTGGTAAGGGACCAAATGGGGGCCTATGGGGCCCACCTATAGGTCGGCCCACCCCTCTATGGGGTCTTTGGCCCACCTTTGTCTCTTGGCTACTGGTCCCACCTGTCATATGTGTTGGATACTTGTTCTGAGTTGATTTGTCACGATGATTTCATTGATGTGGGCCCATGGATCCTTGTGATGTGAATCTGTACCGTTGGTAAGAGGCACACTTGGATCCAAGGGGTAGATAGTGTCCTAGAGGGTGATTCTTGAATCATGGGGGCTTGGGAGGTCTAGTGGCCCCACAGGTTGTTCGGCCGACCCCCTAAGTGGGCCCACTAGCTCCCAAAAGTCCCCATTTGTCATTACATGCAACAAATAGTCATGGGACATGTGGAACTAGTTATTTGGCACAATATGTTCAGGTTATGCTTGTTTTCCTTTGAATATGAGGATGTTGACGGTATTTTGATGGTGACAAAATAGCTCGTAATTACCATCAACAAGATCCCCCATACTTACCTCTTTGCTCGTCCTCGAGTAAAGGTTAAAAGATGACAAGACTATGCTATTCAAAGTATAAAGCAAGCATAAAGATTCACTCAAGTCATTTTGTCATACCAGTGGGATATGTGGTACTAGCTAACATATATCCTCGAGAAGCTGAGAATTGGAATAATTCTTCAAGGCAAAGTCATCTTCCCATTTCATATTTTAGTACTTGGAGTTTTTGATAAATTTTTCGAAAGAAAGCTCATAAGTCAACTTACTCCTTCTTATAGCACTCTAAGTCACTCAAAGTGTATGATTCCTTACCAAGGCATAAAGAGGTTGCCTTCTTTGTATCTCCCTATTTCTAAATGGCTTATGTGGAGCTCAGGTAGGGATAAAACAATGTAGCAAACTTGCATTACTTATATTGTAAAGTCAAAACAAGGATCCAAGGAGAATAATGTCATAATCCTATATCAAGATGTGCATGTGTGTGGACAAAGGTAGATGACTAACATATGCTCTTTAACTATGAATATGATCTCTCTAACTTTAGAATTGCTTGAGACATGGCTATCATGATAAGTTTTTTTTGTGAGCTTTGCTCATCATCATTTTTCATTTATGATAGCCATATCTCTTTTGGAAGAATATAGGGAGAGATCATAACATTTATTTCAAGATTATTTATTAGATGAACATGGATCATGTAAATGAAAGGCATGTTTTTGCATACTTCTAGTGTAGAAGCAGCGAAAATATATGGTGTGTACATGATCTTGATCTTTGAACTATGACATAATTCTCAACAAGTGTCACATGGTTTGACAAAACTCAAAGTAATTACAAGAAGCATATGAGGAAGGTTTTGAACATGCATAAGCATTTATGGCTTTGGTAGGATTTTTCTCACTATAGAGGAGTAGTGACATTATGGTTTTATGACATTTTCAAAAATTAATCTCCAAGAACTTTAAATAGAAAGGGTATGAATCATGAGCCGAGACTATATCACATTAATCAACAACTTAGTCCATATGATCTTCCTATCAAAATACTTTCCCACTAGCATAAGCAAAAAGCAAGAGATCCTCTTTATGACGCTTTTGCCCTTTAAATGTCATAGAATATGTCACTTTTCAAAATTTTAATTTTGGATGCAAACTTCTTGTTTTATTCAACATTAAAAGGAAATTAATCTAAGTGATAGATTTCATGAAGAAATTATTACAAATGAAAAACATAGAGGAAAAAGGGAGAGATGTTGCAAACCAGTTAGGATAGACGTTTGAAGATGAGTGGACGCTGGCTGGTGGGCCCAGGCCCTAGAAGCACGGTCGGCCGATCGCTCCTTGGGGCCATTTGGCCACTTCGAACTCTGTATTCAGATCTCTTACCTCTGGATGTTGATGTACTCTGACCGTTATGAATTTTAGCCTCCAAAGTGTATCGGCCGATGCACAAAAGTGGTCGTTTCGGTCCAACTTTTTTGTGGAACGTGTCATGGATGTGTGCAGCATGATTCAATGGTCATTCTAATGTTTTGACATGTTGGAGTGTCAATCGACCTTCCCCATACTTGTTTCGGGGCATGCTGAATTCAGTGACAGAGACACATCAAATAAAGGGGTTCTGCTAGGCAAAATACCAGCAGAACCAAACTTTTTATTCAATTCAAGACTAGTTAGGCACATGTTACATTGATGAAAGGGAAATGAACAAAATGATTGGAAAATAAACCTAGGTTCCTAACTTATTGGTGGACTAGTCATCTATGGAGATGGAGGGGCAAAGAGATCCTCTCTCTTGATTGCCTGGTCCAAACGTTTGATCTTCGCATTGGTGCTAATGCGAAGATCATTGAAGTTATCTTCTAAATCCAAACAGGCCATTCTCTACTCTGCTACCCGCTCTGATAACATAGTGTTATTTTCTCGAAGCCTAGTGACTACACGCAGCAGCTTCTCCATGTCACTTTCTTCATCTTCATCCTCGAACTGGCCTAGAGGGCCAGAGATGGATCGCGGGTTGCTAGTCCGCCGGACGGACTTGCGAGACTCCTCTGTGTCGAGGGATCTGCGCACCCCCTCCCTCCGCTCCTCGGAGGTGAGAGGAGGGATGAGCACCTTGCTGATGCCCAGTCCATCATGCACCCTTTGGAGGCGCATCCAAGTCAGCGTCGACGGCGAGAACGAGCTGACGTTGCCCATGCCCGTGTCGCCTTCGGTGGTGGAGACGGGGGTCATCTTCACCCCCAACTGGTCGGTGGTTGGCCTTTTGGGCGTCACTGGTCGCGCCGCTGGTTTGTTGAGGTTGCGGCGTGGAGACATCGATCGGGCGTTGCTCCGCATCCGCTCCGAGCTCCATTGCCCGGTCGGCCGACCCCCCTAGGGGTTGTTGGCTGTGCTGGCGGTGGTGCCATGGCCAGGGGAGTTATGTCGAGGATCTCGACATCCATGGCGTCAGCATTGACGATGTCTTGTACCTTGGAAGGGCTTCCTGAAGAATCATGGACCCTTGTGTTTAGGCGATTAACGACAATACTAGGTCACTATGACTAACGTGTGTTTTGCAGAGGCAAAGTCATTTGTGTTAAGTCATTAGTGATGCAATTTGAATGGGCTTAATGGATATTCATGCCCCCAAGATGGAAATCATTTTGGTTGCAAAGGATGATGATACAAGGTGAAGACTAGGCTAGTTCTTAGTGCCATAAGGTTGAGAAGGGCACTAAGTATAGCTAGGGTTTTGTTTTTCCTTTGACTGTACTATAAAGGGGGGTATGAGATTAGTAGCTTGACCTAGGAGAGTTTAGGAGAGTGGGTATATGCACACTTGTCACAACTAGTCCTAGAGACCTTGCTTTCAACCCTTGGTTAACCCTGGAAATGGTAGGAGCAAAATCCCTTGAGAAATCTCAGCGAAAACAGTTGAAATAGGGGGAGAAAGAGGCTCCGAACCAGTCTGCCAAGTAGGCGTCGGACCAAGGAAAGTGGTCCGACGGTCCCTGACTTAGGCAAAATCTCAGCTCGAGGAGCTCCGGACCACCTGTCTGGAAAGCGTCGGACCATATGAGAGTGGTCCGATGGCTCGTGTCAGAGAGAGAGAAGGCTCCAGACTAGTCCGACGGTGAGTCCGACGCTTCAAGATAGGAGGGTGTTTTCATACAGTAAGCCCCCTGGCTCCGGACCAGAGCGTCGGACCAGGGCTCCGGACCAAGGAGAGTGGTCTGGTGGTTTGAAGAAGAGAAGATGTTTTTCACTCAGTGAGCACCCTGGCTCCGGACCAGTGCGTCGGACCAAGCAGAGTAGTCCGATGGTGCCTAAGATAGAATTCAGAGTGAGCTCCGGACCAGTGTGCATGGTCCGGTGGTATAAGCTCCGGACGAGTCCGGTGGCTTCGCAGAGAGAGGAAAAAGCAAAAAACGACTAGTTTTGGAGGTGGGGACTATTTATAGTTGCCCTCGTCGTCCTTAGGACAGCACTTGGCCATTGTTTCAGCTGGTGACACCTTGAGAGAACCTTTGGAAAGTCAAGTGCCTAGTGAGGGAGAGATTAGAGAGAGTTCATCTTGTTCTTCCCTCCTAGAGTGATTAGGAGTGACTTGTGTGCATCCATCCACCTTCCTAGCCTTGAGTTGGTCAAGTGAAGGTCTTGTGCTTGTTACTCTTGGTGTTCGACAGCACCTAGACGGTTTGGTGGTGTTCGGAGGAAGTGATCACCGGAAGATTGTTGGCGGCTCTTCTCCAAGCTTCTGTGATCGGTTGTGGGCGATTCACCGAGCCGGAGTGGCAAAGAATTAGCCCGTAGAGAGCACTCTACCCTTGCGCGGGTAGAGGGGGAGCGATACCTTGTGAGGTGCTCCAACGAGGACTAGGGGGGTGTGTCGACACCTCGATAGCTCGGGAAAACATCGCTGCGTCACTGAGAATTTCTTTTCCCTAGCTCTTTACATTTCCGCATTACATTCCGTCTTGTTTTTATCTTACATACTAGAATTGCTTAGGTTGCTCTTAATTTCCATGAAATGCTACCGCTTTCTAGCTAGGACACACGGACCGTAGGCACTAGGGGGTGATTGGCATTTGATAGGTTTTCATATTTGCTTTAGAAATTTAAAACAAGCCCAATTCACCCCCCCCCCTCTTGGGCATCTTGATCCTTTCACTTCCGCCGAAAGGAACGAGCGGTGCCTTGCCATTGTTTCATGGTGGAGCCATGGTGGTGAACAAGGTGGATGTGAATGAGTGCAAAGAGTGGTGATGGTGCTGCTGGTTGTGAAGGAAAGCAAGGTGGAAGGAGGAAGAAGAAGGAGAGGGGGTTAAGAAGGAAAAACCCAATGTGTGGGGCCTTCGTTCTCGCTCGGATCGTGATGAAACCGAAGGGGAACGTTGGCCCAACGTTCCTGTGCAACGGGACTTTTGAACGAGTTTGAACCATGATCGGCCGATCGCTTTTTGAAAGCTATGGTCTGACCGAGCCAGGTTCTGAACTTGTTCGGGTCAGGTGAGTCGTGTCGTGAAGCCTCGGGCTGTTTGACCCAAAAGCACGGTCGGCCGATCACCTTTAGAGGGCAAATGGGCCGACCTTTCACGAGGGGGGAGTCAAGGCTAAGTCTAGGCCATTTCTAAGGTCATTTTTGAAATTTGAACAAAAAAGTTAAAACATGTAGATTTTAGTTCTAATTTGGATTAAGAACAAAATCTATCATATCGATTCCTTGCTCAGGAATTTCATGCTCATGAAAAACTTTAAGACGTTGGCCATTTACCTTAAAGATTTTGCTGTCGTCGTCCTGGAGTGTGATTGCTCCATGAGTCGCGACGTTGACGACGAGGTATGGCCCTTCCCATTTGCTTTTCAGCTTCCCGTGACCGAAGAGCTTGAATCTTGAGTTAAATAGCAGGACTTTATCCCCTAGCTTGAATTCCTTGACCTTGATTCTCTTGTCATTCCATTTCTTGGTTCTCTCCTTGTATATCCTGGCATTGTGGTATGCTTTCTCTCTCCATTCTTCTAATTCAGAGATTTGCATCTTCCTGAATTTTCCAGCAGCTGGCAAATCCATGTTCCATTTCTTGATTGCCCAATGTGCTTTGAACTCTAATTCCACAGGCAAATGGCATGTCTTCCTGTATACAAGTTGGTATGGTGTCGTACCAATGGGTGTCTTGTATGCGGTCCTATATGCCCATAATGCCTCTGGTAGCTTGTTCTTCCAAGTTGTACCCATCTCATCCACGGTCTTCTGCAGAATGTTCTTGATTTGTTTGTTGGATGTTTCTGCTTGACCACTTGTTGGAGGATGGTATGGAGTTGCCACATTGTGTCGGATTCCTTGATCAGTGAGGAATTGATGGAAGCCTTTATCAATGAAGTGAGATCCCCCGTCACTTATGACTAACTTTAGGGTTCCAAATCTGGGGAATATCACTTCATGGAACATTCTCTTTGAATTGGCTGCATCTGCTTTGCGGCGCGGTAATGCTTCTACCCATTTGGACAAATAGTCCACTGCTACTAGGATGTACTCACACCCTTTTGATGGAGGGAAGGGTCCCATATAGTCGATGCCCCATACATCAAAGAGCTCGACTTGTAGGTTGTTGGTGAGTGGCATAGCATCTCGAGCATTGATGTTCCCGTGCTTCTGGCACCTTGCACATTTCCTAACATAATCTTGGGTATCCTTGTACATGGTTGGCCAGAAGAACCCACTCGTCCAAATCTTAGCATGAGTTCTGAATGCTCCATAGTGACCTTCGTATTCTGCTCCATGGCATCTTTCCATGATCTTGATCGCCTCCTCCATAGGTACGCATCTTCTTAGCAATCCATCATTGCATACTCTATAGAGGTATGGCTCATCCCAGAGATGCACTCGACTCTCGTGAACTAGTTTCTTTACATCTGCCCCTGGTGGGACGTGGCCTGCGACCATAAAGTTGACTATGTTTGCATACTAGGGGTTGGAGTCTGTTACCTTGAGGAGTGTGTCATCTCTAAGGAAATCATCAATGGGCAAATTTTGTGCTTCTTTGAATTGCATTCTAGACAAATGATCGGCAATAGAATTTTCTACTCCCTTTTTATCTTTTATTTCAAGATCAAATTCTTGGAGTAGCAAGATCCATCTTATTAAGCGTGGTTTAGCATCTTTCTTAGTGAGCAAGTACTTAAGAGCAGCATGATCTGTGTAGACAATAACTTTTGCTCCTACTAAGTAAGATCTAAACTTGTCTATAGCAAACACCACGGCCAACAACTCTTTCTCAGTTGTTGCATAGTTTAACCGTGGCCCTGTAAAGGTTTTGCTAGCATATGAAATAGCATGATGCTTCTTATCTTTGGTTTGGCCTAACACCACACCGACAGCATAGTCACTAGCATCACACATTATTTCAAAGGGGAGCTTCCAATCAGGGGGTTGGATGATTGGAGCTGAGATGAGTGCTTTCTTAAGGATGTAGAAAGAATCTAAGCACTCATCATTGAAGTCAAAGGGCGCATCCTTAGCTAGCAGGTTTGTTAATGGACGGGAAATTTGAGAGAAATCTCGTATGAACCGTCTATAAAAGCCAGCATGGCCAAGGAAGCTACGAATTCCCTTAACATTCGTGGGAGGTGGAAGCTGTTCTATAACTTCTATCTTAGCTCTATCCACTTCTATCCCATGTTCGGACACTCTATGTCTTAGCACTATGCCTTCGCGAACCATGAAGTGGCATTTCTCCCAGTTTAGGACTAAGTGCTTTTCTTCACATCTCTATAAGACTCTATCCATATTCTCAAGGCAATCATCGAAAGTCTTTCCATAGACGGAGAAGTCGTCCATGAAAACTTCCATGATTTCTTCGATCATATCGGAGAAAATGGACATCATGCACCTCTGGAAAGAAGCAGGAGCATTGCATAGGCCGAAAGACATTCGCCTATATGCATATGTTCCATAATGGCATGTGAAGGTGGTCTTACTTTGATCATCGAGGTGGATTGGTATTTGATGATATCCTGAATAACCATCAAGGAAACAAAAGAAAGAATGCTTTGCAAGCCGCTCCAACATCTCATCGATGAAGGGTAGCGGAAAGTGATCTTTCTTTGTGGCCTTATTAAGTTTTCGGTAATCTATACACATTCTCCAACCCGTGACGGTTCGTTGAGGAATCAACTCGTTCTTGTCATTTCGAACGACCGTCATACCTCCCTTAGGAACAACTTGCACAGGGCTAACCTATTCACTGTGAGGAACGGGGTAGATGATCCCTGCGTGCAAGAGTTTCAAGACTTCCTTCTTCACTACTTCTCTCAACGCATTATTCAATCTACGCTGGGGCTCTCTAGACGGAAGGGCCTCAGGTTCTATGGGGATGCGATGGGTGGAAAGAGCAGGACTAATGCCCTTGAGATCTTGAAGAGAATAGCCTAAGACTGACTGATGCTTTTCTAAAATGGTGAGGAGTTTGAAGGACTCTTCAAGAGAGAGTTTGTCACTGATGATCACAGGGGCCTCACGATCATCGTTTAGAAAGGCATACTTTAAACCAGCTGGAAGGGGTTTAAGTTCTATAGAGGGTTTAGATGGGGGCTCAGATTTCTCCAGTTCTATGGGTTCTTCTAGATTGTCTTCTTCCTAGATGAAATCTTCAGCTTCTTCTTCTAGATCAGGATGAGATGATTCTAGAAGAGATGCAACCATCACTTCCTCTATGGGGTCAGATTCTGGGAGCGATTCCATCATAGTGTTCATAGAATTTGTAAGCGGAATCAAGAGTTTGATGTTACTCCCAAGATGACCCTTAAGACGTCCATCAAGAGATCCATCAATTAAGAAATCTCATGAGTGGATGCCCAATTAACAAGTCAATTTCCTCTATATAATATGAAGAAATTCAGGAGGATATTGACTTTGTTAATTAGTGTAGGAATGGTCTATGCAATACCACAACTCTCAATCAATTGTCATGAAAGAAGCTTCAAGAACTTATTGGTTGGAGTTAGATCTATATTGCCTAGGATAGTACTAGCTAATGACTTAGACATAATGCTGACTCCTACGGCAGGATCGTAAAGAGAGTCCAACTTTGCTCTATTGATTTGACAAGGAATGGTTGTAGAGGAAGAAAGAATTCGAATTGGCTCAAATGAAGATTCGGCCTGTTCTAACCACTCATTTCTCATGATAGAAGCTAGCTCTTGAACTGTCTCCTAGAGATAGGTGTCCTCTATGCGACTAGGAATATGAAGGTTCGGAGCTTTTCGAGCAAATGACTTCTTTTGCACAGATTGATTCAAGGCATTTCCAAGATCAGAAAATAAATCAGCCTCGATATCAAGGGGGAATTCCAAAGGGTGAATTTCTTCTTCCCTTGGTGGTTCAGGTTCGATAGCAGGATCTGGAGATGTAGAGGGAAGAGTTTTGGCTATCGATGTTGCTTCTATTCTGGGGGCTGGTTTTTGTTCTTTCGTGGGTTTTTCATAATATACGTTAGTATAGGGGGTGTTTTCAAGAATCTTCGTGAGAAGACTCTTCCCTGCACTAACGGGTAAACACAGGAAGGCTCCCCCGGAAGATATGTCAAGGAGTTGCACAGAATCTCTGCTAAGACCACCATAAAAATGTTGTAACATTGTAGGCTCGGTTATAGCGAGATCAGGGCCTGAAGATACTAGATCTGTAAGATGGGCCCATGCTTCTCCTAGAGGCTCCTTCTCTTTTTGTGAGAAGTTGATGACCTCTTTTCGAAGACGAATGACACAAGGGATAGGAAAGAATGCTAAATAGAATTTAGGCATCAATTTTTCCCAATCTCCTTTCGCATCATCTACGTGGCGAGTGTACCATCGTGTCACATCCGGCCCGTTTGGCCCATAGTGGCCCATGTGGGTTAATGAGATATTCTGGAGGGTTTAGTCCCACCTTGGTTGTTTAGGGTGGGATAGACCAACATATAAGGCTTCTAGAGTCCATCCCACCATCCCCGAGTTAACCCTTTTAAGCGAAGCGAGGACGAAAGCTTAAGTGGGATGGTGGCGGGTGTGGTTCGTTCAGCAAGCAGAGTGGATCTGAGCTGTTTGGACTCTGGGGCATTACAAATGGTATTAGAGATGACCTTGGTGGCAGCGGGCGTGTGCGGGCTAGGTGTGCGAACATGGTAGGTTCATTGCGTGTGTAGGCTCTACGGGGTGCACCACATGACACATGTGCCGGCACTGGGCGCACGGTCGCGTGTGCTAAGAGGGAACGTTCCTGGTCATCGTTTGCCTGGTTGTGGGTATGTTGGGCTCGACGAGGACGTCGAGTTCTTTGACGGGGGGTGTATGTCACATCCGGCCCGTTTGGCCGGTAGTGGCCCATGTATGTTAATGAGATATTCTGGAGGGTTTAGTCCCACCTTGGTTGTTTAGGGTGGGATAGACCAATATATAAGGCTTCTAGAGTCCATCCCACCATCACCGGGTTAACCCTTTTAAGCGAAGCGAGGATGAAAGCTTAAGTGGGATGGTGGTGGGTGTGGTTCGCTCAGCGTGCAGAGTGGATCTGAGCTGTTTGGACTCTGGGGCGTTACACCTCGTTTGGCTATTCCCGTTAAAGAGAACCGAAATAGATTCCACTTAAGGTTACCTGGCCTCATCCCTTGGATATGGACACATGAACAAAGTTGTTCAAAGTCATATATATGAGTATAGGGATTTTCGTCTTCGTCCCCAAAAAATGGTTTTTCCTAAACCATTGCTATGAGACTTGGGTGAAGCTCATAACGAACGGCCAAAACGGCCTGAGATGATTTAGGTGGCTCCAAGCTAGCGCCTGTTGGAGCACCATATTCGAAAAGTGGGGTTTGATCCATATGTGTCTATGGAGTGGAAAGGATGAAATCAAACAAAGATAAAATAGGACCAAAGGATACTAGTTAAAACAGCTATCGTTCCCCGGCAACGGCACTAGAAATGCTTGTTGGTATTTCTTATGACTATTGGATAAATCCGCAAGCGCACAAATTATACCGTTGTAGCACTTCACCGGGAGTATTCCAGGTATCGTATTTTCCTCAGGGAATGAGTAGTGAGTTAACTAGGAATATGGATATGTCCTATGATGGATCAAGGGAGACTATGATAACTGGGTTGAGAGGTTCGATATAGCAAAGATATCTAACAAGAAAGTTATACTGGACTTATCGGCCCTTCTCTTGCAGGAGGCGATGGGATAGATCATAAAGAGGACAAAACTCTAACCGGACCGCGCCATCATGTTGTATTAAGGCCCTACCTTTTCAGAACTTATCTTACACACGTGGTGGAATACAAGGACTAGATAGGGTTGTCACTTCCTGCTAGCTACCACAAATATTCCTTGCGATAAGCGGTTTACAAAGGTAAGATCTAGCCTAGACACCACGTCTACACTATTCTTACTACTTTAACCTTGGCCTAAGATTAAAGCACTTTACTCAGAGCAAAGCGATGAACAAGCGTGAAAAGTTGTATAACAGCTAAACCAGATTTAGAATACTGAATGCTATAAAGAACTCAGGAGAAGTCACTTACAAGTGATAAACTTACAAGAGACTCGCATCCGATGAGGAAGAACTCCGGAGAAGATTCCCGACAGGCCCAGGGCTTTCTCCAGAAGTCTTCCTTCACTCTCCTCCAACCAGCATAGCACTACTAGAGAGCTCCGCTAAGAGACTAAAGAGTAGTGTTTCTCCAATGAGGCATGAATGAGAAGGGACCTCTAGGGGTCTATTTATAGCTAGAGGTGGAGTAGGGGCTACTCCAGTGCCACGTCAGCGATCCGCGTCACCTTCATCAGCCACCGTTGGATCTAACTGACTTCAGAACCATCATATGATGGATGGTGGTGATTTCAACCATGTGGGAGTGAGTGAGGCGGTTGAGGGGGGTGAAACCGCCATATAGGTGGTCGACCGACCACCCATACTAGCCTATGGCCCCCCCTGCTCCTCCTAGATGATGGCCCACTGGTCAGGGACAAAGTGGGGTCTTGTGGGTCCCACCTTGAGGTCGGCTGACCACATATAGTGGTCTGTGGCCAACCTCGGCTCCTTCTAGTTGGTGGCCCACTGGTAAGGGACCAATTGGGTTCCTGTGGGGCCCACCTCTAGGTCGGCCGACCCCCCTATGGGGTCTTTGGCCCACCTTTGTCTCTTGGCTACTGGTCCCACGAATCATATGTGTTGGATAGTTGTTCTGAGTTGATTTGTCACAATGATTTCATTGATGTGGGCCCATGGATCCTTGTGATGTGAATCTGGACCGTTGGTAAGAGGCACACTTGGATCCAAGGGGTAGATAGTGTCCTAGAGGGTGATTCTTGGATCATGGGGGCTTGGGAGGTCTAGTGGCCCCATAGGGTGGTCGGCCGACCCCTCCTAAGTGGGCCCACTAGCTCCCAAAAGGCCCCATTTGTCATTACCTGCAACAAATAGCCATGGGACATGTGGAACTAGTTATTTGGCACAATATTTTCAGGTTATGCTTGTTTTCCTTTGAATATGAGGATGTTGATAGTATTTTGATGGTGACAAAATAGCTCGTAATTACCGTCAACAATCTTCGGAATGAGATTCTTACTTTTAGAAAACTAGAAGAAGAATCTTTTGACGAATCATGGGATCGCTTTATTGACCTTACTCTCACTAGCCCAAATCTTCCTATTCTAGAACCTATTCTTCTGCACCACTTTTTTTATCGGCCTTAGTAGGGAAGATAAGGAATCCCTTAATATAGCCTCTGGAGGATCTTTCCTTTACTTGTCTATTAGTAAAGCAAGGAATTTGATTGATTTAATGAGTGGAAAGACTCCTTGCCCTAGCATTCAGAAGCCAATCCCTGAGAAAGAAAAGGAATCAGTTCCTGGACAAGAAGAGGAGGTTTCGATAGCCAAATCACAACCATTCCAATCCCAAGATTTAGCTATCGATCCTAAACCATCAATACCCCAAAATTCTCCAAGGGAAGAAGAAATTCCAACCTTGGATCTTCCAGATGCTGATAGTTTAGATTTCTGGTTTCATAAGAGACCTTCAAGCGGAGATAATTCAAATTCTTGCAAGAAGGGTTCTCTTAAAGAGCGTCCTAGTCCCTACTACGAAGAAGTCGAGGATGGCATGTCAAGTGATGCCATTGAAGGAGAGCTAATCCATATAGAAAATTCTATCTTCTTCCCTACTATGTCCACAAATCATGAACCCATCCTTGACCTCGTAGATTCCTCCTATCCCCTTCCTTCCCAGTCTCATGATGATCCTAGAAATTCACCAAAACAACCAGAGCATAGGAGTCATGAAGACCACGCGGATGACCAAGAGATGCTACGACAATGGTCAGAATGTGTAGAATGGATGGACAAGGAAGAAGCCTTAACGAATTCCAACCTTGGCTCAATTTCAAATGGTGATCCTTTAACTCCCTTTGAAGATGAGATTCATCCATCTATGGAAGAGAACCTAGATGAGACCAATCTAGGTGAAATTCCGAACATTCAGATTGGAGACGGAGATTACATCAATGAGCATGGGATCTATCCCATAACCACTTCATTAACTCCATGCTCATATAAAACATTCCCCAGTCAGTTGGTCTCTACAATCTCACCACATTCGAGATCTCCAACCCCCTCTTCCTTTCTATCTATAAAAACTTTAAAAGGGCGGTTGTCAATGCATATGTCTATAATAAATATTGCAGATCTCGTTGAGTTGATCTTGATATAGATACACATAGGTTGGTGTTGGAGGGGAAACCACTTCACCAACATAATAGTAATTTGATGGTTTCCCAAGGACAAGCTTAGCGTCCTAAAATAAGCACTTACCACATCAAAACATGAGTTTCCACTTGTTTGCAATAATGCCTTGTGTAATGAGCATAGAAATATAATTGTAAAAATATTCCTTCGGGTACTCTTGTCACTAACCTTTTCAGGATTGGAGCAAAAAGATTGAAGGGAAAACAAGCACAAGGTATGTCCAACCAATCATCATGCAACATTGAATTAAATTCATCCAAACTTGAATTTTTGCAAAATTCAAGCTTGGAGGAGTAACTTACATAAAAATATCCTTTGCCATATTGCTATCTTGGGTGTCCCTACCTTTTAAAGACATGCTCAATTTGTTAAACACTAATCATTCTCTCCATATGAGTAGATCTCTATAATGCCTTCATGCTACCTTTGTCTATCCTAGTAAGTGTTAGTTTGGAAGTACTACACATACTTCTATTGGCTTTTAAATTAAGCGTGGTGCTTAGGTTAAATAGCCTTCCTTAATCTGATTAGACATGGAGTCTAGTTTGGTTATTGAACTAAAAACTGCTTGTATAGGCATTGGCATATTTTGTCAGACTAACCCCTATAGGAAAAACATTCAATATCAAAATGGGAAGTCCTGAGATAAACTCACACTGGAGATAAAGAGAGAGACACATGAAGTTTAACAACGTGCAACAAGGAGACAAAAGTACATGAACAAGATGCACAACCACTAAGAAAGGAAAGCTTCCATAAGGTGATACTGTACCAACACTACTCAATAATTAAGGTAACATTTGAAGGTAAGTGACTATCACTTTTTATAAGCTTCTCCTTGATTCTACCATGCACATAAATAAAGAGACAAACATGTATGAGTTACAACTCCAATTAATCCAACCTGATTAATTCAACATGTCTATTCCTTTAATCTTTGTTCCTAGTACAACTTTCTTGATCTCACTATCATAACCATTGTTGACAGTCCTTAAATACCAATTTTAACCATCAACTAAACAAGGAAAAGGATCTAAATGAAACCAATAGCTAGAACTAGGGTTTATACTAACAAAATTCCACAAGTTTTGTTGAATGTCTGTTTCTACAGGGGGTTATCAGGAAATACCAAGGAAAGGCCCACATGTCATGTTTACATAGAGATAATTATCAACCGCACAATTTTCTATACTCTAGAGGGTTCCAGAAGACACTAGAACGAACGGGAGGCGCAACGGGCCCGGAGTCAGGGCGCCCGCCCTGACCCCTAGGGTGCCCGCCCTACTATTCTGGCCAATCAGGGCCAACTTCGCGGATCATGCTCCACCGCCTTTGAGAATCAATCTAAACCCTTCGCTTAAGGTCGGTTTGATCCGACGACCGACGTTCATTTGAGGAGGCTATATAAGGAAGCCCCCTGACCCCACTGAGGATCATCTCATCTCATTATTCTTCTCCAGAGCAAAAGCTAGGGTTTCAAGATGTAGAGAAGGAGAGAGGTCCCTCTAGTTGTCTAGATCTAGATCTTTTAGTTCTAGTTCATCTAGTTGTAATTAGAGGTGAGAGAGAGGACGAGAGAGCTAGGAGGAGACGGATTTGTTGGACCTTCCTCAACATTGTACCTTTGCAGCATCTAGTTCGGAGCAATCTCCAGGTTCTTCATTTATTATTTCTAAGTATCTTATTTCAGTTCTTACTTTATTCTATTTACGGGATCTCCGTTCGTATCGAGTGCTCTAGTCTTGAATTCGGATTAGAGTAGTAAGCGATAGTGTAGATGTGGTGTCTAGACTAGAGTTTACCTGAGTTTGCGCCCAATCCTATGGATAGTTGTGGTAGCCCCAGGGGTGACAGCTCTGTAAGGCCTTTGTGGTCCACCACATTCGGGTTGGTGTTTTCGTAAAGCTTTTGGCAGCCTCCCCCGACTACCTTTTTTCCATTCTTATTCGAGAGTTGGGAAGGTACAACTAATTGGTATTTCTTAACGCACACAGATAAATCCGCAAGCGCACGGATACCGCTGTAGCTTTCACCCGGGAGTATTCCAAGGGTATCGATTTCCACGAGGAACGTGAAGTGAACTTGCTAAGAACTAAGAACATCCAAGGATAGATAATATAGAATATTTTGGTAGTAGATAAGATACATGGATAGAGAATGATAAATAGGTAAATAATGATAACTAGGTCAAGAGAGATTTTAGAGTTTTCTAAGGGGATATCTAATCAAAGGCCACGATACTCTACTTACTTTGGAGCAACAATACCTTCCCGACTCTCGATAAAGACTGGGAAAAAGGTAGTCAGGAGAGGCTGCCAAAAGCTCTACGAAAACACCAACCCGAACGTGATGGACTACAAAGGCCTTACAGAGCTATCACCCCTGGGGCTACCACAACTATCCGTAGGATTGGGCGCAAACTCAGGTAAACTCTAGTCTAGACACCACGTCTACACTATCGCTTACTACTCTAATTCCAATTGTAAACTAGAGCACTCAATACGAGCGGAGATCTCGTAAATAGAATAAAGTAAGAACTGAAATAAGATACTTAGAAATAATAAATGAAGAACCTGGAGATTGCTCCGAACCAGATGCTGCAAAGGTACAATGTTGAGGAAGATCCGACAGATCCAGCTCCTCCTAGCTCTCTCCTCCTCTCTCTCACCTCTAATTACAACTAGATGAAGTAGAACTAGAAGACCTAGATCTAGACAATTAGAGGGACCTCTCTCCTTCTCTACATCTAATTGAAACCCTAGCTTTTGCTCTGGAGAAGAATAATGAGATGAGACGATCCTCAGGGGGTCAGGGGCCTTCATTATATAGCCTCCTCAAATGAACGTGGACTATCGGATCAAACCGACCTTAAGCAAGTGGTTTAGATTGATCCTCAAAGGCGGTGGACCATAATCCGCGAAGTGGAAGCTGATTGGCCACAGGGGCAGGGCGGGCGCCCTAGGGGCTAGAGCGGGCGCCCTGGCTCCGGGCCCATTTCGCCTCTCGTTCGTTCTGGTGTCTCCTGGAACCTTCTAGAGTACAGAAATTGTGCGGTTGATAATTATCTCTATGTAAACATGACATGTGGGCCTTTCCTTGGTATTTCCTTATAACCCTCTGCAGAAACAGACATTCACCAAAACTCATGGAATTCTGTTAGTATAAACCCTAATTCTAGCTATGGGTTTCATTTAGATCCTTTTCGTTGTTAGTTGATGGTTAAAATTGGTACTTAAGGACTGTCAACAACTCCCCCAAGCTTACCTTTTGCTCGTCCCTGAGCAAAGATAAACTCAATGAGGGATCAGGAGTTGCTACAATGCTTTCACACCTTAAAGGTACACATGCGTTCAAACAAGAATTCTCCTCCGGATTAGAGTAAACTATTATGACTTTCAAACTTACCCATATTACCTTTAACCATGGGGCTTATAGCTATCACTTGGGTCCTGAGTAATTGAAAAGTAGAATGATCCAGCCAAGTACTATGTCTCAAGTTCTTCACTTTACCTTCATCCTGGAGTTTTGCAAAGTTTTCAAAATAAAACTCAAAGTCTCTTTTGTATGACCCTCTCAAGTCTCTCTATATGCGGTATTTGTGGATCCTCACCAAGGCCACAATGGTGTTATGCCTTCTCTCAGAATATTGTTTGAAACTTGCAAAGTAACAATGTGTCTTTTCTCTCTCACCCTATAACTAAGGCAATATATGGAGTTCATAGGTGGGGAGAAACAACGCATACATACTTGCAAAGCATATATTGTAAAGTCAAACAATGGATCCAAAGCAATAGGTCATACAATCAAATCAAGATGTGCATGTGTATGGGATATATGGTGGATGTATGAGGGTGAAAATGTGGTGGATATATAATTGTGGATATAGGAGGGTGTATGATGGAAACCTAATTCCACTCTGCTCCTTGAATACATATATACATACATCTCTCTTTTGGAACTTGGAATTTTGAGAGAACATGGGATTGCTCTTTTTTTAGAGGCAGGCATCTAAGTACCCATTGTTTTGATAGGACACTTGTCCATGTTTTACTCTCTTTATATTTTTTTGACAACCCCAAGTCTCTTTCTATAATAGAGCTTTTGAGAGATGATAACGAGGAAATCTTTGGAGCAGTTACATCTGTGGTAATGAAATATATGGATAGGTGGAGAACTGGGATATTTTTGGTTACCTACTCCCAAGGTAGGAGTAGAGCATTTTTCTGGTGGATCTGAATGGCATATATGTGGATGCGTACTTCCATGATAGAAGTAGCATATATGAGTGGAGTGGACGTGATCTTGATTTTAAAAGCATGATAAGTCTCTAAGGGTCAACAAAGCTTGACAAAACTCAATGCAAATACAAGCAGTAAATATGATAGTGAATGTTTTCCTAATCTACCAGGCATGTATATATGGCTGTGGTAGGAAGTCAAGCTCTTGTCATACAGAGACTCATCACGTAATATTTTTAATTTTCAAAAGATAAATTCTCTAGAACTCCAGTATTGCTAGGAACAAGATAAATAGTAGCTCAACTTTCTCATATCATACCTATTAACTACCTAGACTTAGCTCAAGCATTCGCAACCCACAAGTTCCAGGTTCAGAGCAAATCTTCATGTCAAAACAGTTATATCTAAAACTCAGGAGAATTCAAGGCTGAAAACTAGGTACATGAAAGGAATTACGGCAGAGCAACTATTCATCATTTCCATAGAGTTATCTTCAGAGTTCTTCATTTTACTATTAACAACTTCTAAACACACTTATTATTATTACTAAATAGAAAACACTATTAAGGATAAGGTAGACAATGAAAAGTATCTAAGTTGTAACTCTTGTTATTAAGTGTGAACCTTCATGTGCTCCCATTTTTTTTGAATTTATTTATGTAACTAATATATAAGTAAACCTAAGTGAACAAGGATACTTACCTGGGTACATGGGGTGCTCTCCCCCAAGCTGAATGTTGACATAGTCATTCGTTTAGACAGTGTAGCATTACTTCACTTCTCTGAGACTTCAAAGCTGATAGTTGATATAGTTGTACTTCTCAAAGTAGATGAAGTTATCTAATCCTGTCTAGTCTTTCCAAATCCTGCTAAACTCAAATAGACAACAAAGCTCGTGGAACATATTAAGCGTTAGCGGTAAACCATTTATGCCTTGATTGTCTAGAGCTTTGTAGAATTCGAATATTCAAATATATTTTTAGATTTTCAATTTTATATGCAAATGACTAATGCAATATTTTTTATGCCTCCACAGTAAATAGTTGGAAGACTTATTCACATGGGGCTTAAACAGTAGCTCGGACTTTCATATCATATCAACCAATTATCTAGACTTAGTTTAGGCTTATGCTCCCACATGTATTTAGATAATTGTTTTAGCATTTATTGGGAGAACTTTATATTGAAAGCTAGGTTCTTGCAAGAAAAGTAAACATAGCAACTGTTCATGCTAACTTTTTTATTCAAAAATAAAGCACACTTATCTACACACTCTTTTTATTTGGTTTTCATGATTAAGAAATATAGTAAACAAAACAAAAAATATTTATGGGTTTTTTTTAAAATACGTAAAGGCAAAAAAAGTGATTATAGAAAAATAAAGGGAAATAGAAAACTTACCTTGATAATTGGGGGAGGGACTCCCCCAAGCTGGCTGATGTTGCGGATGGCTTTATTGAAGTTTGAAGAATTGAAGTAGAGTAGACACGTTCTCACAGATGGTGGCGTTCTCATCTCGCATTTCTTGCATGGCGATGGTGTGGTCCTGGTTCCACACCCAACTGCTCCAGAAAGCTTGTTGGTAATTCTTAACGCACACAGATAAATCCGTAAGCGCACGGATACCGCTGTAGCTTTCACCCGTGAGTATTTCAAGGGTATCGATTTCCACGGGGAATGCAAAGTGAACTAGAAAGGAACTAAGAACATCCAAGGATAGATAAGATAAATGGATAGAGAGATTTTAGAGTTTTCTAAGGGGTTTATCTAATCAAAGGCCCACTATACTCTACTTACTTTGGAGCAACAGTACCTTCCCGACTGTCGATAAAGACTGGGAAAAAGGTAGTCGGGAGAGGCTGCCAAAAGCTCTACGAAAACACCAATCCGAACGTGGTGGACTACAAAGGCCTTACAGAGCTGTCACCCCTGGGGCTACCACAACTATCCATAGGATTGGGCGCAAACTCCGGTAATTGCAAGACTAGGCACCACGCCTAACCTATTAATTACTACTCTAGCTTCACGAAGACTAGAGCACTCAATACGAGCGGAGATCCTGTAAATAGAATAAAGTAAGAACTAAAATAAGATACTTAAAAATAATAAATGAAGAACCTGGAGATTGCTTAGAACCTAATGCTGCAAAGATACAATGTTGAGGAAGATCCGACAAATCTGGCTTCTCCTAGCTCTCTCCTCCTCTCTCTAACCTCTAATTACAACTAGATGTACTAGAACTAGAAGAACTAGATCTAGACAACTAGAGGGACCTCTCTCCTTCTCTACATCTAATTGAAACCCTAGCTTTTGCTCTTGAGAAGAATAATGAGATGAGATGGATCCTCAGGGGGTCAGGGGCCTTGCTTATATAGCCTCCTCGAATGAATGTCGGTCGTCGGATCAAACCGACCTTAAGCGAGTGGTTTAGATTGATCCTCAAAGGAGGTGGACCATAATCTGCGAAGTGGAAGCTGATTGGCCACAGGGGCAGGGCGGGCGCCCTGGCTCCAGGCCCGTTTCGCCTCCCGTTCGTTCTGGTGTCTCCTGAAACCTTCTAGAGTACAGAAAATTGTGCGGTTGATAATTATCTCTATGTAAACATGACATGTGGGCCTTTCCTTGGTATTTTCTGACAACCCCCTGCAGAAATAGACATTCACCAAAACTCGTGGAATTCTGTTAGTATAAAACCCTAATTTTAGCTATGGGTTTCATTTAGATCGTTTTCCTTGTTTAGTTGACGATTAAATTTGGTACTTAAGGACCGTCAACAAACTCCCCCAAGCTTACCTTTTGCTCGTCCCTGAGAAAAGATGAACTCAATGATGGATCAGGAGTTGCTACAATGCTTTCACGCCTTAAAGGTACACATACGTTCAAACAAGAATTCTCATCTGGATTAGAGTAAACTATTATGACTTTCAAGCTTACCCATATTACCTTTAACCATGTGGCTTATAGCCATCACTTTGGTCTTGAGTAATTGAAAAGTAGAATGATCAAGCCAAGCACTATGTCTCAAGCTCTTCACTTTACCTTCATCCTGGAGTTTTGCAAAGTTTTCAAAATAAAACTCAAAGTCTCTTTTGTATGACCCTCTCAAGTCTCTCTATATGTGGTATTTGTGGATCCTCACCAAGGCAACAATGGTGTTATGCCTTCTCTCAGAATATGTATTATTTTTTTGGAACAGGCAAAGTAATAATGTGCCTTCTCTCTCTCACCCAATAACTAATAGGCAATATATGGAGTTCATAGGTGGGGAGAAACAACGCATACATACTTGCAAAGCATATATTGTAAAGTCAAACAATGGATCCAGAGAAACAAGGCATACAATCAAATCAAGATGTGCATGTGTATGGGATATATGGTCGATGTATGAGGGTGGATATGTGGTGGATAATGGTGGATATATGAGGGTGTATGGTGGAAACCTAATTCTATTCTGCTCCTTAAATATATATATATACATCTTTGTTTTGGAACTTGGAATTTTTGAGAGAAATTGGGATTGCTTGGTCTTTTTTTTTGACAACCCCAAGTCTCTTTCTATAATAATACTTTTGAGAGATGATGACAAGGAAATCCTTGGAGCAGTTATATCTGTGGTAATGGAATATATGGATAGGTGGAGAACTAGGATATTTTTGGTTACTTACTCCCAGGGTAGGAGTAGAGCATTTTTCTGGTGGATCTAAATGGCATATATGTGGATGCGTACTTCCAGGGTAGAAGTAGCATATATGAGTGGAGTGTACGTGATCTTGATTTTAAAAGCATGACAAGTCTCTAAGGGTCAACAAAGCTTGACAAAACTCAATGCAAATACAAGCAGTAAATATGATAGTGAATGTTTTCCTAATCTACCAGGCATGTATATATGGCTGTGGTAGGAATTCAAGCTCTTGTCATACAGAGACTCATCATGTAATATTTTTTATTTTCAAAAGATAAATTCTCTAGAACTCTAGTATTGCTAGAAACAAGATAAATAGTAGTTCAACTTTCTCATATCATACCTGTCAACTACCTAGACTTAGCTCAAGCATTCGCAACCCACAAGTTTCAAGTTTAGAGGAAATCTTCATGTCAAAACAGTTATATCTAAAACTCAGGAGAATTCAAGGCTAAAAACTAGGTACTTGAAAGGAATTACGGCAGAGCAACTATTCATCATTTCCATAGAGTTATCTTCAGAGTTCTTCATTTTACTATTAACAACTTCTAAACACACTTATTATTGTTACTAAATAGGAAACTCTATTAAGGATAAAGTAAACAATGAATGGTATCTAAGTTGTAACTCTTGTGATTAAGTGTGAACCTTCATGTGCTCACATTTTTTTTGAATTTATTTATGTATCTAATATCTAAGTAAACCTAAGTGAAAAAGGATACTTACCTGGGTATATGGGGGTGCTCTCCCCCAAGCTGGATGTTGACATAGTGTAGACTTACTTCACTTCTCTGAGACTTCAAAGATGATAGTTGATGTACTTGTACTTCTCAAAGTAGATGAAGTTATCTAATCCTGTCTAGTCTCTCCAAATCCTGCTAAACTCAAATAGACAACAAAGCTCGTGGAACAGATTAAGCGTTAGCGGTAAACCGTTTATGCCTTGATTGTCTAGAGCTTTGCAGAATTCGAATATTCAAATATATTTTTTTAGATTTTCAATTTTATATGCAAATGACTAATGCAATAATTTTTTATGCCTCCACAGTAAATAGTTAGAAGACTTATTCACATGGGGCTTAAGGGTTTTTTTTTATTTTTATGATGCAATGCAGTGCAATAATATAGATATGCTATGATTAAGATGATTATACAATGAATTATACTAAGGATGATATATATAAATAGTACTAAAAATATTCATGGAAACTAAATATGCTAGAGTGCAATGTAGATAACTTACCGAGTTTACCTTCTGGCTAAGGTTCGGAGATTTAGGTCCGTTGAACCGGACCTCTCTTCTGGTTCAAATGTCTTAACGAGCATGGTCCACTCCTGATGAATTCTTGGATGTTTGCTCTTCTTGTGTTGGTGTTTCCGATGAAGTCTCTTTCATCTTCACTTGATTAAATCTCCATAATACTTTCATGCTACCTTTGTCTGCTATGGTGTATGTTTAGGTTTTGAAGTATTTTCATATACCTTTTAAATTATGCATGGTGCTTAGTTTAAAATAAAGGTATTTTGATTTTACTTCTAAAGGCTTTTAAATTAAGCGTGGTGCTTAGGTTAAAATGTCCTCCTAAATTAATCTAGACTTGTCTAGGTTGATTTTTGAACTGATAGTATGTTGTAGTAGATATTGGATATTTTGTTGGACTAACCCCTGCAAGAAAACTTTCAATATCAAATTGGGAAGTCGTGAGATAAACTCACACCATAGATGAAGAGAGATACATGAACTTCAACAATTTTCAGAAGGGAGATGCAGCTAATTCATTATGATGAATTCCATGGAGCAAAGAGAAGACAAGTGATAAAGAAAAATCTACAATCAAGCCACTCAATCCATGGAAGAGGGTGAACAAAACTTCAAGACAAGATCAACAAAAATTTCAAGATCAGAAGAACAAGAATGAGAGAGGAGTGGAATAAGAAGACAAGTCATTAATGCACAACCAGTTGATCAAGGGAAGCTTCCATGAAGGTTACGATGCCATCATTCTTTAATGACAAAGGTAAAGGTAAGTAATCACCACTCTAGAAGTTTTTCTTTGATTTTTGTATTCACATATAAAGATCGAAACATGTTTGAATTGGAACTCTACTTGATCTAACCTGATTAACTCAACATGTTAGTTCTTTAAAACTTGTTCCTAGTACCATATTCCTCACAAAATTAACCATATGGGCTGAAATGTTGCACATCCAACTTGGAAGATGATAATCTCAATCATATAAAAGTTATACATTATTCATAGATAAATTCTTTCATGTGCTTAGGCAATTTAATTTGCTAAGTGTGCTTGAAGTGCTACATTCATATTTATCTTTTGATCTTATCATCCATGTGATGGTTAAATAGAATATTTAATTTTGCTCAATATGTTTAGGCTAGAGAAAAATGAATAAACTTTTGGTTCTGTTGGTGTTTTTCCACCAGCAGAGCCCATGCACTTGATCTCTGTCTTGTTTCTATGAGCAGGACACTTCTTCACCATGCCATCAAGAGTATGGGTGGATGACACCCTACCAATGAAGAAAGGAGATCCAAGGAGACCTGTCATTCCAATCTCTATTGGAGCTTACACTTTTTGAAGAAGTGGTATGCGACCTTGGAACAAGTGTCAACATCATGCGAAGCTTGCAGATTAGACACTATGCTATCCCAAGGGAGTTCTTGAATAAGCTGTCTATAACCTTGGAGCAAGTGTCGACATCATGCGAAGCTTGCAGATCAGACACTATGCTACCCCAAGGAATTCCTTAACATGTCAGCATATGAGTTGGACACTCGTTCGTACGGGTAAAACCTTGTGACTGAAGAAACAAGCAGAGATGCGGAAGCACTCATTATCTTGGCATGCTAAATTCTCTAGAATTCTAGTATCTCTAGGAATAGATAAATATTCTCCTATTCCTGTTGTATCCCTGTGAAATAAAGGCTCCGGTCAGCGTTTGCTTTATAGCTCTACAAGGATGAGTGCTCTTGAAAAAAAAGAAAAAGAGAGAGATACGAGGAAATAAAAAGGGCAAAATGTCTGCCAACCTCGAAAAATAAAAAGTGAGAAGAGAGGTAAAAATGGGCAAGCGTCCGACAGTACAATTAGGGGTACAATATACCCATCAACGAGCATCTCATTCTCTTCGAAAGGTTTCAAATGCAAGAAAGGTATATCCATCAAAAGGGAGCAAAAGTAGAATTAGACTTTCACCTCTGCTATCATCATCATTACCATTACCATCATCACCATCACCATCATCATCACACACCATTCATTCGCCACACATGCACATCTTGATTTGACTTATTGAACTATTCCTTTGGATCCGCGGTTTGACTATGCAACATATGTCTTGTAATTATGTATACACTATCTCCCACCTCTGAGCTCCAGATATCAGCCTATTAGAAGTAGGGTGAGAGAGAGAAGGCAATACCACAATGCCTTATACCACAAATACCACATATTTGAGAGAAAGGCATACACTATCAATGCCTTGGTAAGGATCCAGAAATACCATAAATGAGCGACTAAGAGAGTCATACAAGGAATCTCTGAGTTTTATTTTGAAAATCTACAAAAAACTCCGGCTCTATAGTTGATCAAAGAGCAGGTACATGGTGCTTGGCTAGACCGTTCTATCTTTCAACTACCCAAGACACAGGTGACGGTTACAAGCCCCATGGTGGAAGATAAAATGAGTGAGTTTTTTTATCTTAATAGTTGATCTAACCCGGAGACGAGATCTTATTTGAAAGCATGTGTACCTGTAAGGTGTAAAGGCATTTTAGCAACTCCTGATCCATCACTGAGTCTATCTTTGCTCAGGGACGAGTAAAAGGTAAGCTTGGGGGAGCTTGTTGACGGTCCTTAAGTATCAAATCCAACCGTCAACTAGACAAGGAAAAGGATCTATATGAAACCAACACATAGAAATAGGGTTTATATTGACAGAATTCCACGAGTTTTGGTGAATGTCTACTTCTGTAGGGGGATATTAGGAAATATGGAGGAAAGGCCCACATGTCATGATTACATAGAGATAAACATCATCCGTAGAAACAAGAACACTCTAGAAGAGTCAAGAAGGTGCGGGAAGGAACTAGAGGCCGAGCAGGCCTAGGGGCAGGGCGCCCGCCCTACCCCCTGGGGTGGACGCCCTAGGGCAAGGCCCAATATGGTCTGCCTTGTGGGACCACCTCTCCACCGCCTTTGAGATCACATCTAAGCCCTCCATTAAGGTCAGTTTGATCCGACGGTCGACGTTCATTTGAGGAGCCTATATAAGGAAGGCCCCCTAACCCAGAGGAGGAGAGGCTCTCTGACCTAATTCATTATTCATCATCCATCTCAAGAGGAGAAGCCCCTGATCAAGCCCTAGAGCCACCACATCAACTAGATCTCTAGTTTAGCATAGCTATACAGGATTAGAACTAGAAGGAGTCAATCTTCGATTGGTTTCTGGATCTATCAAGAGGATTATTGCTAATTTTATCTCTAGTTCTTCATTGTTCATCATTTGTTCTTCAATATTATGAATATGACTTTGCTCTACTTCATTATTTGTTTATGACTTTACTCTATTCGATTATGTTCTTAATTATATTGTTCTTAGTCTATTATGATTATATGCTTGGCTTAGTTAGATCTGAATCATATCCATGTTTAGGATTGTATAACATTTATCCATCAGTACTATGGGTAAATGATAGATATTGTGTAGGCGTGGTGCCTAAACCGTATTTATCTGCGATTGTACCCTATATTCTGGATCGAGAGGTAGATCGCGGGAGTGACAGTCATGTTGAGTCCTTTGTAGTCCTCCTCCCATTTGTAGGGCAGGCAGAGCAGTACTATTACGGGGAAGTGATTGCTATGTTCTTCATCTTCCTTAGTAATACTCACTACACATGAATATATCTTTTCTTGCCATGATTGCCTAGACTGTATGGTTAAGAATGACTTAGGAAATATCTTTGTAGTTCATCCTAATTCCATGCTAATGAATTGCTAGAATATCTGTTGAGGTGCTTATCATTATCTTATGTGGCTAATATATATGCTGATCAATATTTATCTTTTGTCACTATTCATTCATTATCTATATCTTATGTGACACTTATCTTGTACTGAGTGAGATAGATGAAAAGTCTCCGTTACACATGCAGTGATACTCATTAATCATCTTTATTCATTCCTCATTTATTCCTTAGTTTCCCTTCCCAGTGGTAAAAATATAAATAACGATACCTGGAATACTCCTGGTTAAAATAATACATCGGTATAATCTGTGCGCTTACACAAACATATTTATTATTCATTAGAAGAGCAAATGCATATTTCAATACCGCATCTCTCTGGCATGCTGGGGATGACAACCTGGCTTAAGTGACATGAGAGGTGGTTAACACTTTTTGGCGCCGTTATTAGAAATAGAATTTATTCTACTTCTGGTAATGACGTTAAGAAGTATCAACAAGCATTTTTTTAGAGGACGAGAGAGCTAGGAGGAGCCGGGTCTGTCGGATCTTCCTCAACATTGTACCTTTGCAACATCTGGTTCAGAGCAATCTCTAGGTTCTTCATTTTTTATTTCTATGTATCTTATTTCAGTTCTTACTTTATTCTATTTACGGGATCTCCGCTTGTATCGAGTGCTCTAGTCTTGAATTCGGATTAGAGTAGTAAGTGATAGTGTAGACGTGGTGTCTAGACTAGAGTTTACCTGAGTTTACGCCCAATCCTACGGATAGTTGTGGTAGCCCTAGGGGTAACAGCTCTGTAAGACCTTTGTAGTCCACCACGTTCGGGTTGGTGTTTTCGTAGAGCTTTTGGCAACCTCCCCCCGACTACCTTTTTCCCAGTCTTATTCGAGAGTCGGGAAGGTACTGTTGCTCCAAAGTAAGTAGAGTATAGTGGACCTTTGATTAGATATCCCCCTTAGAAAACTCTAAAATCTCTCTACCTAGTTATCTTATCTATCCTTGGACGTTCTTAGTTCTTATCTAGTACACTTCACGTTCCCCGTGGAAATCGATACCCTTGGAATACTCACGGGTGAAAGCTACAGCGGTATCCGTGCGCTTGCGGATTTATCTGTTTGCGTTAAGAAATACCAACAAGCTTTCTGGTGCCATTGCCGGGGAATGGTAGTTGTTCTAGTTTCGAACCAAGTTCATCCGTTTACCTTTTTCCTTTCTCCTTTTTACCATCTTTCTCACCTTACCATATTCATCTTACCAAAACTATAAATACTTTAATCCAAAGGGCGACTTGTTGGAGACTCCACCATCTTTTCACCCTATTCTTATAAATGGCTATGAGCTTCGCCCTGCTTGTATATCCATGGTCTGGGAGCAATCTTTCTCTATGCTTGGTTTAGTTTTAAATCCAGTTGAAAATAGGAATCATCCAAGTATAGAGGAGGCCCCAAACCAGACCAATTTGAGAGTTACCAATCCAAGTGGAATTTTGAACTTATGTGAAGAATCAACCATAGAGATTGGAGAGGAAGATGATATCAATGAGCATGGAATCTATTCCATAACTATCTTCTTACACCATGCTCATATGAGTCATCTCTCGAACCCGTTGGTCTCTCTATCATCACCACTCATGACATCACCAACACCCTCTCGCTTTCTTTTTGCAAATACTTCAAAAGGGTGGTTGTTGATGCATATGTTTATCACAAATTTTGTAGATCTCGTTGTGTAAATCTTGAGATAGGTAATAGAAGGGAAACCATGTCACTAAAAACACATCTTAAAAGGTTTTCCTAGGAAAAGTTAAGTGTCTTAAAACAAGTACCTCTCAGATCTTAACATTCACCGTGTGTTGCCTACCTTTGTGAAATGAGCATAGAATTATATGATTCTATTCCTTCAGGTATTTTTGTCACTAACTTTTCCAGGTATAGAGCAGAATTAATGAAGGAATAACAAGCATAAGGTATGTCCAACCAGTCATCATGCAACATTCATCCAATCTTGATTCTTGCAAAATTCAAGCTTGGGGGATAACCCACCATAAAAATATCTTGTGCCATGTTGTTACATCATCTTAGTTGTACTTACCTTTAAAGCATGCTCAACTACTAAAAAAATCATCATACTTTTTTCATCCTCACTTGAGTAAATCTCCATAATACTTTCATGCTACCTTTGTCTGCTATAGTGTATGTTTAGGTTTTGAAGAATTTTCATATATCTTTTAAATTATGCATGGTTCTTAGTTTAAATCAAAGATATTTGGATATTACTTCTAAAGGCTTTTTAATTTAAGTGTAGTGCTTAAGTTAAACCGTCTTCCTAAATCAAATTAGACATGGTGTCTAGGTTGACTTTTGAACCGATAGTATACTAGAGTAGATATTGGATATTTTGTTGGACTAACCCTTGCAGGAAAACTTTCAATATCAAATTGGGAAGTCCCGAGATGAACTCACATGGGAGATGAATAGAGACACATGAACTTCAACAACCTTCACAAGGGAGATCCAGCTAATTCATCAAGATAGATGAATTCCATGGAGCAAGAAGAAGACGAGTGACAAAGGACAAAATCTACATCTGCTCAATCCATGGAAGAGGGTGAACAAAACTTCAAGACAAGATCAATAAAAATTTCAAGATTGGAAGAACAAGGATGAGAGAGGAGTGGAACAAGAAGACAAGTCGTTAATGCACAACCAGTTGATCAAGGGAAGCTTCCATGAAGGTACGATGCCATCATTCTCCAATGACAATGGTAAAGGTAAGTAAGCATCACTCTAAAAGTCTTTCTTTGATTCTGGTATTCACATAAATAAAGATCTAAACATGTTTAAGCTGCAACTTTACTTGATCCATCCTGATTAACTCAACATGTTAGTTCTGTAAAACTTGATCCTAGTACCACTTCTTAATCTCACAGTCTTAACCATCTAAAATGATGCATACCCAAATCTTGGAAGATGATCTCAATCATTGATACATTATTCATATACAATCCTTCCATGTGTTATTGCAATCTGATTTACTAAATGTTTTTGAACTGCTACATTCATGCTCATCTTCTGATCATATCACTCATGTCATGGCTAAATAAAATACAACTCATTCTTGCTCAAATATATTTAGGTTAGAGATGAATGAATAAACTTTTGGTTCTGTTGGTGTTTTTCCACCAGCAGAGCCCATGCACTTGATCTCTGCCTTGTTTCTATGAGCAGGACACTTCTTCACCATGCCATCAAGAGCATGGGTGGATGACATCCTACCAATGAAGAAAGGAGATCCAGGGAGACCTATCATTCCAATCTCCATTGGAGCTTACACTTTTGAAGAAGTGGTCTGTGACCTTGGAGTAAGTGTCAACATCATGCCAACTTGCAGATCAGACACTATGCTATCCCAAGGGAGTTCTTGAAGAAGTTGTCTATAACCTTGGAGCAAGTATCAACATCATGCGAAGCTTACAGATCAGACACTATGCTATCCCAAGTAATTCCTTAATATGTCAGCATACGAGTTGGACACTCGTTCGTATGGGTAAAACCTTGTGATTGAAGAAACAAGCGGAGATGCGTAAGCACTCATTATCTTAGGACGCTCATTCGTAAGAACAGATAATGTCATCATCTACATAGATAGCGCCAAGATCTGTTTCACTATCAAGGATGAGACGAAGAGATTCCCTTTCATGAAGCATACACTAAAGGCCCTTACTCATCCTAAGAGGCCATACATCTACGAGGATACAACTACTGCTACAAGAAAGAATAACATCAACAATAGAAGGAGGAAGAGTAAAGCTCAACAACCAAGAGAAGACCTAGATAATTAGCACTATTGATTCAGGGTATGATCAACTCCCTCTATCACCTCGCTAAGCTAGATGATCTAGGAGTACCTACCATTGATTGCAAGATCAAGGAAAGTGCATTCTACAAGATATTCTGTACCATATCAACATTTATTGGCAAGATCAAGCATCAACATAATGTCTGAGGTAACATATCAACATTTATATGGCAGTAGACCACTGTACCCGACATATGTGCAGCTACAAGTAGCAGACCAATCATTCTGATTTCTGGAAGGAATAACAAAAGACATCATCACTATGTTCCCACGAACCACATGGTTCAAGATATGGGAGACGAAGATGAAGTCCACCTCATTCGAGATCTTTCCTCAACACCACTAGCGCAATTATCTCCATGAAATCATGAGAGATCCACTTCCAATTTCCTGAAGAAAAGAAACAAGCCACCAAGGATGGATGGACAGACTATCTGGGAGAATTAACAAGATATGAAGATCAATTCAATAATAAAGATAAGAGTTCTCCTGAGAAAGAAGTCGTACCACCAACAGAGGATGTATCACTTGCTACAGAGGAAAGAGAAAGCAAAACCTCAGACTGAGGAAGTGTGGAAGAGGAAAGAGACTTCATCGGAAACACCAACACAAGAAGAGCAAACATCCAAGAATTCATCAGGAGTGGACCACGCTCCTTAAGACATTTGAACAAGAAGAGAGGTCCGGTTCAACAAACCTAAATCTCTGAACCTTAACCGGAAGGTAAACTCGGTAAGTTATCTGCATATTTATTTCTCTGCATTGCATTAGTTGCACTCTAGCATATTTACTTTCCATAATTATTTATGGCACTATTCATATATCATCCTTAGTCTAATCTAGTGCATAATCATCTTTATCATAGCATATGTATATTTTTGCAATGCATTTAAAAAGAAAAACCTTTAAGCCCCATGTGAATAAGTCTTCCAACTATTTACTGTGGAGGCATAAAAAATATTGCATTAGTAATTTGCATATAAAATTGAAAATCTAAAAATATTTGAATATTCGAATTCTGTAAGGCTCTAGGCAATCAAGGCATAAATGGTTTACCGCTAACGCTTAATCTGTTCCACGAGCTTTGTTGTCTATTTGAGTTTAGCAGGATTTGGAAAGACTACACAGGACTAGATAACTTCATCTACTTTGAGAAGTACAACTACATCAACTACCATCTTTGAAGTCTCAAAGAAGTGAAGTAAGTCTACACTGTCTAAAAAAATGACTATTTCAACATCTAGCTTGGGGGAGAGCACCCCCATGTACCCAGGTAAGTATCCTTATTCACTTAGGTTTACTTAGATATTAGTTACATAAATAATTCAAAAAAATGTGAGCACATGAAGGTTCACACTTAATCACAAGAGTTACAACTTAGATACTTTTCATTGTCTACTTTATCCTTAATAGAGTTTCCTATTTAGTAATAATAATAGGTGTGTTTAGAAGTTGCTAATAATAAAATAAAGAACTCTGAAGAATATGTTATTCATGCTCAAATGCTCAAAAGAGGTCCAATAGGTGGTCTCAAAATGATTTATCATGGCCATACAACTGAGGTTCCTCCTCCAAATGAGAAACATTGGTTGTATAGGACCTGCCAACTAACCCTTGATTTAGATCAAGGATGTGGGCAAAGAGGTGTTGCAGGTTCTAGCAGGAGAGCACATGAGGAACCACGGTTTGCTCATTTTGAGCAAAGTGGTCCTTCCCGAGGAGTTGGTGGTGGGGAGGAAGACGACGGAACTTCCGATGCCATGGACACTTCCAGTGGCATGCCTCCTCAGCCACCAGGTCCTCAAAGCCATGAGCATCGTTGTCGTCCCCACGAGATAAGGGAGCATCATATAGTCCAGCAAAACGCCGAACAACTCCAAGCAGTTCAAGAAGAAGAAATCCAGCGATGGAGGATGTGGTGGCAACAACATCCATATCAGCCACCACACTATTGAGCAAAGGATAAGCTTGGGGGAGGCTCCCTCTCCCACTAAGGTAAGTGTTTAATTCCATCATTTACATTCACGCATTTCCTTGCTTATCTTTGCTTGCAAAAAAAATCTCTAAATATGATAAAAAGAACAAAAAGACTTCTCTCTACTCCCATAAGTTCCATGAATGTTTATCTCTCTATGGAAATGATGAATAGTTGCTCTGCCGTAATTCCTTTCAAGTACCTAGTTTTCAGCCTTGAATTCTCCCAAGTTTTAGATATAACTGTTTTGACATGAAGATTTGCTCTGAACCTGAAACTTGTGGGTTGCGAATGCTTGAGCTAAGTCTAGGTAGTTGATAGGTATGATATGAGAAAGTTGAGCTACTATTTATGTTGTTCCTAGCAATACTAGAATTCTGGAGAATTTATCTTTTGAAAATTAAAAATATTACATGATGAGTCTCTGTATGACGAGAGCTTGAATTCCTATCACAGCCATATATACATGCCTGGTAGATTAGGAAAACATTCACTATCATATTTACTGCATGTATTTGCATTGAGTTTTGTCAAGCTTTGTTGACCCTTAGAGACTTGTCATGCTTTTAAAATCAAGATCATGTACACTCCACTCATATATGCTACTTCTACCCAGGAAGTATGCATCCACATATATGCCATTCAGATCCACCAGAAAAATGCTCTACTCCTACCCTGGGAGTAAGTAACCAAAAATATCCCAGTTCTCCACCTATCCATATATTCCATTACCACAAATATAACTGCTCCAAGGATTTCCTTGTTATCATCTCTCAAAAGTGTTATTATAGAAAGAGACTTGGGGTTGTGAAAAAAAATAATAAAGAGAGTAAAACATGGACAAGTGTCCTATCAAAACAATGGGTACTTAGATTCCCGCCTCTCTAAAAAATAATAAAAAATAAAATAAATAAAGAGCAAGCCAAAGTTCTCTCAAAAGTTCCAAGTTCCAAAAGAGAGAGGTATGTATATATGTATTCAAGGAGCAGAGTAGACTTAGGTTTCCATCATACACCCTCATATATCCACCATATACCATTATATATTCACCACATATCCACCCTCATACATCCACCATATATCCCATACACATGCACATCTTGATTTGATTGTATGACCTGTTTCTCTGGTTCCATTGTTTGACTTTACAATATATGCTTTGCAAGTATGTATGCGTTGTTTCTCCCCACCTATGAACTCCATATATTGCCTATTAGTTATAGGGTGAGAGAGAAAGGCACATCATTACTTTGCCTATTCCAAAAATAATGCATATTCTAAGAGAAGACATAACACCATTGTTGCCTTGGTGAGAATCCACAAATACCACATATAAAGAGACTTGGGAGGGTCATACAAAATAGACTTTGAGTTTTATTTCGAAAACTTTGCAAAACTCTAGGATGAATGTAAAGTGAAGAGCTTGAGACAAAGTGCTTGGCTTGGTCATTCTACTTTTTAATTGCTCAAGACCCAAGTGATGGCTATAAGCCCCATTGTTAAAGGTAATATGGGTAAGTTTGAAAGTCAGAATAGTTTACTCTAATCCAGAGGAGAATTCTTGTTTGAATGCATGTGTACCTTTAAGGTGTGAAAGCATTGTAGCAACTTCTGATCCATCATTGAGTTCATCTTTGCTCAGGGATGAGCAAAAGGTAAGCTTGGGGGAGTTGTTGACGGTCCTTAAATACCAATTTTAACCGTCAACTAAATAAGGAAAAGGATCTAAATGAAACCATTAGCTAGAACCAGGGTTTATACTAACAAAATTCCACAAGTTTTGGTGAATGTCTGGTTCTGTAGGGGGTTATCAGGAAATACCAAGGAAAGGCCCACATGTCATGTTTACATAGAGATAATTATCAACCGCACAATTTTCTATACTCTAGAGGGTTCCAGAAGACACCAGAATGAACGGGAGGCAAAATGGGTCCGGAGTTAGGGCGCCCGCCCTACTATTCTGGCCAATCAGGGCCAACTTCGCGGATCATGCTCCACTGCCTTTGAGGATGAATCTAAACCCTTCCCTTAAGGTCGGTTTGATCCGACGGCCGACGTTCATTTGAGGAGGCTATATAAGGAAGGCCCTTGACCCCCCTGAGGATCATCTCATCTCATTATTCTTCTCCAGAGCAAAAGCTAGGTTTTCAATTAGATGTAGAGAAGGAGAGAGGTCCCTCTAGTTGTCTAGATCTAGTTCTTCTAGTTCTAGTTCATCTAGTTGTAATTAGAGGTGAGAGAGAAGACGAGAGAGCTAGGAGGAGCCGGATCTGTTGGATCTTCCTCAACATTGTACCTTTGCAGCATCTGGTTCGAAGCAATCTCCAGGTTCTTCATTTATTATTTCTAAGTATCTTATTTCAGTTCTTACTTTATTCTATTTACGGGATCTCCGCTCGTATCGAGTGCTCTAGTCTTGAATTCGGATTAGAGTAGTAAGCGATAGTGTAGACGTGGTGTCTAGACTAGAGTTTACCTGAGTCTGCGCCCAATCCTATGGATAGTTGTGGTAGCCCCAGGGGTGACAGCTCTGTAAGGCCTTTGTAGTCCACCACGTTCGGGTTGGTGTTTTCGTAGTGCTTTTGGCAGCGTCCCCCCGACTACCTTTTTCCCAGTCTTATTCGAGAGTCGGGAAGGTACTGTTGCTCCAAAGTAAGTAGAGTATAGTGGACCATTGATTAGATATCCCCCTTAGAAAACTCTAAAATCTCTCTACCCAGTTATCTTATCTATCCTTGGACGTTCTTAGTTCTTCTCTAGTACACTTCATGTTTCCCGTGGAAATCGATACCCTTGGAATACTCATGGGTGGAAGCTACAGCGGTATCTGTGCGCTTTTAGATTTATCTGTTTGCGTTAAGAAATACCAACAACCATATGAGCTAAAATGTTGCACATCCAATCTTTAGAATATGATAGTCATAAAGAAAGATATATACAGAGATAGACTATCCTTCCATAGGTTGAGCAATCTGATCTGACAAATGTTTTTAAATTCTATACTCATGCTCATCTTCTGCTCTTATCACCCATCAACTTTATCTCACTCACTATGCTTAAGGTTAGAGAAGAATGAATAGACTTTTGGTTCTGTTGGTGTTTTCCACCAACAGGGCCCATGCACTTGTTCTCTGCCTTATCTCTATGAGCAGGACACATTTTGAGCAACATGGAGGAGTTTTCCAACTCCCAAATTCAACCAAGTGAAGGACCTAGATCTATGAGAACATACACATTGAGCAAGATGTTGCCAGCTTCCATACTTAACGCTTCACTTTGAACTGCTGGGCAAACGGAGAACATGGGTGACACCGTATCAAGAGTTATAGTTATCAAGGTCTCCACCTGAAATCAAATGATGCAACAAAAGAATGAACACGGTGAGAAGTCTTGTTCAGAGGACTCAAAACATTGAACCCTCATCGGGAGGTAAAATCGGTAGTTATCTATATTTATCTTTTCTACGTTAGTTTTCTTTTTCCGATCATTTGCATAATCATTTTCCTTTATCATATTTACTTTTTTATCATATTTGCATGGCATCATAAAATCTAAATCCCCATGTGAGTAGACTTGTGGTTTAAAACCCATAGGTATATTCGCTATGGTGGCATAAAAAATAAAATAAATATGTTTTCATCTTATAATAAAAATATAAAAATAGTAAGTGTATGATCCTTCTAAATAAATGAAATTTATTAGAGGAAGCTTGATAGGATCAAAGCTAGAGATTTATGGCTAACACTTAATCCGTTCCACAAGCTTTGTTGTCTATTTGAGCTCCTCAGAATTCAAGGATCAAAGGAGGCCAGCAGACAAAGGTCACCCTACCCGCTGTCAGAGTGTTGTCTCAATAGTCACTCCGACGAATACACCTCTACTACCTGCCAGCCACATCAAAAGAAATTACGTCAAAATCTAGCTTGGGGGAGAGCACCCCATGTATCCAGCTAAGTATTTCTTTTTATCAGTTTTTATATACTCTGCCAAAATAAAAAGATGCATAATCATAGAAACTCAAATAAATATTCCATGCTCATATGTATATTCTGGAGAATTATATACATGCTTACTAGAGATGCTAGAATTCTAGATAATTATATTTTGAAAACCTTTAAAATGCTGCATGATGAGTTCCTGTATGACGAGAGTTTAAATTCCTACCGCAACCTTATATATATGCTTACTAGATCAGGAAACCACACACTTACATTTACTACTTTTGAGCATTGAGTGTGGTCAAGCTGTGTAGACCCTTAGGAGTTGGTCATGCGGTTAAAATCAAGATCCACTTACACTCCGCTCACTTATGCTGCTTCTACCCTAGAGGTATGCATCCACATATATCCACTCGATCATTCACACCCACTCATTCCCATATCCAGATCCACCCAAAAAATTATTCTACTCCTAATCTAGGAGAGAATGGCCCAAAATATTCTCCTATTCTTGTTTATTCCCTGTGAAATAAAGCTCCAGCTATATTTGCTACTACCTCTTGCTATGTTGCCAAAGAAGGATGAGTGCTCGAAAAAAAATCGAGGAAATAAAAATGGGCAAGGCCCGACAACCTCGAAAAAAAAGAAAAAGTGTGAGACGAGAGGTAAAAACGGACAAGTGTCCGATAGTAGAATTAGGGGTACAAAGATACCCACCTGAGTGAAAAAATAAATAAATATATATATATATCGAGCATCTCAGTTCCCTTCAAAAGCTTCAAAATGCAAGAAAGGTATGTATCCCTTCAAAGGAGCAAAAGTAGAATTAGACTTTCACCTCGGTTTCCCCTCATTACCATCATCACCATTTCTACCATATATACCCCTATCACTATATATACCACTTATTCACCATACATGCACATCTTGATTTGACTTTATGACTCGTTCCTCTAGATCCACGGTTTGACTATGCAATAAATGTCTTGTAATTATGTATTCGCTATCTCCCACCTATGAGCTCCAGATATTATAAGCCTTATTAGAAGTAGGGTGAGAGAGAACGCAATTCCACAATGCCTTATACCACAAATACCACATATCTGAGAGAAGGGCATACACCATTAATGCCTTGGTAAAGATCCAGAAATACCACAAAGGAGAGATTTGAGAGGGTCATACAAGGAATCTTTGAGTTTTAATTGAATATCCGCAAAAAACTCCGGAGTTATAGTTGATCAAAGAGCAAGACACATGACACTTGACTTGACCGTTCTATCTTTCAACTGCTCAAGACCTAAGTGACGGTTACAAGCCCTATGGTGGAAGGTAATATAAGTAAGTTTTAAGTCTTAATTGTTTGCTCTAAACCAGAGATGAGGTCTTGTTTGAACGCATGTGTACCTTTAAGGCGTGAAAGCATTGTAGCAACTCCTGATCCATCATTGAGTTAATCTTTGCTCAGGGACGGGCAAAAGGTAAGCTTGGGGGAGTTGTTGACGGTCCTTAAGTACCAATTTTAACCGTCAACTAAACATGTAAAAAGATCCATAGGAAATTCACATCTAGATATAGGGGGGTTTACTAATAAAATTCCACAAGTTTTGGTGAATGTCTGAAGGACTGATAACGGCAACCAGAGGGGGGTGAAGAAGAGGGTAAGAAGAGGGTGGATGTTCCCTAGGAACATAGCGGGACATCACGAAAGTGCTAAGTTCACAAACCGAGTCGAAGGAAGGAAAATGAGACACTCAACTTCTATATGGGAGAAACAAGTACTCGAATCTAAAACACCCAAGTCAACTAGTAACAAGAGCACCTAGATTAGTTCCTTGACATGGTAGAAACCCAACACAATAGACGAAACGCAATTCGGAGTCCAAACGCTTAAGATAGCGAATTTGCAGTGCTGCTCCAGCGAATACCGGACACATCCGGTTTGCTTTTTCAGCCCAGACAGGCATCAAAACAAAAATCGAAAACCTTATCAAATGATGTCCAAAACTTCGGAAATTTTAAACTTAGGTTCCAGACACCAAAGAGCAGGCCTCCACAAATTTTCAGCTCAAAAATCCAAGGGCAAAATACCGGACACATCCGGAATTCACACCGGACACGTCCGGTATCAGCAAGCTGTTTTCGGCTGATTTCTGGAAAAAAGTTCAAACTTGATCAAATCAACTCCGATTGACCCCAAATTTTGTGGGGAGGATCCTGAGGTAGTATTGATCCTACTCCATGAGTTTCATAGCCTTTGGTGCTTCACAAAATTCAGGATAAATATAAATCCGAGAGGGGGGAGAAAAATGACCGGAGAAAGGAAAATCGCCCGATCTGCGTGCTCACGCCAAACGAACTCGATTCCTTCAGTCAAAACCTTCACAAGGGATCCTAGCACCTTCTCTAACAAGTGGTTTGCAAAAATATCAAGAAACGAGAGAGATCAAGCAAAAACACCGGAGAGGGGAATTGCAAAAACTCAAAGAATACGAGACAAGCAATTCATGAATCGAATCCCGGAGGACACGAGGAGGTTACGGCCTCCATTCCTTGACACGGAAACAAGTTCTACAAGTTCATCATCCGTGGACCACAAGCATGAAAACTAGAGAGAGGGGAAACCTAAGGAGTGGGAGGTGGAAGAAGCAAATGCAAGAGGTGAGAATGAAGATAGCCCTTCATCCTCTATTTAACTGGGTCTATTGAACATTTCCAAATAGTTCCCTGATACATGAGTGAACTACCTAGTCCTGAGACACTATAGTCCATGCTCCCAAAATATCTTCTTAGGTTTTCATCGGACGGCCACACTTCCTGCCCGGACTTGTCGTCGCCTCGACGCAACCCCTAGGATTCCACCACGTGCCGCCCCTGCTTCCTCGGAAGCTCCGCCCGGGTTTTGAGGCCCAAACCCGTGAAACCGGTCCACCGGTGGTTTTGGGCTCAACCACCAAACCCCGAGTTTTGAGTCCCAAACTCAAAAACTGTCCACCAATGGTTTTGAGGCCCAAACCATCAAACCGCTCGACACGTGCCACCTCGTCCTCGCCCGGCGCGGCTCCGAGTCCCCATGAGCCTCCTGCTCGTCTCACTCGCCCGCCGTCTTGACTTGGTCAACACGGTATACCTCCATGTCTTCTCGCGCTCGCCGGTGCCAAGTACTAGCCACCACAGCTAGTCCATCGGCGCCCCGGTCTGTCGGTCCGAGCCCCGCTTCCTCCCTTCACCGCTGTCAGTACATCGGCACGGCAAGCCTCTACTCGACCTTCACCACGCCATTGACCACTGTGTCCGGACCTAGAACCTGCACACCACAAGATGATAGATAGGCACACGTTTGCTTTCGCAAATGGGTTAGTGAAACCGCTCAAACTGAAATACTCAAATGTTGAGCAATCACTCATCACAAAACTAAACATCATGGGCACATATCAACCATGTGTTCGTAATCTCCCCCTTGATGAGTGCATTGTCAACACAAGTGCATTTCAGATTTGAGCCAACATGGTAAAGCTCTCCAAATGACCAAAAACTAAGAAAGCCAAAACGTGGTCACTTGGGAGAAGAAAAATACATCCAAAACTTGGTCCCCAAAGACATGGGCAACGGCTCGACGCAACCAAGCAAATCAAGGCTAGCCCTCAAGAAGAGGCAGAAAATGGGCTCAACACCGCTAGCAAGCCAAAGATACCAATCAAAGCTCTCAAAGCTCAACAAGACAATAGAAACCTGTCGGAGCCAACAAGACAAGCTAGACCCTCCAGAAGAGGCAAAGGCTCAACACATCTAGCAAAAGCTCCCCCTGGGCAAATTCACACTAAAGATACCAACAAAGGTGAAAAGAGCCAAAAATGCAAGATTTTCACAAATGCACATTTTCTCCCCCTCAAAGGTAGATGACTGAAAATAGAGTGAAATGCACATCTTTCTCCCCCTTGTTGACACATGTATCTCATCAAAGCTCAAAAATCATGATTTCAGTCATAAAAGCCATGTATGCCAAATGAGTGCAAAAGCTTCCTACATAGAGCTAAGACAATGAAAGGATGCTCTAAGTGATGTGATCCTGTGAGAATAAGCTAAAGCTCCAAATATTTAACAAAGACTCAGGTTGAGCTAATGATCACTCTAGAAGCCAATTTAGAGAAGATTACATCTGTGAGCATAGAAAGGGTATCACCACCGAAAGACACTAAACATGGCATACAAGATAAGATCAACCTCAAAACTATCTCATGTATAGCGAGTAGACTATCCCTAACAAACATCATACAACAAGCCAAATATCCAAACTGAATCACATTTTCATTTTTCAGAGTTTTACAGCAAAATTCAGTTTTAGGCACAATGTAAGTGTATGCGAGTGGTTGTAAGCAAAGTGATGCCACTTATCAATCGGGCAAAGCCAAAGAGCTTAAGGCACCGGTTTCGGTCATACACGACATCGCTCAAGTTCAATCAAGAAGTGCAATGAAAGCTGTCTCGATACAATGAAGTGCTCACAAAGGCAAACCCAACTCGATCTTATCAATTCACTATTCAGAGAGCTACTTTTAGTTTTAGATCATGATTTAAACATGGTGCTCAATGGAAGTGAATGGTTCATTGAAGAGCCATAGTTACAAGCTATATACAAAACAACCAAAAAGGGATCTTCATAGAGCCTACACGTGCTAGTGTCATTTCAGAGGTGACATATGGAATGAAAATCAGTTTTAAAGTTTTTCTAACTTAGCTCTATTGCATATCAAGAGATCAAAAAGAGTCTAAGTTAAGCAATACCATAGACACATAAAGCACCTCAAACAGAGCACAGTTTCATTATATCGGCTATAGGTATGAAGCTTAAAATGAACTATGTCACAAATGCAATGAGATGCAGAATGCAAACTAACACCTATGAAGAACTAAGAAACAAAAAGAAAGGTCAAATAAAAACCAAAATAAGAACTATGATACAAAAAGCTTTCCTCCTCTAAAAACGAAAGCACACACCCAATTCCCCTCTCAAGCGGGAAAACGCAGCTTGATCCAAAGGTTTTGTGAGAATATCCACAAGCTGGTTGTGGGTATCGACATGCCGGAGGTCAATATCGCCCTTCTCATAATGATCTTTCAAGAAGTGGAATCGAACATCAATGTTCTTGGTCCTAGAGTGAAGCACGGGATTTTTGGCTACGCTGATGGCACTCGTGCTATCACACAGCAGAGGCACTCGAGTAAGCACTAAGCCAAAATCCTTCAAAGTCGCAATCATCCAAAGCAACTAAGAACAACAGCTAGTGGTAGCCACATACTCAGCCTCTGTGGTAGACTGAGCAACGCTAGACTATTTGCGAGAAGACCAAGACACAAGAGAAGATCTAAGAAACTAATAAGTCCCCGACGTGGACTTCCGATCAAGATGACAACTAGCAAAATCGGCATCAGAATAACCACAAAGCACAAGAGAGGAGGAGGCCGAAAACCACAAGCCAAACTCGGGGGTAAAGCGTAAGTACCTCATGATGTGCTTCACCGCCGGCTTGTGTGAAGTGCGCAGCGACGCCTAAAAGCGCGCACACAAGCAGACGGCGAACTGAATGTCCGGCCGGGTCGCCGTCAAGTACAAAAGCGACCCGATCAGGCTTCGGTACTCCGTCTGATCCACCGGCTCTCTGTCCTCATCCGCATGCAAGGTAGTCATAGTTGACATGGGCGTTGAAAGAGGCTTTTGCCTCACCCATGTCAAACTTCTTCCGAATATCCTTCGTGTACTTGCCTTGGTGCACAAACGTGCCTTCCCGGGTTTGCTTGATTTGCAACCCGAGGAAGAACGTCAACTCTCCCATCATGCTCATCTCAAATTCCTTCTCATAAGATCTATAAACTTAGCAACAAGATCATGAGAAGAACCACCGAAAATGATATCATCCACGTAAATTTGGACTAGGAGAGTGTCTTTGCCTTGCTTGAGGAGAAAAAGCGTTTTATCGACCGATCCCATTTTAAAACCCTTTGCAAGCAAAAACGTTTTCAACCTATCATACCATGCTCTAGGGGCTTGTTTTAAACCATACAAAGCTTTATGAAGTTTAAAAACATGGTTTGGAAACTTGGGATTTTTGAAACCGGGAGGTTGCCTAACATACACTTCCTCCTCTATGTAGCCATTTAAGAAAGCACTTTTAACGTCCATTTGAAAAAGTTTAAAACCCTTAGAAGCCGCAAAAGCTAAAAGGATTCTAATGGCTTCTAAACGAGCTACGGGAGCAAAGGTTTCCTCATAATCTATTCCCTCCTTTTGACAAAAGCCTTGCATACTAACCTAGCCTTGTTACGCACTACCACCCCATTCTCAGTTTGTTTGTTTTTGAAAAACCACTTGGTACCTATAGGGTGGAAACTAGGTGGTGGTGGCACTAAGACCCAAACGCGGTTTCGCTCAAAATTTTCCAACTCTTCATGCATGGCATTGACCCAATCCGGATCCATTAAAGCGTGTCCAACATCTTGGGGCTCAAAAGACGCGACAAAAGCCGAATGAGCAAAGTGAGAGAGATAGGACCTGGACCGCATGACTCGACGGTCAATGTCACCGATGATGTTCTCCGGTGGATGCTGCTGCTAGATGTAGCGGGGAGCTTGCCTGGAAGAAGTAGCCTCCCCCTCGACAATAGCTAGACCTCCCTCAGGTGCAATGGGCACGGACTGAGGAAGCTGCTCCAACGGCCCCCAAGTCGAAGAAGTAGAGGGATCGGGGCCTTGAGCTAAAGTGGACGTCGCAGGGTCGATGGGGGCAGCCGATGGAGTCGGCTCGGGATCACCCCAATCGGCATCGTCCTGCTCCTCCTCCACAAAGATGCTAGTGTTCACCTCATAATCACCTGCAGGCTCAAAAGCAGTCGAAATACAGGGCATAGTCTCATCAAAAGTCACCTCACAAGTCTCCATCACTCGGTTAGTCTCAAGGTTAAGTACACGATAAGCACGAGAATGTAATGCATAACCAAGAAATATACCGTCTGAAGACCGTGACTCAAATTTGTCCAACTTACCCTTCTTGAGGATGAAACACTTGCACCCAAACACCCTTAGGTGACTTACCTTGGGTGGTCTCCCAAATCTCAACTCATAAGAAGTCTTCTTCTTGAAAGCTCAGAGAAAAATGCGATTGGAAACATAGCAAGCAGAATTTATCGCTTCGGCCCAATACCTCCTAGGAGTCCTATGCTCATCGAGCATCATCCTAGCCATCTCAACAAGGGTCCGGTTTTTGCGCTCAACAATGCTACTCTACTGAGGAGTGTAAGGAGAGGAAAATTGGTGATCCAAACCCAAAGAAGAGCAAAGAGATGGAAATTGAACATTCTTGAATTATGTGCCATTGTCACTGCATATAGCTCTCATGGCATGCTTAGGTAGCTCTCATTTTGCAATCAGATCACGCACATGCATAAAAATGTCATCCTTACTCTCCAAAAAGAACACCCAAGAGTATCTCGAGTAGTCATCAACGACTACAACCACATACCACTTCCCTCCCTCTAACCTAACCCGAGCTGGACCAACTGTGTCCATGTGTAAGAGCTCGCCGGGTTATTTGGTCATAATCTCCGTCACCGAAGGATGGGAAGTGGCAACCATCTTGCCATGCCTGCAAGGATGGCAAACCAAGTCCTTCTCGAACTTTAGCTTTGGCAATCCTTGAATAAGGTCCATCGAGCTAAGCCTTGCAAGAAAGTCAAAGCTTAGATGTCCCAGTCTCCTATGCCACTTCCAAAGATCAAAAAAAGAACCGACAAGAAGACAACGAGAAGGTCCGAAAGAAATAGAAAAATCTGCATGAAAAACCTTCCCAAAGGGCAAAATCCAACACACAAGATCACCCCGAGAGTTAAGAATCCAAGAAAAGACAACTTTGAATTCACTTCAAAACCGTCATCAAGGAGTTGCGAAACCGAGAGAAGGTTAAAATGCAAATTCGCGACCAAAGCAACATCCTTGAGAACAAAAGACGAATTGACACGGATTGACCCTCGGGACACAACCTTACCTCTACTCTTGTCCCCGTATGTGATGTACTCGGTGTGGCGCATAGGGTCGAGGCTGGAGAACCACTTAGCACTTCCGGTCATATGGCGTGAACATCCGGAATCCACAAGACAAGTCTCCTCCAGTCCTCCTTCCTACATCAATAGAAAGACATAGGGTGAGCAAACGAAGCAACACTGGGGTTAGTAAACTGTGAAGGATACCAGTGTTGGTTCATTTGCCCAAAGAAAGGGTTAAGAGGCATACCAAACATCTCCGTTCCCATAGGGGGGTAGCGATCACCACCATAGAGAAAAGGTGGTCCGCTAAAGCTGTGGGGAGTGAAGCCACCGCCACGAGGTCCATAGCTGTATGGCTCACGACCGGTACCTCACCGGGCACGACCCTCCCATGGTCTCACCTCCTGAGCCTAGCACCTTGAGGCATTGCACCTCTAGGCCTAGTAGTGCGCCTCCAAACTTCTGTTTCACGCACCCCAACTGGTGGGTGGTACATGTCCCGGTTGTTCAACTCAAACTACCGCCGATCATCTCTCTTCCTCCTAAAGCAAAACTCAGCCAAGTGCCCATCCTGCTCACAATACTCACAATGGTACCTCACCACACTCTTGGTAGGCACTCTCTTGTTGGTTTGGGTGGCTCTCGCTTTCTGGGGATCACTAGAGATGTCGGGCAAGGTGTCAACTGGGTTCCGAAGGTGGTTTGGTTTGGGAATCCATACTTGCTTCTGTGGAGTGGTTTTGGGTGGCTCTTCAAACACACCATCTCTCACAGGAAACTCGGTAGGCTCGGTAGGCTTAGGTGGAGTGATCTTGGTAAGCTTGGGAGTTGTCGTGGGTTTCTCACTCTCGCTCAAACCACTGCACTCACCGATCTTACCAAACAAGCTATCGTCCTTCCCACCTATAGCAAAGCCTACTCCCGTGCTGCCAGTCTGCCTGCACTGGCTCAGCATCATGCCCAACTGCGGCTCTCGGCAAGACACTGTTGATACTTCTTAACGTCATTACCAAATGTAGAATAAATTCTATTTCTGATAACGGCGCCAAAAAGGGTTAACCACCTCTCATGACACTTAAGCCAGGTTGTCATCCCCAGTATGCCAGAGAGATGTGGTATTGAAATATGCATTTGCTCTTCTAATAAATAATAAATATGTTTCTGCAAGCACATAGATTATACCGATGTAGCATTTTAACTAGGAGTATTCCATGTATCGTTATTTATATTTTTACCACTGGGAAGGGAAACTAAGGAATAAATGAGGAATGAATAAAGATGATTAATGAGTATCAGTGCATGTGTAATGGAGAGTTTTCATCTATCTCACTCAGTACAAGATAAGTGTCACATAAGATATAGATAATGAATGAATAGTGACAAAAGATAAATATTGATCAGCATATATGTAGCCACATAAGATAATAATAAGTACCTCAACAGATATTCTAGCAAGTCATTAGCATGGAATTAGGACGAACTACAAAGATATTTCCTAAGTCATTCTTAACTATATAGTCTAGCATACTATGATTAGTGCAATTACACTTGGCAATCATGGCAAGAAAAGAGATATTCATCTGTAGTGAGTATTACTAAGGAAGATGAAGAACATAGCAATCACTTCCCCATAATAGTACTACTTTGCCTGCCCTACAAATGGGAGGAGGACTACAAAGGATTCCACAGGACTGTCACTCCCGCGAACTACCTCACGATCCGGAATGTAGGGTACAATCGCAGATAAATACGGTCTAGGCACCATGCCTACACAATATCTATCATTTACCCATAGTATTGGTGGATAAACGCTATACGATCCTAAACATGGATATGATTCAGATCTAACTAAGCCAACTATATAATCATAATAGACTAAGAACAATATAACTAAGAACATAAACGAATAGAGTAAAGTCATAAACAATATAATGAAGTAGAGCAAAGTCATATTCATAATATTGAAGAACAAATGATGAACAAGGAAGAACTAGAGAGAGAATTACCAATAATCCTCTTGACAGATTCGGAAACCAATCGAAGATTGACTCCTTCTAGCTCTAATCCTATATAGCTATGCTAAACTAGAGATCTTGTTGATGTGGTGGCTCTAGGGCTTGATCAAGGGCTTATCCTCTTGAGATGGATGATGAATAATGAATTAGGTCAGAGAGGCTCTCCTCCTCTGGTTTAGGGGGCCTTCCTTATATAGGCTCCTCAAATGAACGTCGGTCGTCGGATCAAACCGACCTTAATGGAGGGCTTAGATGTGATCTCAAAGGCGGTGGAGAGGTGGTCCCACAAGGCAGACCCTATTGGGTCTTGCCCTAGGGCGGCCGCCCTAGGGGATAGGGCAGGCGCCCTGCCCCTGGGCCCGCTTGGCCTCTGGTTCCTTCCCGCGCCTTCTTGACTCTTCTAGAGTGTTCTTGTTTCTACGGATGATGTTTATCTCTATGTAATCATGACATGTGGGCCTTTCCTCCATATTTCTTGATATCCCCCTACAGAAATAGACATTCATCAAAACTTGTGGAATTCTGTTAGTATAAACCCTATTTCTAGGTGTTGGTTTCATATAGATTTTTTTCCTTGTCTAGTTGATGCTTGGATTTGATACTTAAGGACCGTCAACAAGCTCCCCCAAGCTTAACTTTTTGTAACACCCTAGTTTCAACTTTGGCAAATAGAGGTTAAATTTGAGCTTTCTATTCAATTTATATTCATGTCAATGTAGGGGAAATAAAACTTTTTGGAATAAAAGCAATGAATCTAGAGCATAGTAACATGATTGTTGCATTCATGCTGAATTTTGTAGCTTTTGGTTGATTGTAGGTTAGCTCAAATTCAAATCTCTTTTGAAATTGACCTTGTTTGCAAAAACCAAAAAAAAGAAAAGGAATTCTTTTCTCTATCTCTCTCTTTCTCACCATTCTAGCCCATCAGCACAACCAGCCCAAGCCCACAGCCGCACTCCCTCCTCATCCCACGGTCCAGCCCAGCGCTTGGCCCAGAGCTAACCGGCCCACACGGCCACATCCACTCCCTCCCTACATTCTCTCCCTCTCTCACTACCCTGCCGCACCCACACGTCAGCCGCACGGGCATCTTCCTTGACCGTGCGGAGATACCGCACCGGCGCCATTGCTCCCTTCCCCCTCCTTCACTCTGGCTTGATGGCTCTTGACGTCGGGCCATCAAGGGGGCCTTCAAGCTCCGCCTGGATGCCTCTACCAGTAATGACCCCCGTATCTACTACCCCGATGCCCTATAAAGCCCACCGCAAGGGCTCTCTTCTCCCCTACTCGCTCTCTGTCCGCGCTCTGCACACCACTGCCGCGCTCGCGTTCTCGCCGTCCCGGAGCTGCAACGCCGTCGTCGAGCGCTTGAGGAGCTCCGCCGTGGTACCACGCGTCTGTAACGCCCCTCGCCGATCTCACTCATCTTTTGTTTTGCCGAATCGGCGCTCACCGTGCCCGTTTCGCTGCTTCAGTCGCGGCCGCACATCGACGAAGCACTCGGAGCCTCTCTGGACCTAGCAAACGGCTTCGTCTCACTCGCGGTGACTCCTCTCTCTCCCCGTCCCTTCACTCTGTCCAATTACGCACCGTATGCGCCAAATCGACGCACACAGTGGCCACCAGCCATGGTGCCACAGCGGTTACCTCGCACCAGAGGGCCGCTGTTTCCACCAACACCCCCACCGCACTCGCACCGTCACGTAGTACCTCCCTGTACTTTCAATTTCGTTTATAGAACCATGCATCGCCATTTCCACGTGGTGCAGAGCACGTCGCCATGGCACCGCCGCGGATGCACCGTCCCAGCCGGCCTAGGCCTCACTCGAGTCCACCCTTGCACTCGCACGAGCACGTGGATCACTTCTGTGTACTTGGTTGAAACGGAGGTGGTCGGAAACGTCATTCCGACGTTCTCCAGCAAGCTTCGGCCACCGGCATCCATGGCGTCGCCATGCACCGAGGGGGGGGGGGAACCTCCCCTTTCTTTCGCAACCGTCGGATCTGCTCTAGTCGGCTCAGATTAGAGCGTACCGTTTCGTTCAAGTGATCGGTGCACCGTGCACCGATGGACCAGCTGGTCCCGCGCCGCGTCAGCAGTCCACGCACGCGTGGTACACCGCACCACTCACACGTCGCCACGTGGCGCGCACGTCAACGAAGACTCAGTCAACACCGATCGGTTTTGCCAATCTTGCACAAAAGCCCTCTGTTTTCCGCAAATAAACCCGCACTCCACTGCAGTTCTATTTCATTTAATTTGAGTCCTGTTTTCTTTTGTTTTAGACCCTGACTTTTTGCAAATTAGAACCCACGCTCCGTAGCCGGTTTTAAATCATAAATTAATTGTTTTAATTCAAAAATAGTTCGGTCTAATTACAAAAATGCCATTGAACCTTAAAACATGCATATCTTTCTCATTTTAAATCCGATTTGTGTGAATTTCATGTCTATGTGATCGTAGCAGTGTGTAGAATACTTTTAAAAGCTTTTTTACCTTCTGTTTATACTATTTGGTGTATTGTTCTAATTAAACTCTATTTGTTTGCATGTGTTGGATGGTTTGGACTATTTGTATGGTGATTGCTTGATGTTTAAAAGAGGGTGAGCAAGTTGAGTTTGAGGAACCTTTCTTTGACCAGCAGGAATAGCAGGAGAACTTTGAGGAAGGCAAGTATAACTAAGGCCCCTTGCACCTATGTAACCTTATTTCACATTTTATTTATGCATCAGTCCATTCAAATTGATGAACCATAGGCTTTCATATATGAGACTTTTGATCCTTATATCTTGTATACCTATGGGAGTAGTTGCATTATGGCTAGATGTGCTATGCTTATCAATGACAAATGCTTAACTTGACTAATGGACTTATGGAACAAATGTAAAATGAGGCTTTTTAGCAACTTGATAAAGGGGGCTAAAGCACGGGTTTTGTTGCTTTAGTACCTCTCCATAGGAACTCTCCTGAAGCGGCCACCCAGGAAGGCCATGCAACCCCAAGTGTCATATGGCTCTAACTTTAACTAATTAACTAGTATGTCTCTAGCTTGTTAGTGGTTACCATTTTGTTGGCGCAAGAGGGGGGTGCCGAGGGATGTTTGGCGGTTCTCCTGTCCTGTAGGCATGCATAGTGCTGTGACCACATGAGCCACTCGAAGGAGAACACCCATGCATACTTACCATTGAAACCTAGCGGCCACTAACTTGTTAGGGTATCTAGTGAAAGGTTATGTAGTGAAACCCTGTCATGCCTCCTTGGTAGAGGTATTTGGGTCTAGCTAACCCCAGCAAATGGGAATCACGGCTTCGGGGTAAAGTTGTACAACCTCTGCAGAGTGTAAACCTATCATGATAGTCGTGCTCACGGTTACGAGCAGCCTAGATCCTTCTTGATAGCTGATACTTGGGTTACATGGTTGGTTGGGTATGATGTTAATTTTACTTAATTACTTAATCACTTGGGATGGGTTTTTATCACTAAAGTAGTATACTTGTTTAATAAAACTTGACCAACTAAAATTTCTAACCACAGTCAAACAGTGTCAAACCTTTTGAGCCTTTAGTACCCTGGTTATACTTGCTAAGCTGTGGTATGCTTACACTTGTTTTATATAATGAAAATCCCGGATGGGTACCAGATGATGGCTTTCAGGACTTTCCAGAGGATGTCAAGGACTACTAGTTGATGTCTCCCAGTCATGTCCATGTGGCTATTTACTTTTATGTTGAACTCTTATAATATGATGTAATAATGTGATGGATATCGATGTAATAAAGTACTTTACTTTGGGATTCTAAAATTTGTGAGTATATGTGTGTTTGGACATCCTGGGCACACATGTATGATGTACTTGGTTTTGCATTACCAAAACTGGGTGTTACAAATTGGTATCAAAGCTATCTTGACTGTAGGACGATCAGCCTAGATAGAAATGGACACATTCTTAGGATCATATCTATTTTTACTGTCTTATTTTACTATAAAAATGTTGCTTATATTTCTATCTATTACAAAATATCTTGTTCTGATCAAAACTTATTTAATCTTATAGATGGCCCGCACCAAGACAACTCCCCGAAAGAGCATCAACGCGTACCTCCAACCTCGCGTGCTTGTCACCTACGGCAAGCTAGTGCCGCAAGAGATGATCCAGAACCTGCGTGATGCGGAGGACGATATGGATGACGAGCCCATGGAGTACCACCCCATAGAGGATGAGCCCATCGTGTTGGAGGACTCGGTGGATCATGCCATGGATGAGCCACACCATGGTGGCCAGGATGGAGCCGGAGATCCCGACAACGGAGGTGACGACTCCGACGACTCCGGAGATGAGAGCCATGGCTCTCATGACGGAGGAGATGGAGGCAACGGAGGAGACGGTGGTGATGATGAAGATGACAGCCATGACTCCGCCTTCCACGTGGCCCTTCGGAGGGAAGGGTGGACAGTGGAGCTATACTACGACCTCCATGGGGATGCCTACTTCCATCCCCAGCTGCTCTCCTTGGTGCGCCGCTTCCACCCCAGGTGCACAGTGTAGTACAGGACGGAGCACTGGACCCACCCCACCCACATCAACTTCTTCGAGACAGAAGCCTACATCCGCAAGGGTAGCCGGGTGCATTTCATCCACCGCTGCATCACCGCCAGGCTCACTCGTGGAGCTGCCATCCAGGATGCTGCCAGGCAGGCCTTCTTGGTCCATCACCATCGCCACTTCGACGTCATCAAGTGGGATGCGGACCGCTATCTTCCCCGACGCCCCAATGGACAGTCCACCTGCACCATTGCCGCCCCTCCTGAGGAAGAGAGTATCAGGGTTCGCCCCACACTAGAGTGTCTGGCTCGAGTCCACACGATCTTGGACCAGACTCTTGATGAGCTTGACACCATGGGAAGAGCTTACTTATAGCTTACCCATGAGAATGCCTTGCTCAAGAGGCGCCTGGGAGAAGTTGACATCATTCCACCAGTCAGGCCAGCGGATTCACCTGCTAGGCAGAGAGGTGTCTAGTTAGACCCCAACATCAGCACCAACCTGGACTTCTAGGATTTCCCCGCTTTATGTAATAAACACGCGTAGTCTACGCGAGAGAGTGTTTACTTTTTATGCATGAACAATTGTCATTGAGTGTTTAAATGTTTGTTATAATGCTTAATGTTTGATTTGGATCTTTATATGATTGTGAGAGTTGTGGGCATGTCTACAAACTCTCTAGTATAAGTTTAGGTTGTAAGAAATGCATAAATAAAATTTGGGGTTCAATATCTATCTTGCTGTCCTTTGCTGAAATTTTTGGAGCAGTCTGTCTTTATCTGTTCGTATCTTAGTCTCCTTTTATCCAATGGATATGAAATTTTTATGGAAGAAACTAGACTTCTTTATCTATCATATGCAATTCGAACTACCTCCATATCAGTTACAGTTTGGGAGATATAGCTGTTACAAGTTGATGTATCTGCACAGTCAGGAACCTAGAACAGTTTTGCTTATCATCAGTTTTCACCCCTTTTATGGTTGAAATCTGAGAATAAAAGTTTAACAAAAGTATAGATAACCTCAAGAGCTTTCCAGAAATGTTTGCTACACCATCATAGGATTAACAGAGAATAAATTATGATCATTTTACTACACTGCTGTATACAGAAATCATAAGCTTTACAGTTACATATGTGACACTTATACAAGTTATATGCTACACATGGTGAACACCAGGAGGAATGCTTCTGGCAACGAGAACCTGCCACCACCACCCCCTGTTAGCATGGAACAACTGCTCATGATGCAAACTCAACTCATGCAGCAGATGGCATAGAATATTCAAAACTTGCAGAACAACAATGGCAATGGCAATGCACCCCCTCAGGTTAGGGATAAGAGGGGAGAGTTTCTCAAGGGACACCCACCGCTGTTCAAGCACTCCACTGATCCCCTCCAAGCTGATGACTGGCTTCGTGCAATTGAGAGGCAACTTGAGATTGCACAGTGTGATGATAGAGAGAAGGTGCTCTATGCTGCTGGTCAACTCCAGGGAGCAGCCCTGGACTGGTGGGACTCTTACCGCTTCGGACGTAACAAAGCCAATCCCATAGCTTGGTAGGAGTTCTGTGAGGCATTCTGCTCTCACCATGTCCCAGTAGGCATGATGCGCCTGAAGAAGGAGTTCTTGACCCTCAAGCAAGGGGGTATGTCTGTTGCTGAGTACCATGACAAATTCACTCAACTGTCGCGGTATGCTTCTGGAGAAGTGGATGAGGATGAGAAGAAGCAGGAGTTATTCATGGAGGGCTTGAAAGATGGCCTTCAGTACCAACTGCTCTCCCATAGCTTCGCCAGTTTTCAACTGCTGGTGGATAAGGCACTTGTGATAGAAAACAAGCGCCGTCAGATGGAGGACAAGAAGAGGAAGTTCCAGGGGCAATCCTCATCATCTGGGAACAACGCTCGCTATCGCCCATCTGTTCAGCAGACTAGCAATCAGCAGCGCTACCGGGGCCAGTCCAGTGCCACCAGCCATGCACCTCAGCAGTACCAGCGTGCACCGCAGCAACAGCAGCAGTAGTACTGTGCTCAGGGGTAGCGTCAGCCTCAGAACAACTATAACACACCAGCTAGAAGCACTGCCTCCAACACTCCAACCAAGAATAGTGCACCAACTGTACCAAGGGCACCAGCAGCTATCAATGACAACAAATGCTTCAGCTGTGGTGAACCGGGACACTACTCCAATAGGTGCCCTAAGAAGGTGGTGCAGAACAATGTCCATGGGAAGATCAACCACGTGACAGCTGAGGCCGTACAGGGAGCACCGGACGTGATGCTTGGTATGTTCCCAGTTAATTCAAATCCCGCCTCAGTTTTATTCGATTCTGGTGGATCGCATTCGTTCATTACACAAAGTTTTGTCAAGAAGTGTGATATACCCATGACTGCATTGAAAAACTCTATGGTAGTAAGCTCACCAGGAGCAGAAATGCAAGCAAACCTTAAATGTCCAATAGTGAGTATCATCTTAAGGGGGTTAGAGTCCACAGCTAGTCCAGTGGTTCTCAACTCCTCTGGTATAGATCTTATCTTGGATATGGACAGGTTAAAGCAAACAAAGACAGTCATATAGTGTGAAAACAAAACAGTTCAGCTAATGACACCCTCAGGAGATAGAATTGAGGTAGAAGTCTCTATGTCAGCCAAACAGTACTATATAGTCAATCAATTGGAAAGCACAGCTGTAGAAGGCATGCACATAGTGGATGAATATCCTAATATCTTCCCGATGAGTTGCCAGGTATGCCACCTGATCGTGACATTGAGTTTATGATTGAGCTTTTACCTGGAACTTCACCCATAGCTAAGAGACCGTATAGAATGGGAGTGAATGAGTTAGCAGAACTTAAGAAACAACTCAAAGAACTGCTAGATAAGAAATATGTTCGCCCCAGTTCCTCACCCTGGGGAGCACCAGTACTTTTTCTAGAAAAGAAAGATGGTACACAGAGAATGTGCATAGATTACAGATCTCTCAATGAGGTAACAGTAAAGAATAAGTATCCTTTACCTCGGATCGAGGATCTTTTTGACCAGTTGAAAGGAGCTTGTGTGTTTTCTAAGATCGACCTCCGATCTGGATACCACCAGCTAAAGATTAGACCTTTAGATATACCCAAAACAACATTTGTGACTCGTTATGGATTATACGAGTTCACTGTCATGTCTTTTGGTCTCACAAATGCACCAGCTTACTTCATGTATCTGATGAACAAAGTGTTCATGGAATATCTTGATATGTTTGTAGTGGTCTTTATCAATGATATCCTAATCTACTCTAAAGATGAAAAAGAAAATGAAAATCACCTAAGGCTAGTCTTGCAAAAGCTTAGAGATCACCAACTCTATGCTAAGCTTAGCAAGTGTGAGTTCTGGTTAAAGGAAGTCTCTTTCCTTGGTCACATCATCTCTAATAGTGGAGTAGTAGTAGACCCTAAAAAGGTTAAAGATGTGCTAAGTTGGAATCCACCTGTGAATCTGAGTGAGATTCGGAGTTTCCTTGGTTTGGCCGGTTACTATAGAAGGTTCATTGAAGGATTCTCTAAACTAGCAAAACCGATGACCAGCTTGCTAGATAAAGATGTTAAGTTTATGTGGTCTAAGGAATGTCAGGCTAGTTTTGATGAGATGAAAAAGAGGTTGACCTCAGCTCCAGTGCTTATCTTACCTGATATCTCTAAGAGCTTCTCTATCTACTGTGATGCTTCTCGTCTGGGTCTGGGTTGTGTACTTATGCAAGAAGGCAGGGTTGTGGCATATTCATCTAGACAATTGAGAAAACATGAGTTGAACTACCCAACACACGATCTGGAGTTAGCAGTAGTAGTACATGCTCTCAAAATATGGAGGCATTACTTGATAGGTCATAAGTGTGAAGTATATACAAATCATAAGAGTTTGAAGTACATATTCACTCAGACAGATCTGAACTTGAGAAAGCGGAGATGGTTAGAGCTGATCAAGGATTATGACCTAGAGGTACACTATCACCCTAGTAAAGCTAACGTTGTAGTTGATGCTTTGAGCAGAAGGAGCCATGCAAGCATAGCTCACATGAGTCAGATGTCTGAAGAGTTGTGTGCTGAATTTAAGTATCTCAACTTGGGTATAGTAACCAACATCATGGAATTAGAAGTTGAACCTACCTTGGAACATGAAATCCGAGAAGGTCAGCTTACTGATGAGAGAATAAGAAGATTGCAGAACAGATTGTGATTGGTAAAGCTTTGGGTTTTAGGATAGATGATCAGGGGACTGTGGTTTGGTAAGAGGATATGTGTGCCAGAGATAAAGTCTATTCATGAGTCTATACTTCGAGAGGCCCATAACTCGGCTTACTCTATACACCCAGGTAGCACTAAGATGTATCTAGATCTAAAAGAGAGATACTAGTGGTATTGTCTGAAACGTGATGTAGCTGAACATGTGGCCATATGTGATACATGCCAAAGAGTCAAGGCAAAACATCAGAGGCCAGTAGGTTTACTATAACCAATGAAAATACCTGAGTGGAAGTGGGAAGAAGTCGAGATGGACTTTATAGTGGGTCTACCTCGTACACAGAGAGGTTACGACTCAATATGGGTTATCGTTGACCGTTTAACCAAAGTGGCACATTTCATACCTGTTAGGACCACATATTCTGGAGCAAAGTTAGCAGAACTCTATATGGAAAGAATTGTGTGCTTACATGGGGTTCCCAAAAAGATAGTCTCTGACAGAGGTACACAATTCACATCACACCTGTGGCAGAAGCTACATGAGTCTATGGATACTAAGTTGAACTTTAGCTCAGCTTATCATACACAGACAGATGGCCAAACTAAAAGAACAAACCAGATACTAGAGGATATGTTAAGAGCTTGTGCTCTACAATATGGTACGAGTTGGGATAAGAGTCTACCTTATGCAGAGTTCTCTTATAACAACAGTTATCAGAAAAGTCTCAAAATGACACCGTTTGAGGTATTATATGGAAGAAGGTGTAGGACACCATTATATTGGAATCAAACAGGAGAAAGCCAAGTGTTTGGACCTAAAAACATAAAAGAGGCAAAGAAACAGGTACACACAGTGAGGCAGAATTTGAAAATAGCTCAATCACGACAAAAGAGTTATGCAGATACAAGAAGAAGGAATCTGGAATTCTCAGTGGGTGACTATGTATACCTTAAATTATCACCTATGAGAAATGTTTAGAGGTTTCATACCAAGGGGAAGCTATCTCCCAGGTATGTGGGACCTTTCCAAATCATTGGCAGAAGAGGAGAGGTAGCTTATCAGTTGGAATTACCCGAGAGCTTGTCAGGTGTACATGATGTGTTTCACGTGTCACAACTCAAGAAATGCTTAAGGGTACCCGAGGAACAATTACCATTGGATGATCTTGAGATTCAGGATGATCTATCTTATAAAGAACAACCCATAAAGATTTTGGAAATAACTGAGAGAGTCACAAAAAGTAAGGTCATAAGAATGCACAAAGTACAGTGGAGTAGGCACTCAGAGGATGAGGCTACTTGGGAAAGAGAAGAGGATCTCATATCAGACTATCCATATCTTTTTCCATCTTCCGAATCTCGAGGACGAGATTCATCCTAAGGGGGGTAGGTTTGTAACACCCTAGTTTCAACTTTTGCAAATAGAGGTTAAATTTGAGCTTTCTATTCAATTTATATTCATGTAATTGTAGGGGAAATAAACTTTTTGGAATAAAAGAAATGAATCTAGAGCATAGTAACATGATTGTTGCATTCATGCTGAATTTTGTGGCTTTTGGTTGAGTGTAGGTTAGCTCAAATTCAAACCCCTTTTGAAATTGACCTTGTTTGCAAAGCCAGAAAAAGAAAAGGAATTCTTCTCTCTCTCTCTCTCTCTTTCTCACCATTCTGGCCCATCACCACAACCAGCCCGAGCCCCCACCCGCACTCCCTCCTCATCCCACGGTCTAGCAAAGCGCTTGGCCCAAAGCTAACTGGCCCACGCGGCCACATCCACTCCCTCCCCACATTCTCTCCCTCTCTCACTTCCCTGCCACCCCCACACGTCAGCCGCACAGGTATCTTCCTCGACCGTGCGGAGATACCGCGCTGGCGCCATTTCTCCCCTTCCCCCTCCTTCACTCCGACTTGATGGCTCTTGACGCCGGGCCATCAAGGGGGCCTTCAAGCTCCGCCTTGATGCCTCTACCAGTAACGGCCCCCGTATCTACCGCCCCGACGCCCTATAAAGCCCGCCGCAAGGCCTCTCTGCTCCCCTGCTCGCTCTCTGTCCGCGCTGTGCACACCACTGCCGCGCTCGCGTTCTCGCTGTCCCGGAGCTGCAACGCCGTCATCGAGCGCTCGAGGAGCTCCGCCGTGGTACCACGCGTCTGTAACGCCCCTCACTGATCTCACTCATCTTTTGTTTTGCCGAATCGGCGCTCACCGTGCCCATTTTTCTGTTTCAGTCGCTGCCGCACGTCGACGAAGCACTCGGAGCCTCTCCGGACCTCGCAAACGGCTTCGTCTCACTCGCGGTGACTCCCTCTCTCTCCCCGTCCCTTCACTCTGTGTAACTAAGGCCCCTTGCACCTATGTAACCTTATTTCACATTTTATTTATGCATCGGTCCATTCAAATTGATGAACCATAGGCTTTCATATATGAGACTTTTGATCCTTATACCTTGTATACCTATGGGAGTAGTTGCATTATGGCTAGATGTGCTATGCTTATCAATGACAAATGCTTAACTTGACTAATGGACTTATGGAACAAATGTAAAATGAGGCTTTTTAGCAACTTGATAAAGGGGGCTAAAGCACGGGTTTTGTTGCTTTAGTACCTCTCCATAGGAACTCTCCTGAAGCGGCCACCCAGGAAGGCCATGCAACCCCAAGTGTCATATGGCTCTAACTTTAACTAATTAACTAGTATGTCTCTAGCTTGTTAGTGGTTACCATTTTGTTGGCGCAAGAGGGGGGTGCCGAGGGATGTTTGGCGGTTCTCCTGTCCTGTAGGCATGCATAGTGCTGTGACCACATGAGCCACTCGAAGGAGAACACCCATGCATACTTACCATTGAAACCTAGCGGCCACTAACTTGTTAGGGTATCTAGTGAAAGGTTATGTAGTGAAACCCTGCCATGCCTCCTTGGTAGAGGTATTTGGGTCTAGCTAACCCCAGCAAATGGGAATCACGGCTTCGGGGTAAAGTTGTACAACCTCTGCAGAGTGTAAACCTATCATGATAGTCGTGCTCACGGTTACGAGCAGCCTAGATCCTTCTTGATAGCTGATACTTGGGTTACATGGTTGGTTGGGTATGATGTTAATTTTACTTAATTACTTAATCACTTGGGATGGGTTTTTATCACTAAAGTAGTATACTTGTTTAATAAAACTTGACCAACTAAAATTTCTAACCACAGTCAAACAGTGTCAAACCTTTTGAGCCTTTAGTACCCTGGTTATACTTGCTAAGCTGTGGTATGCTTACACTTGTTTTATATAATGAAAATCCCGGATGATGGCTTTGAGTACTTTCCAGAGGATGTCCAGGACTACTTGTTGATGTCTCCCAGTCATGTCCCTGTGGTTATTTACTTTTATGTTGAACTCTTATAATATGATGTAATAATGTGATGGATATTAATGTAATAAAGTACTTTACTTTGGTATTCTACAATTTGTGAGTATATGTGTGTTTGGACATCCTGGGCACACATGTATGATGTACTTGGGTTTGCATTACCAAAACTGGGTCTTACACTTTTGCTTGTCCCTGAGCAAAGATAGACTTAGTGATGGATCAGGAGTTGCTACAATGCTTTCATGCCTTACAGGTACACATGCTTTCAAAAAGGATCTCATCTCCGGATTAGATGAACTATTAAGATAAAAAACTTACTCATTTTACCTTCCACCATGGGGCTTGTAACCGTCACCTATGTCTTGGGTAGTTGAATGATAGAACGGTCTAGTCAAGCGCCATGTATCTTGCTCTTTGATCAACTATAGCTCCAGAGTTTTTAGGGATTTTCAAAATAAAACTCAGAGATTCCTTGTATGACTCTCTTAGTCGCTCCTTTGTGGTATTTCTGGATCCTTACCAAGGCATTGATGGTGTATGCCTTTCTCTCAAATATGTGGTATTTGTGGTATAAGACATTGTGGTATTGCCTTCTCTCTCTCACCTTACTTCTAATAGGCTAATATCTGGAGCTCATAGGTGGGAGATAGCGTAAACATACTTACAAGACATATGTTTTATAGTCAAACCGCGGATCCAAAGGAACAGGTCAATAAGTCAAATCAAGATGTGCATGTGTGGCGAATGAATGGTGTGTGATGATGGTGGTGATGGTAATGGTAATGATGATGATAGCAGAGGTGAAAGTCCAATTCTACTTTTGCTCCCTTTTGATGGATATACCTTTCTTGCATTTGAAACCTTTCGAAGGGAATGAGATGCTCGATAATATATATATATATATATATATATATATATATATATATATATATATATATATATATATATATATATTGATGGGTATCTTGTACCCCTAATTCTATTGTCGGACACTTGCCCATTTTTACCTCTCTTCTCACTTTTTATTTTTTCGAGGTTGGCAGACATTTTGCCCTTTTTATTTCCTCGTATCTCTCTCTCTCTCTTTTTTAAGAGCACTCATCCTTGTAGAGCTATAAAGTGAACGCTGACTGGAGCCTTTATTTCATAGGGATAAAACAGGAATAGGAGAATATTTATGTGTTTCCTCTTCTCTCCTGGATTAGGAGTAGAATGATTTTTGGTGGGTGGATCTGGAGATGGGAATGAGTGGATATATGTGGATGTGTACTTCTGGAATAGAAGCAGCTTATGTGGATGGAAGGTATATGGATGCATACATTCAAGATAGAAATAGCGTATGTGGGTGTAGTGTAAGTGAATGCGTACTTCTGAGGTAGAAGCAGCATGTATGGATGTGTGTGAATCTTGATTCAAACCGCATGACTAGTTCCTGAGGGTTGCACAGCTTGGCCACACTCAATGCTCATAAGCAGTATGTAAAAATGTGTGGTTTCCTAATCTAGTAAGCATGTATATATGGCTTTGGTAGGAATTTAAACTCTCGTCATACAGGAACTCATCATGTAGCTTTTTTTAAAGTTTTCAAAAGATAAAATTCTCCAGAATTCTAGTATCTCTAGGAACAGATAAATAGCAACTCAAACCTTTCCATATCATATCCGTCAATGACTTAGACTTTAGATCAGATAATCTTCCCACAAGTTTTAGGTTCAGAGAAAATTTCAAATCATAACAATTATGCCTAAACTTGAGAGAGAGATCAAATTTGAAAACTAGGTACTTGAAAGGTATTACGACAGAGCAACTATTCATTATTTCCATATTAAGAGTTTATCATTGGGATTCATTTTAGCATAGCTATTTTATTTTATTCTCTCTATTATTTATTAACAAACTCTTAACTAATCAAAAACATATATATATATAAGCGGGAAAATATTTATTATGTTTTTATGATTATGCATCTTTTTATTTTTATCAAAGTATAGATATAAAAACTGATAGGTAGTAATACTTAGCTGAGTATGGGGGTGCTCTCCCCCAAGCTGGATTTTGACGTAATTTCTTCTGATGTAGTTGGTACGTGGGGGTGCTCTCCCACAAGCTAGATTTTGACGTAATTTCTTCTGGTGTAGCTGACAGGTAGCAGAGGTGTCCTCTGGTTGCTGCTCTTCTTGGATCCTTGAATTCTGTGAAAGTTCAAATGGACAACAAAGCTCGTGGAACTGAATAAGTGTTAGTCATAAATCTTCTAGTTTTGATCATGTCGAGCTTCCCCTAATGGATGATATTATTTAGCAGGATCATAGACTTACTATTTTAATATTTTCATTTTATAAGACAAAAACTTATTATTTTTTATGCCACCACAGTGAGTACACTTATGGGTTTTATACCACGAGTCTATTGACATGGGGCTTAACAGTTTTAAACATTTTTATTTTCTTTTTAAAGATGTTGTAAACGTGATTAACTAATTTGGGGAAAGTAAATAATTAAGGGAAAGATAACTACCAAGTGTTACCTCTTGGCATGGCGTTCGGTGGTTTAAGTCCTCCGAAGAGGACTCCTCACGTCCTTAGTTGTCCTGGGGCTCATTGGTTGGCGTAGCTGGCGCCTCCGGCTGTGCTTCTTCTTTTGGTATGATTTCTTTTTATCTCCATACTTGTGTTGGTGTGGCGGCCTCCCTAGGACAAACTCTTGCTTTTGGATATTCGTTAATTGAAGGGCGTACCTTTGTTTCTTCCCATGCTTCTCTGCTCTCGTGCCTGGGGTAGTCATAGAGTGATCTTTCCTTTTCCAACCTTGGGGTTGGTGGTGTGTTTGGCCTCGAGAGTGGAGTTACATATATTGACTCTTCTTCTTCTTTGGGGTATCTCTCTTCATATCTTGATACTTCTCCTTTATAGTCTGCCCATCCATCCTTGGTGTTCTGCTTCTTCTGGTTGCAAAAGCTTATGAATGACAGCCACCTTCAATCTCCCACACCCTCCGATCAAGAGCATGCAAAAGCTTGATAACCATTCTTCAATAATGTAGTTAGCATTAATGTAACGTCATACCTTCTTAGAGGGGAAGTGTAGGTGCACTTCTCCTGTCTCGATATAGATGATAGCTTTGGTGGTGCTTAGGAACAGGCTTCCAAGGATGATAGGTGGATCATAATCATCTTCTCGCATATCAACGACTAGAAAGTCTGTAGGGATGAAGTGGTCATCAATCTGGATGGGAACATCTTTTGCTATGCCTTCGACGATGCGGCATGTCTGATCTGCCATCTGGAGTTGGGTGTATGTTGGATCTAGAGGCATTGTGCCGTACAGTAACTCGTAGGTCAACTTGGCCATAATGTTGACGCCCAATCCGGTGTCATAGATTGCCTTCTGGAAGGAGCATCTATTGATTGTGCATTCAATGGTTAGCACACCTGGGTCGTCCTTCTTGATCAAATGAGGGGATCTGATTTGGTGATCTTGATTATTGTGGAGTGTCGTGACCATCTTCGTTGATTCTGTTTGTGCTTGCTTCTTGTTCTTGTTCTGCTTGTTCCTCCCATTGGTCCTCTTCTTTGGCTCATCTTGAGGTTGTTCAGGAGCTTGTATGGTTTTGTTCTTGAAGGTAAATGTCTCCCTTTCCCTTTGATGTAGAAACAGATCTTGGCGGTGCTAGCATAGATGACAGCTCTAGCAATGTTCAAGAGTGGCCTCCTAAGGATGATGGGTGACTCCTCATCAACACCGGTCTCTATCACCAAGAAGTCTGCTGGGACATATGAGGTACCAATTCGGACACGGATATCCTTTAGTATTCTTCTTGGGTAGCATATTGTCCGATCTGCAAGCTGCAAATACAGGGTTGTTTCTGACAAAGGATAATTGAAGAATTTCTCATAGATTACCCTGGGCATGAAATTGACGCTTGCGCCGAAGTCGCAAAGTGCTTCAGGAAACTCTGTGACGCCAATGGAGATTAGGATGACGGGTCGTCCTGGATCTCCTTTCTTGGTTGGCATAGAGTTGCCACACCACTCTTCTGTGGGATTGTTCCAATAAGCACCTGCATCAAATATGTCTATAAGATTTGCAGATTCTAATCCTTCCGGTTGTGACGGAATACCGAGGTTAGTGATAGGAACAACAACAGCTATTTGGGTTAACTGAGATTCAATCATTTTATTAAAGCTAATTTGATTCTTGATGGCAACAGAAAAGTTATCCATCCTATTATTTATAGTTTCTAGTATTTTATCATTGGATGCTAATTTCTTAGACATGTTATCCATTAACTTTCCTTGATTAGACACTAACTCTCTCAAAGGTGGAAACTAGGATTATTGAAAGAATTATTACCTTGATAATTACTTGAGTAGTTACCTGAGTAGTTAGGCCTTTGTTGTTGTTGTTGATTCCAACCTTGATTTTGCTGAGGACGATTGTAGTTGTTGTTGTCGATGTAGTTCACGTCCTCTTGCAATTATGGACAATGATTGCCTGAGTGTCCAGTGTCTCCACACTCCTCATAGGTCATGTGAGAGTCGTAAATGTTCATAACTTCTTTCTTCTCTCCAGCTTTTTCATCGAGTCTCTTCATGAGCAGGTCTAGTTTTGCTGACAGCATGTCTACCTCTTTGAGTTGGTGCATACCTCCACTTTTCTTGCGAGTTTGAGTTCTTTCTTCATTCCAACCTTTGTTGGATGCCATCTTCTCCACAAGAGATGTGGCTTGTGCTATTGTAAGTGATAGGAATGCTCCTCCGGCAGCAGCATCCATGGTTTCACGTGTGCTGTTGCTGAGCCCATGATAGAAGGTCTGCATAAGTAACCAATTCTCCATTCTATGATGGGGACATTCTAGGATGTAATCTTGGAAGCGCTCCCATGCTTCTAGAACAGACTCGTCATGTTGTTGCTGAAAACTTGAAATCTTCCCACGGAGAGCATTGGTTTTCCCCATGGGAAAGAACTTTGCTAGGAAATTGGTGGAACATAGTGCCCATCATGGATTTTCAAACTGAGATAATGATGATTCTGTTAGTTTCTTGAGCTTGGATTTTGTCTTTCTGATTAATGCTTCAGGATTTTCAACAAAATTGTCCGGAAGATCAAATCTATTCATACATTACCCTGCATAAAGATGATAGGAAAAATAGACAATGATCAAGGGTAAGGCTGTACGAGTAGACAATTGATGTTTTCTCAATCACATTAGTGATGCAAGTGATAACTCATTTATTAATTTTGATAGATAATCAACCTTCCCCGGCAACGGCGCCAAAAATGCTTGTTGATACTTCTTAACATCATTACCAAAAGTAGAATAAATTCTATTTCTGATAACGGCGCCAAAAAGGGTTAACCACCTCTCATGACACTTAAGCCAGGTTGTCATCCCCAGCATGCCAGAGAGATGCGGTAATGAAATATGCATTTGCTCTTCTAATAAATAATAAATATGTTTCTACAAGCGCACAGATTATACCGATGTAGCATTTTAACCAGGAGTATTCCAGGTATCGTTATTTATATTTTTACCACTGGGAAGGGAAACTAAGGAATAAATGAGGAATGAATAAAGATGATTAATGAGTATCACTGCATGTGTAATGGAGAGTTTTCATCTATCTCACTCAGTACAAGATAAGTGTCACATAAGATATAGATAATGAATGAATAGTGACAAAAGATAAATACTGATCAGCATATATGTAGCCACATAAGATAATGATAAGCACCTCAACAGATATTCTAGCAAGTCATTAGCATGGAATTAGGACGAACTACAAAGATATTTCCTAAGTTATTCTTAACTATACAGTCTAGCATACTATGATTAGTGCAATTACACTTGGCAATCATGGCAAGAAAAGAGATATTCATGTGTAGTGAGTATTACTAAGGAAGATGAAGAACATAGCAATCACTTCCCCGTAATAGTACTGCTCTGCCTACCCTACAAACAGGAGGAGGACTACAAAGGACTCAACAGGACGGTCACTCCCGCGAACTACCTCACGATGCGGAATGTAGGGTACAATCGCGGATAAATACGGTATAGGCACCGCACCTACACAATATCTATCATTTACCATAGTACTAGTGGATAAACGCTATACGATCCTAAACATGGATATGATTCAGATCTAACTAAGCCAACTATATAATCATAATAGACTAAGAACAATATAACTAAGAACATAAATGAATAGAGTAAAGTCATAAACAATATAATGAAGTAGAGCACAGTCATATTCATAATATTGAAGAACAAATAATGAACAAGGAAGAACTAGAGAGAGAATTACCAATAATCCTCTTGAGAAATCGGAAACCAATCGAAGATTGACTCCTAGCTCTAATCCTATATAGCTATGCTAACCTAGAGATCTAGTTGATGTGGTGGCTCTAGGCTTGATCAGGGGCTTCTCCTCTTGAGATGGATGATGAATAATGAATTAGGTCAGAGAGGCTCTCCTCCTCTGGGTCAGGGGGCCTTCCTTATATAGGCTCCTCAAATGAACGTCGGCTGTCGGATCAAAGCGACCTTAATGGAAGGCTTAGATGTGATCTCAAAGGCGGTGGAGAGGTGGTCCCACAAGGCAGACCCTATTGGGCCTTGCCCTAGGGCGGACGCCCCAGGGCGCCCTACCCCTGGGCTCACTCGGCCTCTGGTTCCTTCCCGCGCCTTCTTGACTCTTCTAGAGTGTTCTTGTTTCTACGGATGATGTTTATCTCTATGTAATCATGACATGTGGACCTTTCCTCCACATTTCCTGATATCCCCCTGCAGAAATAGACATTCACCGAAACTCGTGGAATTCTGTCAGTATAAACCCTATTTCTAAGTGTTGGTTTCATATAGATCCTTTTCCTTGTCTAGTTGATGGTTGGATTTGATACTTAAGGACCGTCAATAGACACCCAGCTCAAGATGGATCGAAGGTATGTGTTTTCCTCCTCGGTACGCATCTTGTCGTGTCAGCATGACGCGATCTCAGGCTCCAAAGCCTCAAAGCGATCCAACTCTTTGGTGCTATCTGAGTTGACCTTCTCTAGCACAGCAATCCTAGCATCCTTCTGTGCCAGCTCAGAATGCAAGCCTAAGAAAGACTTGCACGTACCAAGTAAGCTAGGCCTAGCCTTCAGCTCACTATGCTCCTCAAGTAGAGTGCTATACTTCGTCCTGGAGAGTGACAAGACTAGACATGTGAACAACACAAGTATCACACTCTACCTCCTCGGTAACCACCACAGAAGATCTAGCAAACTCAAGCTCCTCTACCGCTTTTAGATACTTAGCCTTAAACTTGTTTCTCTCATGAGCCGCGCGCTTGAGCAAAGCGTCCTGACTAAGCAACGTGACATTCAAGGACTCAAGCTCAGAAGAGAGAGACTCGATGGTGGGTGTCACCTCGGGTGTGTCGGAGTCATAGTCGGAGTCGTCCTTCCGCTCGCCGACCTCGCTTGCTTCAATCGCCATGGTCCAAAAGCCACCGTGCTTGGCGTTGGCGTAGAAGCATAGGTCGTTGAGCTTTTCCTCAACCTTCCCCTTTGACTCATTGTCGTCGCTCGAAGAAGAGCCCCCATTGGTGGAGGTCTCGATGTAGCTGAGGAAGGCGAGGAAGGCTCGGTGGTTGGCCTTCATCTTGTCAAGCACCTTCTTCGCGGATCTCCGGTGGAAGCCGCCCTTGGCTTTGCGCTTGTCATCGAAGTAGTGCTCGCGCTTGTCCTTGCGCTTGGTGAAGTCCCCCGTAGCTTTCTTGGGGCAGTTTGCGATGAAGTGATCCTCATCACCGCAACGGTAGCACCCCTTGGTCGTGCCACCACGTTATCGGTTCAAGCGGTTGTTGTGAAACCGCGAGAACCTAGTGATGACCAAAGCCAGCTCGTCATCTCCAACACCTCCACTTGTTCCTCTATCATAGAGATCAAAGACGAAAGAGCGAACAAAGCTTGTGAAGGGTTAGAGAAAGAAGACACACTGCCGGGGCCGGAAACCAACGCCATGGATGGGTTCGATGGGTTCTCAAGCTTGGCCCGGGTCTGGTGGTCAATCTCCGAGGATTTGAGCTTGCTGAATAGCTCATCCACGGTGAGGGCATCATAGCCCGATGATTCCTGAATGATAGCCACCTTCATCTCCCACACCCTGTGATCAAGAGCATGCAAAAGCTTGATAGCCATCTCATAATCATCATAGGGTAAGTTGGCCCGATTGGCACACATCTTGTTGTTGATAGATTGGAAGCGAGTGAACATCCCGTCAACAGATTCGCTGGCCAACGTACAAAGTTCTCGTACTCCCTACGGTATGTGTCGAAGAGTCTGGACTTGATCTGAGGATTGCCCTCATGATATCTCACAAGTGTTTGCCAGATCTCTCGGGCCGTAGTGAGGTTCGAGACTTGCTCAAACTTGGTAAGACACAAACTTGAGAAGAGGATGCTACCGACCTTGCTGTTTGAATCATGTTGGTTGATCTCGAGTTGGGAAACACAAGCAGCAAGAACACGATAGCCCTCATTCTCACGAATCTCACAAATATTCGAATAGACTCCTTGGAGGTAAGCGGACATGCGTACCTTCCAATAGGAGAAATTCGTTCCATCAAAAAATGGAGGTTTGCCAACACCTCGCTCCATGTCGCCTTCATGGATAAAGAACCGTGTAAGGTAGAGAGATCCTTAACCGGCTTTGATACCAATTGAAGGGCCGATAACGGCGACCAGAGGGGGGTGAATGGGAGCCTCAAATTTCTTTCGAAAGATTTGGCCACTATCCCAAAATTGCCTCCAAAAGCCAAACCCACTCACCGTGATGTCCACAACCCAAGAAGAGGGTGGATGTTCCCTAGGAACACAGCGGGACACCACGAAAGCGCTAAGTTCACAAACCGAGTCGAAGGAAGGAAAATGAGACACTCAACTTCTATATGGGAGAAGCAAGTACTTGAATCTAAAACACCCAAGTCAACTAGTGACAAGAGCACCTAGATAAGTTTCTTGACATGGTAGAAACCCAACGCAACAATTCGTTGTCCAAACGCTCAAGATATCGAATTTGCAGCGCTGCTCCAGCGAATACCGGACACGTCCGGTTTGCTTTTTCAGCCCAGACAGGCCTCGAGAGAAATATTGAAAACCCTATCAAATGGTGTCCACAAATTCTGAAATTTTAACCCTAGGTTCTAGACACCAAAGATCAGGTCTCCACAAATTTTTAGGTCAAAACTCCAAGGGAAAAATACCGGTCCGGAATTCACACCAGACACGTCCGGTATCAGCGAGCTGTTTTCGATTGATTTCTGAAAAAAGTTCAAACTCGATCAAATCAACTCTGATTGACACCAAATTTTGTGGGCAGGCTCCTGGCGTAGTATTGATTCTACTCCATGAGTTTCATAGCCTTTGGTGCCTCCCAAAATTCGGGATAAATCAAAATCCGAGAGGAGGGAGAAAAATGACCAGAGAAAGGAAAATCGCCCGATCTGAGTGCTCACACTAAACGAACTCAATTCCTTCGGTCAAAACCTTCACAAGGGATCCTAGCACCCTCTCCAACAAGTGGTTTGCAAAAAGATCAAGAAACAAGGGAGATCAAGCAAAAACACCGGAGAGGGGAATTGCAAAAACTCAAAGAACACGAGACAAGAAATTCATGAATCAAATCCCGGAGGACACGAGGAGGTTACGGCCTCGATGACACGGAAACAAGTTCTACAAGTTCATCATCCATATACCTCAAGCATGAAAACTAGAGAGAGGGGGAACCTAGGGAGTGGGAGGTGGAAGAAGCAAATGCAAGAGGTGAGAATGAAGATAACCCTTCATCCTCTATTTAACTGGGTCTATTAGACATTTCTAAATAGCCCTATATCGATTATCGGTAATAAAGCTCCTACATTGGCTGCCTTCACTCCTCAGAGGGTACCTAAGGTCACTTTCAAGCCCAAGCCGACGCCTACAAAGACCATTGCTATTCCATCGGCTGCTGCTGCCATCTTGGCACGAGCTTTCGCAGTAAGTTTTATTTTTACTTATACCGATCACAAACTGCTCATCGGCAATATTTACTTTATGTAAGTTGCACCAAACATTTTTAGACAGCGAGGTCATCGGCAGCTGCTCTAGACGTACAAACTTCTCCAACTCCTGCTGCCGATGCCCCCCAAACTTCGCAACCGAAATGGGCCGGCTCACCAACTGCTGCTCCGAGGAAGAAAAGACGTCTGAGGCTAGCTACTCCATCACCACCTTCTCCAGTTGCATCACCAACTCCCACCGATGCACCAACAGTAGAGCCATCATCGGCGTCTGCCCCTGATCAACCAATGGACGAAATCCTTAACCAGGAAACAATACCACCGCCGCAGGAACCAGCTGCAACATCGGCATCGGCACCAGATAACATCTTCGACCAGAGGATGGCCTCCCCGCCACAGGAGCCAACCATCGCAGCAGAGACAGCGCGAGCAACAGCACCAACCACCCCTCCTACGGAAGCGTGTTCATCGGCAACGGTTGCCGATCTCCAGGATGAGGCCATACCAGCCAACTTCCCAAGTCCCAGGCAAGAAATCCGCTTCAAGATGGTAAGCCGATTATCTAAAAACTTGCAGTACAAACTTATGATCGGCAAATTTTAACTTTCTCCTTTTCAGGCCCAAGACTCCCCCGATAGCTTGTTCTCCTTCGGCGTCAACCTCCCTGGCGAAGACGAAGATAAAGAAGGTTCTGCTCCAACAAATAGCTTGTTCTCCTTCACCGTCAACCTTCCCGATGAAGATGAAGATGAAGAAAGCTCCGCTCCAGCTTTATCGGCAGAGGTCAAGCTCAAGCTTGAAACATTGCTATCCTTACTGCAACAAGACACATCCCATCTCCTCTAAGACTCCACTGCAGTAAAGATAGCTTTTAAAGACATCCAAGGCCACCTGTCTGCCGATACAGAAGAAACACTCTTCCAGGCAGCGTTTCTTGAGAGCAAGCAACTCCAGTATCAAAGACTCTCTCGTCGCATAGCCGATAGGACTGCTCAATCAAAGCTTGAAGAAGAAATGCTTAAGTTCAAACAAGTTGTCGATGATAAGCACAAGGGCATCGGCCAAGTAGAAGCTTCCGACGCCAATCTTGAGCAAGAGATCGTTCAGCTATCGGCAAGGAGGAAAGAGTTGCAGACCGAACTAAAAAGGGTTGAAGAAGCCCTGAACGCAGCTAGCCAAAAGAAAGCTCAACTGCCCGACGCCATTAAGGCCCTGCGACAAGAAAGAGACACAAACGCCTGACAAGCTATCCTTCTGAAGAAGAAAATCAAGCCAATTGAAGGATCTGCCGATGATGATGCCAGAGAGATGGAAGAAATAGAACAAATTCGCCTGTGTGCGATATCAGCCATTCAATCTTTGTTGTAATTCATCATATCGGCAAGTGTAATAGTGATACTTGATTTTGCTTTGTAATATAATGCCAGTACGCTTTTTACCGATGTCACATAACTTATTCTCTCATCGGCATTCCAACGGGTACTCTATGCGTCTACCCAAATAATAGGGTAATATTTCTTCAAGTATTTACCGTTGATTGCTCTAGAGAATGCAACTCCTTCGAGAGTTTCCAAAATATAGGCATTGCCAGGAATAGATTGATTTATCCGAAACGGACCCTCCCAATTAGGAGACCATTTTCCAAACTTAGAACTCTTAGTCCCAATCGGTAAAATCAATTTCTATACTAGATCACCATCGGCAAATTCCTTTAACTTTACTTTCTTGTCATACCATTTGACAACCCTTCTCTTGTTCTCCTCAATGTTGATCAAAGCCCTCAACAGATGACTTGCTAAGTCTTCTAACTCATCCTTCATAAGAGTATCATACTCATCGGCTGCTAATTGATCTTGATAAGACAATCGCCTAGAACCAGTTTTAACTTCCCAAGGTAGGACAGCATCGTGTCCATAGACTAACTGATATGGCGAAACTTTGGTTGCACCATGACACGCCATCCGATATGACCATAGGGCCTCATTTAACACTATATGCCACCTCCTAGGGTTCTCTTCAATTTTACGTTTGATAAGCTTAATAACTCCTTTATTAGTTGCTTTAGCCTGACCGTTAGCTTGAGCATAATAAGGAGAAGAATTCAATACCTTGAACCCCATACTAGCAGCAAAACTCATCAAACTCTCCCGATGTGAACATAGTTCCTTGATCGGTAGTAATAGTCTGAGGGATACCGAATCGGTAAACAATATGTTCTTTTACAAAATCTACCATGTTTGCCGATGTCACCTTCTTCAAAGGAATCGCCTCAACCCATTTTGTAAAGTAATCGGTAGCAACCAGTATAAACTTGTGCCCCTTGCTTGATGGCGGATAAATCTAGCCGATGAGATCAATAGTCCATCCTCTAAACGGCCAAGGTTTGATTATAGGATTCATTGCCGATGCAGGCGCTCTCTGAACATTACCAAACTTCTGACAATCCTGGCACCCTTTGAAATAGTTGAAGCAATCTTCAAGAATTGTTGGCCAATAATATCCATTCCGCCTAATCATCCACTTCATTTTGAATGTCGATTGATCTGTCCCACACACACCTTCATGGATCTCACCCATCAACTCCTTTGATTCCTCTTTACCAAGGCATCTGAGAAAAATTCCATCAATTGTCCGATAATATAATTCATTATCAAGGAGCACATACTTGGTAGCTTGAAACCTTAGACGCCTTTAAACCTTCTTGGATGGATCTCTTAAGTAATCGGCAATCTCTTTTCACCAGTCATCGGCAACCATCACTGATGTCATGACTTCTCGAATCGGCTGATATCCTGAAGCATTCTGTGCTAACCGATTGGCCTCTTCATTATGCAACCTGGGAATATGTTCAAGGCGATATTCTTTGAATTCTTTTAACAACCGCAAACACTTTTCATGGGTTGCAATCAAAGCCTCACTTCGGCATTCATATGTCCCAATCAATTGATTAATTACTAACATGGAATCACCGAAGATTTCAACAGCATCGGCACGCACTTCCCTGAGCAATTCCAACCCTTTTAGCAAAGCTTGGTACTCAGCCTGATTGTTCGTCGAGGTAGCAACAATCGGCAAAGAAATTTCATATCTCCTTCCGCGGGGTGAAATTAAAAGAATGTCGATACCTACCCCTTCCCTGCATGTAGACCCATCAAAGAACAAAGTCCAAGGAGCAATCTCTACAGAGCTTATCACATTGCAATGCTGAGTGACAAAATCAGCCATCACCTGACCCTTAACTGCCTTAGTCGATTCATACCTCAGATCAAACTCTGAAAGTGCTAGAATCCATTTGCCGATTCTCCCACTTAATATCGGCATCGACAACATGTACTTAACCAAATCATCTTTGTAGATAACAGTGCATTCAGTCAATAATAAATAATGCCTTAATTTTACGCAAGAGAAATATAAGCATAAACATAATTTCTCTATGGCCGAATACCTTGTTTCAGCATCTACCAGCCTTCTGCTCAAATAATATATCACACGTTCTTTCCCTTCAAATTCTTGAATTAAGGCTGATCCGATAACACCGTCATCGGCAGACAAATACAACCTGAAAGGCTTCCTGTGCTGAGGTGGAATCAAGACCGGAGGGTTTACCAAATATTTCTTGATCTCCTCCAAGGCTAACTGTTGTTTCTCTTTCCATGTAAACTCTTGATCGGCTTTCAGCTTTAACAATGGACTAAAATATTTAATCTTACCAGATAAGTTGGATATAAATCTTCTAATGAAATTAATCTTGCCGATCAAGGATTGCAGCTGAGTCTTGTTTGTAGGGGCAACCACCTTATTAATTGCATCAATAGATTTTCTACCGATCTCGATGCCTCTCTGGTGCACCATGAACCCCAAGAACTGACCTGCCGATACACCAAAAGCACACTTGTTAGGATTCATCTTCAACCCATGCTCCCTTGTGCATTCCAGGATTTTTCGCAAATCGGCGAGATGCTTCTCAAAATTTCCAGACTTGACTACCACGTCATCAATATAGATTTCGACTATCGTGCCGATGTACTTATGAAAGATAAAATTCATCGCTTTTTGATAAGTAGCACCGGCATTCTTCAAGCCAAAAGTCATCACGACCCACTCAAACAAACCAACATGACCTGGACATCTAAAAGCAGTTTTGGATATGTCTTCTTCAGCCATGAATATCTGATTATATCCAGCATTGCCATCTATGAAGCTAATGATTTGATGTCCAGCAGCAGCATCAATCAGCAGATCGGCAACGGGCATCGGGTAACCATCCATCGGTGTAGCCTTGTTGAGATTCCTGAAATCAATACAAACACGAAGTTTTCCATTCTTCTTATACACAGGAACCACATTAGAAATCCAATCGGCATATCGACATTGCCAAATAAATCCAGCTTCAATTAACTTTGTAATTTCAGCCTTAATATCGGGCAACACCATAGGATTACATCGGCGCGCAGGTTGCCGATGCGGTTGGAAACCAGATTTAATGGGCAACCGATGTTCGACTATCGATCGGTCTAAACCAGGCATCTCTATATAATCCCAAGCAAAACAATCTTTATATTCTTTTAACAAGTCAATCAATTGCTGCTTACATTGGGAATCTAACTTAGTACTAATAAAAGTAGGCCTGGGCTTACTGCCATCGTCGATATCTACTTCTATTAAATCATCGGCCGATGTGAACCCCTGTCCCAGTTTTCCATCATCGGCGAATTGATCCATTAAAACTCTTCTTTAGGACCGACTGCTTGGATCGGTGTAATGTGGTAATCGACAACTTTGAGGAACTCCGTGTCCCAAGCCTCACCTGATATGCACCTGGTTTTCTCATAAGTTTCCGATTCTGCCGATGCAACGATCGACGGAGTCTCACTCCGGACGACCTCAATTTTGTCTCTGACCCACTGCACAAGGCTTTGGTGCATTGTAGAAGGAATGCAGCAATTAGCGTGGATCCAATCCCTGCCTAGGAGCAGGTTGTAGGTACCTTTGCCACTAATTACAAAAAAATGTCGTCGGCAAAGTTTTGCTGTCGATGGTTAATTCAACACATACGGCTCCCATAGCTGGTGACACATTGCCTTCAAAATCTTTAAGCTTCATGTCCATCTTGACTAAGTCTTGATCGCCTTTTCCAAGCTTCTTGAACATGACATACGGCATTATGTTGATTGACGCTCCACCATCCACCAGCATCTTCGTTACAGGTTGTCCATCTACCTTGCCCTTAACAAACAGAGCCCTTAGGTGCTGCCTTTCACCATCGGTAGGCTTCTCAAAGACGGCTTCCATCGGATCCAACACCAATTGTGCCATTTCAGCAGCCTCTTCTCCGTCGCTGACAGGTGCCAAGAACTCCATCGGCAATATGACGACCATATTAATTTCTGCCGATGGATCCCTATCCTTGCGCTTTGGCCTCCACTATTTTTCCCTTGAAGGACTTTCATTGTCATACAAGTCATTTCGGCGTTCGCGCTGGATTCTCCTTTTGTGAGTCTTTGTTAGACCCTTAGGGCACCACTGAGGAAGTTTGGTTTTCCAAACGGGCTGGTGCTGCCTTTCACTGCTTGCATCAGCACCACTCCTGATGTTTGGATCTCTGGAGAATATTTCTTCATCAGGCACTCTTGCATTGGCCATCTCCTCAAGCTCCTCTTGATTAACACGCCTGCCAAGCCTGTTATGCGCACTGAGCTTGCCCCCCAGTCGGTCATGTGCCGATTTCTTTCCTCTGAGCGGCCTAGCATACCTGGATGTTCGATCATCAAAGCAAGGCTTCTTTTCTGTTCGATCGGTAGGGTAGTATCCATTGCATTCAGGACAATTATCGGCAGTAGGTAGCTTGATACCTTCTTCCCAACAATGAATGAAGAAGGGACATTTCCAATGGTCCTTATGCCGAAGCCATTCTAGGTGCTTTTCTTCTTCCTGCCGATATCGCTCCTCTTGCGATTGCCGATAATCTTGTCGTGGCCGCCTATGCGTGATCACAACGCTGTGAGATCTCCCGGTGCGATTACCATCATCGGCAACCCTCTTGCCTCTCCTATCATTGGCAAACTTTTCCGCATCACGTTCAGCTACTTGATGATCAGGATCTACCGATGTGTTCTTCCTGGCAACTTCCGATGTCAGCACTTTAGTTTTTCCACTGGTTTCCACCATGTTATTTGGGAATGGGTGCTGATCAATCTTCATCGGTTTCTAGGCTTTAGAATTTTCAAATTTAATTCGCCCAGATTCAATTTCTGACTGCAACTGCTGCCTAAATACTTTGCAGTCATTAGTACTGTGCGAAGTTGCATTATGCCACTTACAATACCTGATCCTTTTGAGTTCTTCGGTCAATGGAATTACTTGGTTAGGCGCCAACTTGATCCGCCCCTCCTGAAGTAACAAGTCAAACATCCTATCGGCCTTGGTGATATCGAAGGTGAACCTTTCAGCCTCTTTCTGGCCAAACGGACAAGACATAGATTTCTTATCCTTCACCCATTCGGCGGCGTTGATGTTTAGCTCCTCATCGGAATCCTCTTCTTGCTTGATGAAGGTCACCTTCTTATTCCAAGTCTTTCTAGCCTCAAAAGTTTTGATGTCTTGATCGGCAATTCTCTGCACAAGGTGGCTTAGACTTTCAAATTCTTGAGACGCATACTTATCTTTGATGTGCGGCAACAATCCTTGGAAGGCCAAATCCGCCATTTGCCGGTCGTCAAGCACCAAGCCATAGCACTTATTCTTCACGTCTCGCAGCCTCTGGACAAAGCCCTCCACCGATTTGTCATTACGCTGCTTCAACTTGACCAAATCGGTAAGCTTCTTTTCATGTACGCCCGCAAAGAAATACTTGTGAAATTGCTTTTCTAGATCGGCCCAAGTAATCACAGAGTTTGGAGGCAACAAAATAAACCATGTGAACGCCGATCCAGATAATGACGTTGAGAACAATCTCACCCTTAGTTCTTCTCTGTTGGCAGCTTCTCCACACTGGATAATGAAGTGGTTGAAGTGCTCCATTGTTGACGTGTCATCTTGGCCAGAGAATTTGGTAAAATCAGGCACATTGTACCGATTTGGGAGAGGAATTAAGTCATACGACGGAGGATATGGCATCCGATAAGAGTATGTGTTAACCTTAGGCTTAATGCCGAATTGTTCCTTCATCACTTCGACAATCTTATCGGTCCAATACACATCCTGCTCTTGCCGACTCATTGGCTGGTTGTTGACTGGTGGAGTCGGCTGATGCACCCCTTCAGATCTTGGTGGAAGATAATTGTCACGAGCGCAGCACCAGTCATCTGGACGTTATGCATCGGCTGACTTACCGACGGATAATTTTGCACACTTACTGGATTAGGTTGAGTCATCATATTCATCGGTTGCTGTACTGATGGTCCACTCTAAGTGTTTGCTGGACTTCCATACTGATACATTAGTATGCCAGGCTATTGAACCAGCGGCTGACTAGTCCATCCAGGATTACAAATCATTGGCATGTGACTTACCGATGGCTGATAGCTAACTGGCGCCTGCTGCTCCTGCCCCTTGGAGTAATCAAGAAATTGGTTACCTTGATGTGCTATTACCCCAGCCTGAGGATTTACCACCATAGGTTGGCTTCCAGTTGCTATAGTGTGTTGCATCGGCACAGAGTTTGTCGATGGTGGCATCATAGGTACTTTAGGAATCACCACCTGGAGATCTTCAGATGACATTTGCACCGTTGGAGAAGACGTGGAGTAATGCATCATAGGGATCATCGGCTGTGATTGCATTGCCGACGCCATGGAGCCCTTCCAAACTAAACTTTCTCCGTGCACCAGATTGGAACCAGCAGATGGATTTGAAGGCATACCGTATCCCCACCAGTTAGCGGGTGCTGGATGACTCTGGATAGCTGGTCCCGTCATTGCCGATGCCACCGGATCTGCACTAAGCTTGGTGACGCTTTCAGAACTTGGCCTTAGTGGTGTAGCCACATCAGCAGATGGATCCACGGGAGTGGAAGACGCCATTGGGGCTGCCGATGGGTTTATAGATGCCGATCCAGGTTCATGATACGCTGGACCAACATATTGAGGTGTTTGTCCTTCTTTGAAAGATTGCATGACAGCATTGTGTACAGTATTGGATAGCACATTGGAGTGGCTAATTAATGCTTGATTTAAGGCAGAATTAACCATCTCTTGCAACTTACTAGGATTGGCATCATACGTGACCTGCCGCAGCAACGACGGATCTTGCTTCTGGATGGCTTCGCCGCTCCTACTTAGGCTGAAGGATTTCAGATATAGTTGCTTATATTCCTCCATAGCCCGCTCCATAGCCAGCCTCTGATCATCTTTTAGATCGGCCTCGGAGACTTCAATGACATTCCTCTGGTTAACGTCGGAGTTATCACCCATGATAGATGTATAATTGGTCCCACCGGGTGTGCCAAAAGAGGTGTTGACACAAAAAGCGTTAGGATCTGCGAACACCTCGGGCTACTACCCGAATTCGATATCCAAAGGTGTGTCAGTCGATTTGACCAGTTAATCGACAAGGACGATAACTAGAACAAAATCCAATCAAGACAACGGCGATACGCCCGGATGTCAAAGACTCAGACTTGATCAGGATAACTAGAGAAGAGCTGAACGAGACAACAGCGATGCGCCCGGATGTCAAAGCTCAGATTACTCCCATGCGGAACTTGCAAGGGTTTGACGGAGATCAAGGTGATGCAGCCCGTCGAAGCTTGAAGAACTCGTAGATAAACTAAGACTAATGTAATAAAAGGGTAAATTGCAGTAAAGGTAAATAAGAGTAATTGATTTGTTTGATAGATTGGTTCATTTTTCTCATGACCCCTAGGTACATATTTATACTCCAGCAATAGGAGTTGTAAACAGACATGACTCGTACCTTTCCAAAACAAACTCCTATTTTAAAGGAAATAACTGACTCGCGCAGGAGTCAGACCCAAATAACAATATTATTTTCCTAAACAGACACCTCTATTTTTAAGGAAATAAACGACTTGTGCAAGAGTTGGACTCAAACTTCTATAGCAATACTGGTATAAAATCACCAGTTTCCTTATGTTTTTCTTCGATGAAACTTTCCATCGGCAGACTCTCCAATCCGCAACTTCCATCTATTTCCATCGGCAATCCCTTGCTGACGTCAACCGTCACGTTACCCTGTGCTCATCGGCACCGTCACTCCATGCCCATCGGCATCGGCAATATTTCCCAATCGGCAACTTTGCACTTCTGGTGACTTGTCTTCACCAATTAATCCTTATCGGTAAGACCCTTTCGGCAACCACTGTTGTTGTTCATCTTCTATCGGCAACAAACTTATTCATTTGCAGAATTCATTCTCATCGGTAACGTTAACCGATAACCTGTCGATGCCGATGCGGGGGCTCCGCCCACTGTGCTGCATGGGTGTCTCCCCCTGACTTGGAGAGCGGTGCGACCGTCCCGTATGGGAGCCTTGTAGGCCTTTTTCCCCATGCCGGAATGGATGGAAAGGGATGGGTGTTGGCATTTCTAAACATCACCACTAAGAACAGAGCTAGACCCCACCTCAGGAATGGCGCTAGAAATGCCTTTAAGGGTATTTCTTATGTCTATTGGATTATTCCACTATTGCACAGAATATACCACTGTAGCACTTCATCTGGGAGTATTCAAAGGTATCGTAATTTATATTTAGCCTGAGAGACAGTGGTAGCTAGGAATGTTTAATAGAGAAGAGATCTTTATAGTCACCTCAACTTAGCAATCAACTAGTGATACGGGGGTAAATGATATATTTAAAGGAAGGTAATGAAGAACAGATCAAGCAAGATAAATAAAAGGTAACTAGTAAGTAAAGCTAGGGGAGAGGACAACGAGTGAGTATAGGACTCCTAAGATCTAGACTTTACTTCTATGACTTAACTTAGACACAAAGATGATATACTATAGATTGCATCCACACATCCTGAAGTACTAGGCAGCAGACAAACAACAGGAGACAAAACCCCTATCCAAACTAAAGGGAAAGGTATAAGATCTATACCAGACTCTCCAGAAGACGACTCTAGAGACCCCGAGGCAAGCCCGACTCAACTCTAACTCCCACACTAAACTACACTACTAGGGTGTGTGTCGACGAAATATGCATCGCAGTCTACCTAGGGGGTACCCTGTGGTAGTAGATTGTAGGCGGAGGTGTGGCGACGACGATCAAGCGTAACACAGAGAGCGTAGACACGGAGATTTAGACAGGTTCAGGCCGGCGAATCACCGTAATACCCTACGTCCTGTGTTCTGGTGGCTGGATTGATCTGAGTACTAGGTTACAAGATCTGTAGATGATTTGAGAGAGAGGTTTTTGGAGGGGGTCCCTGCTCGCCTTATATAGCCAGGGAGCAGGGTTACAATTTCCATATCCTAACAGATTACGATCGGTCCCTTAAGGTAGGGGATCCGAGTCTATCTACTAGGATCTTCCTTGGCGAGCAAGACTTCTTTGAAGTCCTTAGCGAGCACGATGGCTGGTCGCATGCCGCAAGGTCTCACGAGCTGGGCCGTCTTCTAGACGGTAGGACCATAAGGTCCCTGGGGATATGCCGAGGTAATATCCCTAACAAGTCCCCAAGCACGTTATATTCTTCCGGCGAGCCCGCGGCATCATCCTTGGAGGTGTTCAGCTGGTCGCCATCATGTGTCGTGGTCGTCGTGAAGCCCCGACCAGGCTCCCTGGTCGCGGTGCTGATTGGAGAAGCCTCCCGACCAGGTCGGGCTGGTCGAGAGTATCATAGCGTGATGGACGAACTGGTCACCTCATCGGGTGTTGCAGCTGCTTGTCGGGGGATGTGATGTGCTGAAGAAGAAAATACTTTTGAAAAGTCCTTCCCTGGTGAAGTGTACCCACTTAGGCTCTACAAAAACAATCATCAAAATCAGCAGAGCTCCATCGAGAAGAAAATCAGTACATTTACCGCGAGGTGAAGTGTACCCACTTAGTCCCCGAGCATGGTAGCAAGTGAAGTATGCACGTGGTGCCATGCTTTATAAGAAAGTGCATGAGGTATGTAAATTGAAGCATGAGTTTGGTAAAACGACTGCGAATACCCGTAGTCCCCGAGCCTAATGTAAGAAACTAAAAGCTTCTTGTATCAGGATCATATATCTGAAAATTGAAATATTGAAATACGAGTTTAATGAGAAACGACTACGAATACCCGTAGTCCCCGAGCCTGATGTAAGGAGCTTAGGAGGTTCTTGCATCGGGGTCATGTTGCTTGATTCACAGTCCCCGGGCGTCAGTCCCCGGGTGTTATTCTTCAGTGACGTGGCCGCAGTCTCCGAGCCTTGCTTGGTATGACTTTGGACAAAGTCCCCGAGTCTGGTCGGGAATGAGACCAGGCATCCGAGTCATGGTTGCTGTCGACGGAGTCCCCGAGTGTGTTTATATCGCAAGCTCTATGGATCCTGCCGACCATACTACTGTAGCCTTGTTACTGTAGCTGCACGAAATAGATTGTAGCAATATTACGCGTCTAGTCCCCGAGACTGTAGCGTTAGTGATATTAAAAAAATCATTAGCCGTAAATTGAAGGAATTATCTGGAAGTAAATATGTAATGGAGAACAGAAAGGAAGTAAATGGGCCGAATTAACCGCGCAATTAGCGGCCCAAGTCACGGCGTGGAAGGTGGGCGTGGCGGCTTCTCATTTGATTGTTGCGGCGTCCCAAAAACCCTAGAAGGCGAAGCGGCACGTCGCTTAGTATAAAAGGCAAGTCTAGCGGCGGCGGTTCCCATTCTTCTGTTTCGGCGAAACATTTCGTCCGCCAGCATAACTTTCTCAGCACTTCTCCCGTTCCTTTCTTTGATTTGTTCTCTGTCTCGGTGCTTGATTGCTTGTTGGTGACGGCTCCAAATAAGGGTAGTATTTCGAAGCTATCCGCAGCATCGGATGCGGGCGCAAGGTCGTTGGGGGTTAGGAAAGCTTCTGAATCGTCGCCCCCAAATGTTAGGGTTCAAGAACTGGTGGTGCCGCCTTGGGCGGAGCATTGGACTCCGAGCACCCTGAAGGAAGATGATATCAATGCTCTGGGTTTTGGTGGTCTACTCCCGGATAAGGAGGTCGGTGGATGGCGGGCGGCGTTCGGCGAGTTGTTCCCGACGCCAAATACGGGTGAGCTTGTGGTGTTCGAGCCTTTCTTCTAGTGTGGCTTCGGAGTTCCGGTCCATCCTTTCCTTCGGGGTCTTTTACAGTATTATGATATATCGCTCTGCAACCTGAATCCAAATTCGATTATGCACATTGCGATGTTTATCCATATGTGCGAGGTGTATATTGGGATTTATCCTCATTTTGATTTGTTCCAATACTTCTTTCGCTTGAAGACGAATGGGACTGGGTCATCTGGTGAATTTTCGCCTCCACCGACCCGAGGGGTAGCTGGCTCTTCGAGGTAACCTAAGGTGGTCAGGCTCTCCCGTCGGAGGGTGCCTATTAGGTGAGTTTGTTCTTTGGCGTGTTAATCTTGGGTGATTTATGGTATGGTGCCACCTGATGAGGCTAGACCATTTTGCAGCGCTACGCCGAAGACTTTTGATGAGGGTTTGGTCAGCGAAGGATTGCCCAGGGCAGAGACCGTTATTGTCGACCCGGAGTCGTTGAGGTCGGAGCCCTGGGTTACGGATCACCCGGTGCTTGGTGGTGGCTTGGGTTCTTCAGGGGACCCTAGAGTTCCCTCTTCTTCTGTGGCTATTTCGGAGGATGATGGGGGTGCCGCTGGCGTTTGGCTCTCATTCGATGAGGAAGCGGAGGAGAGCTTCTGTTATCGTTGAATATGATTTTGTGAACTACCCCACTTGCGGGAGGGTATCATTGATGATGAAGGTTCTGACTCTAGTCAAGACGTCTTTGATGGTGTGAAGGTGAGTCGTAGGCTTCTTCTTCTTTTTGATGGGCCACATGCTCAACCACCCTTTACAGGCGTTGCTGAAAACTAGCCGGGAACGTAAACTCCGAATCGCGTCTTTGGGGGGGTCTTTGCAGGAGTCTCATGCGTGGACGCGTGAGTTGGAGAAGGCCCTTTTGGAGAAGGAATGTGACAACCTAAGTCTGCGTGACTAGCTCTCAAAGGTGAAAGAAGGTTGGTTTCTAGTACCCTATTTGTTTCCTGGAGTTGTTGCTTTACCCTTGTGTTTATGTTTTTTGACGCTTATAGAACTGGATGCCGAAGTTGTTGCGGGGTGCCGCCGATTTTGGAGCTTGATTGAAGAGGTCAGGCCGGTGATGGCCTGCGTGGACGATGTTACTTTTATCTCCACCCCTCCGTCGGATGAGACCATTGCTAACCTTCTGTCGAGGGCCCGAGGGTTCTATGGGCGCTTCAAGTCGTTTATGTCGTTGGCGGCGCAAGAGATGCTCTCTCATGGACTTTCGATGCTGCGGTCGCATTATCCGCAAGTCGATCTTCAGAGGGTATGTAGTGGTTACAAGCAGGTACTTCGGAGTCAGACGTTGGTCGCTTGGAGGCGGAGGCAGACGTGGTTGCTGGTGATCTGCTTGCTGACATGGAGTTTTTTGCTACGAGGTAGCCGTCGTTTGTATATAATACAAGATTGGTGTGGACGTGTAAGTGAAATGTATCAAATCTTTGTTTATCCAAGCGTTGAGCTTTTATTTCACTTGTATGTCCTTTCATGCCAGCTGAGTCGTGAGCCGTAGCGATGAATCGTTCGGCCTTGGGTCTCAAATGGTACATATCGTAGGGCTAGCGCCACTGCACGCGTAGGATACATAAGGACTCCCAAGGAGGCACGCTGCTGGCAACCCGCGGCGCAGAGGGCGAATAGCTCATGCACTCTTAGGGAGATGCCAGTGGACAGGGCCTTTTTCCGAGAGGCTCCATCGTGGCGTGACCAGGGCCTGTGGAGACCATTCCTACAGACGCTGGGCGAAAAGCCATGCTGCTTGTAGAGTCGTCGACTGTACCATGGTCGTATACAAATTCTGGGCGCATAACCTCATGGCTCCCGACCCAAATGATGTCGCCTGGTTTCTGGGGAAATATCATTTGGGAGGCCTGTCAATGTAGTCGTAGCGCTTAGGGTAGCTACTTCTATTCGCTATGATTCATTGGCAGGCCAGCTTCGGGTGCTTTCTGGTTATGGCCAGGCTGTTTGGAGAAACGCCCTTTTGCGTTTTAGAGAGGTCGTCGAACACTGTGGGAGTGTTTTGGAGAGGTCATCGAACATTGTATGCGTTTTGTAGAAGTCGTCGAACGCCGTAGGCATTTTGTAGAAGTCGTCGAATGCCGTAGTCATTATGCAGGTGACGTCGTAAAGAAGAAAGCATGTTAAACTTTATTGATATGGGTGGAACAAATGATACAAGTATTTCAGGCGTAGAAATGCCTAAGGTGTTCTATGCTCCATGAGTTAGGTACGTCGATGCCTTCCTGATCCGCGAGCCGATAGGACCCTGGTCGGGTTACTTCTTTGATGATGTAAGGGCCTTCCCAATGTGAAGAGAGCTTATGCATGCCCTCGGTCTTCAGTTTCCTCTTGAGGACGAGTTCTCCTACGACAAACGATCTGTGGTTGACGTTGCAGTTGTAATATCGGCGGACGCCTTCGAGGTACTTGGCTGTGTGTATGCACGAGGTTAGCCTCTATTCTTTGAGATGGTCGATGTCGTCAATTCTGGCCTAGTCGGATGTTTCTTCATCATAGTGCTCTACCCGCGGGGAACCGAAGGTGACGTCGGTTGGTATGACAGCTTCGGAGCCGAAAACCATGAAGTATGGGGAGACGCTGGTGTTACGACTGGGCTGGGTGCGTAGTCCCCAAAGCACCATGGGTACTTCGTGTAGCCAGCGACCTGCATTCTTTTCTTCCTCCTGGTACATCCTTTTCTTGAGTGCATCTAGTATCATTCCATTCACTCGTTCGGCCTGGCCATTTTCTCTGGGGTGTGCGATGGAGACATATTTGACTAGTATTCCATTGTCCTCGCAGAAATCCTAGAAAAGGTTTCCGGTGAAATTTGACTCTAGGTCGGTGATGATCAAATTTGGGACGCCAAATCGGTGTATGATTTCGTCAATGAAGGCGACTGCGCTCCCGGCCAAGGCTTTGGTGATCGGCTTCACCTCAATCCACTTGGAGAATTTGTCGACGGCCACATAGATCCATTTGAAGTTCGCTGGTGCTGGTCGGAAGGGTCCGAGCATATCAAGACCCCAACAAGCAAAGGGCTAGGAAGCCGGTATTATTTGGAGCTCTTGGGCGGGTAGGTGAGTTTGCTTAGCGAAGAACTGGCACCCCTTGTAGGTGCGCACCATCTGTTCTGCGTCGGCGACCACTGTGGGCCAATAGAACCCTGCTCGAAAAGCTTTTCGTACCAACGTTTTCGCAGTAGCATGGTTTCCACATGTGCCTGCGTGATTGTCTTGTAAGATTGTCATGCCCTCCTCCTTGGAGACACATTTTTGTAGTGCTTCAAGCCTGGAGTTCTTCCTCATCAACGTACCGTCTACAAGGACGTAGTTGTGGGCTCGGCGGGTTAGTCGCTCTACTTCTATCTGATCTGATGGTACCACATTATTGGAGAGGTACTGGACAAAATCGTCTCCCTAGTCGGATGACCGGCTGGTGCTTGCTGTGATCAGCATGTTAGCTTGTGGTTGTGGTACGTCATCAGGTGTGGCTTCAGGTTGATCGACGATTGATGGTTCGCGTAGGTCTTGGACAAACACTTCGCCTGGGATGGGGGATCGCGATAATCCTAGTTTGGACATTTCATCTGCTGCCTGATTTCGATCGCGCGGAATGTAGTGATATTCAATCCCAAAGAACATGACTTCTAACTTTTGGATGGCTGCACAGTATGTGTCCATCTTCTCGTTGGAGCACCTCCATTCTTTGTTTAGTTGGTTGATCACTGGGCCGAGTCTCCATTGACAATGATGCGTTTTATGCCGAGTTCGCTCGCAATGCGGAGCCCCGTGTAGTGCTGCCTCGTATTTGGCGGCGTTGTTGGATGCTCGGAATATCAGTCACAGGACGTAGCGGAGTTTATCTCCGGATGGTGATATGAATAGAAGACCGACGCCTACTCCATGGATGGATAGTGAGCCATCAAAGAAAAAAGTCCAGTGCTCGGGTGCTTCAGTGTTTACTGGGACCTGGATGTCCGTCCATTCGGCGATGAAGTCAGCAAGTGCTTGTGACTTGATTGTATGTCTCCCTTGGAAGGCTATATTGAATGTTCCCAATTCTACGCCCATTTGATTATTCGCCCTATAGCGTCCTTGTTGCGTAGAATGTCGCCCAAGTGGAATTCGGTGATGACTGTCACCTTTGTTGGCCGTTGGAAGTAGTGTCGGAGCTTGCGTGCGGTGATGAGTACCGCGTATAATAGCTTCTGCACCTGAGGGTATCTTGTTTTGGACTCATTTAGTACTTTGCTTACGAAATAGCATGGTCGCTGCACCGGGTATACACGCCCTCTTTCTTCATGTTCGACCACCATGACGGTGCTGACAACTCGGTTGGTGGCGGCAATGTAAAGTAACATTGGTTCGTCTTCTTTCGGTGCGACCAGGACAGGTGGTTTGGTGAGGTACCGCTTAAGGTCAGCGAAGGCGTGGTTGACCTCGTCATTCCATTCGAACTTCTGTCCGCCCTGTAAGAGTCCGAAGAACGGAAGGCCTTTTTCACCGAGGCGGGAATGAAGCGGTTCAGGGCAGCCATGCACCCGACAAGTTTCTGCACGTCTTTGACGTTGGACGGAGGTTTCATTTGGAGGACTGCGGCGGGTTTTTCTGGATTGGCCTGAATGCCGGACCGACTGACGATGTTGTCGAGCAGGTTTCCTGATGACACCCCAAAGATGCGTTTCTATGGGTTTAACTTCCACCTGAAGTTGTTGAGGGCTTCGAAATTTGCCTCTATGTCGGTGATTAGTGTTTCTGCGGAATGTGTTTTTATGACTACGTCATCTACGTAGGCCCCGACCTTTCCTGGAATGAGTTCTTTCAAGCATTCTAGTATGGCGCGCTGGTACGTTGCACCAGCATTTTTTAGTCCGAAGGACATCGTTGTGTAACAGTAGGCGCCGAAGGAGGTTATGAACGATGTTTTGATTTGATCTTCCACCTTCAGCGCTATCTGGTGATAGCCGGAGTAACAGTCAAGGAAGGAGATGAGCTCGCATCCGGCAGTGGATTCAACAACTTCATCGATCCATGGGAGAGGGAAAGGGTCGGGAGGGCAATGCTTGTTGAGACTCGTATAGTCGACACACATTCTCCATTCATTATTCTTTTTTCTTACAAGTACCGGATTGGTAAGCCAATCGGGATGATTCACTTCCTTTATGAAACCTGCAGCTAGGAGCCTGGTTATTTCAGCCTTAATAGCCTCTTTGCGGTCTGGTGCAAACCTTCTAAGCTTCTGGCGGGTCGGCTTGGCCCCGTCAACCACGTTCAGGGAATGCTCGGCGCGGTCGCGGGGGACTCCTGGCATATCCGCCACTTTCCAGGCAAAGATGTTGATGTTGCACCGCAGGAAGCTGATGAGCGCGCTTTCTTGTTTGTGGTCGAGGTCGGCGCTGATCACGGCGGTCTTTTTGGGATCGTCGTCGTCCAGGACCACCGTCTTAGTTTCCCTGGATTTCTTCGAGGCACGTGTGGTTGGAGGCTCTGGAACGTCGAAGTCTCCTGCTCGTGGCTTGGCCGCATTAGACAGGCAAATTTCGACACCACACAGTTGCTCCCGCCTGGTCGCGTTAGTGATTGTCTCTTGCTCACATTCGTATGCGATCTGGAGATCGGAGTGGAGGCTGATGAACCCCTACGGTGTTGGTATCTTGAGCACTAAATAGGTATAGTGTGGTATCTCTATGAATCTTGACAGCGCAGGCCGCCCGAGGATGGCGTCGTATGGAGTATCAAGGTCGGCGATCACGAAGTCCACGGGTTCTTCACGCACCAGATGGTCGGATTCGAATCATACCGGAAGGGTGACCTGTCTGGACAACTTTGAGCTTTCACTGGGGATTATACCATGGAAGGAGAAATTCACGGGCAGATGCTGCTCTCCCTAAACCTGAGACGTTGGAGCGTGCTCGGGAAAATAATGTTTAGAGAACTTCCTCCATCGACGAGTATCCTTTTAAAGAAGCTGGTCACGACGGCTGCGCTGACGACCACGGGGAAGCGACCAGGGTAGTCATGCCGTACTTGGTGATCGTCTCTGGAGAAATCAATTTGGCACCTCGTCCAATCTGGAGCATGGATATGAATGCTATTACTGTTAGTAAAAGCCCGGCGGCGCTTACCGTTGCCATCTGGGCGCCCGCTGAATATGGGGAAGATGCGTGTGGCCTTTGTGAAGTTGGTGATCGGAGCCTCCAGCGTGTCCTCTATGGAAGGGTCGTTGCCCTGTTGCTTTGCTTCCACTTTTCTCTGGATGGCCTCCTTGAGGGCGATGCATTCCCGCATGGTGTGTTTTCCTCATTCGTGAAGGGGACAGGGGCCGTCAAGGACCTCTTTGTGGTTGTTGCCGCGTCGACGCTTCCGCCCGCTACCATGGTTCGCGGGATCCGGTGTCGAGCGGTGCTGCGATGCTTCTAGGGTGATCTTCTTTCGTGCGTTCGACGCGTGTGGACGGAGTTGGCGGGGAGTGGCATTGATGAGGCCGAGGCATTCGACGAGGTCTTCGTCAACCTGGTCGACAGCGCTCGTCGGGTCATCATGGGCGACGCACCTGGGAGTGCTTGAGCCCTCTTGGTGGTCAGATCTTTGATCGAAGGAGAGTTGGGCGCGAGGAGTCACGCAGGTTCCGTAGTTTTGGAGACAGAGACGGTGCCATGGATAGTCCAGACCATAGATCCGATCTGGAGGGTGGCGCCGCCTGCGGGGATGACCATGGATCCGGGGAAGGTAACCGCTTGATGAGCCATGGAGTCGATTGCACACACCCCCTACCTGGCGCGCCAACTGTCGATGAAATATGTGTCGCAGTCTACCTAGGGGGTACCCTACGGTAGTAGATTGTAGGCGGAGGTGTGGCGACGGCGATCAAGCGTAACACACAGAGCGTAGACACGGCGATTTAGACAGGTTTGGGCCGGCGAATCACCGTAATACCCTATGTCATGTGTTCTGGTGGCCTGATTGATCTGAGTACTAGGTTACAATATTTGTAGATGATCTGAGAGAGAGATTTTTGGAGGGGTCCCTGCTCGCCTTATATAGCCGAGGAGTAGGGTTACAATTTCCATATCCTAACAGATTACGATCAGTCCCTTAAGGCAGGGGATTCGAGTCTATCTACTAGGATCTTCCTTGGCGAGCAAGACTTCTTCGGAGTCCTTGGCGAGCACGACGAGCTGGTTGCATACCGCAAGGCCTCACGGGTCGGGCCGTCTTCTGGTCGGTAGGCCCATAAGGTCCCTGGGGATATGCCGAGGTAATATCCCCAACAGTTTGACCCTCTATTTATAGTGATGGTGGAGTAAGGGCTACTCCATCGCCACGTCAGTGATCTGTGTGATCTTCTATGTGCTCCCTTGGATCAAACAGTCATTGTAACCACCATAGATCAAGGGTGATGATTACTCTAGTGCATGGAGGCATGCAGGAAGGCGGTGGAGATCTTGAGGAGGCCTAGAGTCACCAGGGACAGGTCGGCCAACCCACTATGATAGGTGGGGACCTCCCCTTCTTCTAGAAGGTGGCCCCACAGGTCAGGGAGGCCCTTGGTGGCCCCTGGATGGCTTGGCTAGGTCGGTCGACCTGGTCCTGGCCCCTCCTTTGCCTGGAGTATGGCCCACATGTCATGGACACCCTCTGGAAGTGTCACGATGAATTGGTCTCTTGTGGGCCCATGGACCCATGTGCTTTGATCTTGAACCCTTTAGAGAAAGCACAAAGTGGATCCAAGGGTGGATCTTCACTCTAGAGGTTGTCACATGGATCCTGGGTGCATGGGAACCCCTAGTGGGTCCTTAGTGGGGTCAGCCGACCCTCTAAGTGGGCCCCACAGGCTCCCATATCCCCATTTATCATCATCTACATAAATATACTCAAGGGACATATGGAACTAGTTATTTGATAATATTATGTTCATGATATGTTATTCTTCCTTCCAAATCGAGCCTATTGATGGTGTTTTGATGGTGTAAAAATGAGTCTTTTGTAGTGTCAACATTCTTCTAGAATAGTCCTTGGAAAATAACAGAATACCAAAACTCATGGAATTTGTTAGATAAAGCCCTATACTTTTATATTTTCCATATTCTTGATCCATTTATGATGTTTATAACTATATTAAATGTTGACGTTAACCACCGTCAACAGTCTCACTTTGATCAATTGATACATGCTTGAGCTAAGCTAGTAAGGCTTTAAAACCGAATTTCAGTCTATATTCACCTCTGAAATGGCAACTAGTATGTGTAGGGCTTTATTGAGATCCCTATAGATATCTTGTGCAAGTTAGGTTTCTATGGCTCTTACTTTGAATCATTCACATCCTTAGAGTACCTTGTTGTTACTTCAATTGGTATTAAAATGACCATAGCTCTAAGTGAATAGTGAATTGATAAGATTGAGATGGGTTTGCATGAATCAACACATCAATGTATCAAGATTGCTTCTCTTGCACTTTGAGATGGACTTGAGCATTGTAGTGTATGGCCAAAATTGTTGGCATTAAGCTTCTTATAGTCTTTTGACTTAGGCTTCAACTGGTTGATAATTGGCTTGATTCAGCTTACAACCTCTCGCATTCACATGCTTTTATCCTAAAAACTTGTTTATGCTGCAAACTCTGATAATTTTGAATTAGTACAAGTGATAGGGCCTTTGGCATGATGTTTGATCTTTGCTAGGGATAGTTCACTTGGTATGCATAGATTTGCTCTAGGTTGATCTTATCTTTTTGCCATGCTAGATGCTAGTTCAGTGGTGATTCTTATAAATTTCTCACATGTGCTCCTATCTAGTTTTAGCTTCATGAGTGGTCTTTTGCTCAACTTGAGCCTTTGCTAAGAACTTTTAGCTTTTATGCTTTATTCATAGGATCACATCACTTAGAGCATCCTTTCATTGTGCTTGCTCTATTTATGAAGGTTTTGCATTCATATGCATCCATGGCATTTGTGGTCGAGAGCTTTTGGTGTCTTGATGTAGTGCATGTGTCACCAAGGGGGAGAAATTTGTGCATTTCAGTGTGCATTCCACTACCCAAGGGAGAGAGTTCACAAGGGGGGAGATCTTTGTGCACTTTGCATTTTTCCTTCTCCTTAAGGGCTCTAGATTGGTACCATGTCAAGGGGGAGAGATTGCACATTCTTATTTTTAGCCTCAATTGGTATCTTTGCACTCATGTGAGCGGCTGCATTTTTCTAGGGGGAGTCTTTGCTAGCGGTGTTGAGCCCTTTCTACCTCTTCTTGAGGGCTAGCTATGATTTTACTTGGTTGCATTGAGCCATTGACCATGTCTTTGGGGACCAAGTTTTGGATGCTTTGCTCTTCTCAAATGAACCTATTTGGCATTGTTTGGCTTTTGGTCATTTGGAGAGTTTTACCTTCGTTGGCTCAAGCTGAAATGCACTTGTGTTGACAATGCACTCATCAAGGGGGAGATTGCAAACACATGGTTTCTATGTTCCCATGATGTTCAGTTTTAGTGATGAGTGATTGTTCAACACTTGAGTATTTCAGTTTGAGCGGTGTTACTAATCCACGGCGCAAGCAAAAAGTTGCTTGTGTATCAGCTTGTGTTGTGCAGGTGTCGAGCTCGAAGACGGTAGTCAATGGCGAGGTGAAGGTCGAGTAGAGGCGTGCCATGCCTACAGACTGAGAGTGGTGAAGGGCGGATGGGAGGCTCGGATCGATGGACTAGAGGAGCAGAGGACTAGTCGTGGTGGCTGGCACTTGGCATCGAGAAGTGCTAGAAGACATGGTGTAGATCATGCTAACCAAGTCAAGATGGTAGGCAAGCGAATCGAGTGAGGAGGCTCATGAGGACTTGGCATCGGGCTGGAAAAGGACGAGGTGGCATGAGTCAAGAGGTTTGGTGGTTTGGGCCACAAAAACATCGGAGGACAGTTTCCGAGTTTGGGCCTCAAAACTCGGGGTTCTGTGGTTGAGCCAAAAGCCACCGGTGACGGTTTCCAAGTTTAGGCCTCAAAACTTGGGGTTCGGTGGTTGAGCCGAAAGCCACCAGTGGACGGGTTTACGGGTTTGGGCCTCAAAACCTAGGTGGAGCTTCCGAGGAAGCAGGGATGGCACGTGGTGGAATTCTAGAGGTTGTGTCGAGGCGACAGCAAGTCCAGGTAGGAAGTGGGGCCGTCCAATCAAGTTGAAGAAAATATCTACTGAGTTGGATCGAAATGTCTTAGGGCTAGGTGATTCCATCATGTATCTAGGGGGTGTTTTGGAAATGTCCAAATGCTCCGTTAAAGAAGGATGATGGGGCGCTTAGCACCCTTACCTCTTTCATTCCACCATTCATCCCTCCCATTCTCTAGCTCTCTCCCTCTTAGGTGTTCTTGCTCATGAAGTCCCTAGATTGATTTTTCCAGTCAATCTTTGTAAGCACATGAACCAAGTTTTGTGCGGGAATTGGAGGCCCTATCCCTCCATGTGGCATGGTTGATTCAATTCTCGAATTTGTCTCTCAATTTGCTTGAGTTCATGGTGTTCTTGTTTTCCCCCTTTTCCCCCCCTCTTGTTCATGGGATGAGATCTTTTGATTTGGGGCATTTTGGTTAATTCTTCTTGAATCAAAGTGAGCTAGGACGTGCCACATGATCCCGACTTCATCCCTCTTCCCGTTGATTCACTCCAAATTGAGTGATGGTCTCCTAGAGATAGTTCCCCAACTACCTTGGGATCATGCCCACAAAGTTTGGTTGCAGTTGGTGAAGATTTGGTTGAGGTTTTCGAAGATTTGGGGAGAAGGCAATTTGAAATCGCCAAGAAATTGCCTTTGTCCAGGCATTCCCGGATAGTTCATGCCTCATTGGCGGATAGTCCGGTGATCGGGGCCGAGCACAAGGGAGTTAGCTCTGCTCGGGACCCAGCCACGGACAGTCCGTGCCTCTATAGCCCAGACCAGCAGCCTTGCAGCAAGGTTTGTTTTTGTGGATTTTGCCGGCGAACAGTCCACCCCTTGCCGCGAGCAGTCCGACAATCCCTGTTACCGGGGGCAGACAGTCCGGGCCCTAGTTTTTTAGCTGAGCAGAACTATTCCCGAACACATGTTGTCGGGGAGGTTAGCCGGCGGACAGTTTGGCCCTAAGCGCGGACAGACCAGACCCTGGCTAGTGGACAGTCCGGCCTTGCCCAGTTTGTGCTGATTTGAGTTGTTTCTTTTGGGGCTTGTTCGTCGATGTTTCTCAATTGCTCCGCTGTACCTCTAGAACCTCTCCTAGGGTATCCACCCACATGTTGGGTCGTGAGCGCATCACCCCATTCAAGCGGTTGTGTCGGGCGTGATTTTGGGACAAGGGCCAAATTTGGAGAAGTTTTTGTTGGCTCCCATTCACCTGCCCCCCCCTCTGGTTGTAGTTATAGGTCCTTCATATGATAATACATTTTGAGCTTCATGACTATAGCTAGTAACGAAATTATGCTCTATTTGGGTTTCTCTATGTGTACATGATGTTGCTTTTAGCTTAGCCTCATTTTGATCAATTGATACATGTTGTGGAGCTAAGCTAGTATTACTTTAAAATGAACTTCATATTTGTTCACCTCTGAAATGGCAACTAGTATGTGTAGGTTTGTATTGAGATCCCTATTGCTATCTTGTATATGCTAGGTTACTATGACTCTTACTTGGTATCATTCGCTTCCTTTATATTTACCTTGCTATACTTGTCATTGAATGGAAATAATTCTAAGTTAAGTGAATTAGTAAGATCGAGATGGGTTTGCAGTTGTCAACACATCACTGTATTGAGACTACTATTCATTGCACTTTGATTAGAACTTGGGTAGTGTAGTGTATGACCAAAACCAAGGTTTTAAGCTTCTGATTGTCTTTTGAGATAGGATTTGCCTGGTTGATAAGTGGCATGACTGTGCTTACAACCTCTCGCAATCACATGTTTTTTTAAATCTTGTGTTAAGTTTCCTACTCCAAAAATTTGAACTATACATGAAAACACGGGTTCTAGGTTCTTTGGCATGATAATTGATCTTTGCTAGGGATAGTTCACCTTGCATACATCGGATAGCTCTAGGTTGATCTTATTTTATACCATGCTAGATGTTAATTCAGTGGTTAATTCTTTTAATTGCTCACACTTGCTCCTATCTAGCCTTTAGCTTCATGCGTGGCCATTTGAGCCTTTGTTAAGAACGTGTATCCTTCATGCTCAAATCATAGGATCATACCACTTAGAGCATTCTTTCATTTTGCTTGTTCTATTTTTGAAGCTTGTGCATTCCTTTACATTCATGGCATTTGTAGTTGGAGAGCAATCTTGATTTAGTGCATGTGTCAACAAGGGGGATAATTTTATGCATTTCATCAAAGGGGGAGAATGTTGTAACACCCAAGATGTTAAGCTTGCATTGCATATCATTTCATGAGCATAAGCATAAGCATCTATGCATCAATGCATTTATAAGTAACATGAAATGATAACCTTTGTGTTAACTAGCTATGTGTGACTTATGCTTGTATAAACAAGTGCTTGATGTTTTGATCACTAATAAACACCTAGACTTGCTTAGGGATGCAAATGAAACTATGTTTATATAGGTGATCATGTCTAAAGGTGGTTACTAGGGTTTAAGCTCATGTGTTGACCCTAGAAACCCTTTTCCTTGACTAATCAAATCAACCTTGCTAATGACCTTACATGACAGTGAGAGCTTAAGCAAAGTTGTAGATAATTTAATAAGGAACAAACTTTGTTTAACCACCTAAAGGTGATTTGGATCCTAACATGCTATAATTGGCCAATTAAGGCAGAATTTGTTTAACATGTTCTAAGGGGTTGTTTTGGTTTCAAAATTTTCCTAAGTCATAATCGGTGTTTCAGTTTCAAAGTTACCTTGTTTGAATGCATGTAGTTTGAAATCTAAGCCAAACTAGCTCGAGTTGATTGCAACTTAATTGGAGTTTGCATATAGCTCCAGCTAATGGTGTGCTTGGTTGAAGCTAAGACGCAGGGGTTAGTGAGTTAATCACGTTGCCAAACCCGCTGTCAGGCACCTCTGATCGGGTTCAGAGGGGGGAGCATACGCGTCGTGCCACTCGGTCAGTGGCCGATAGAGTCAGGGATCGCATGCCACGTCCGCGCCGTACACCGGCAGACGTCACGCGCCGGCCGCTGGCTTTGCAAGCCGCACACTCCACCGGCCTCCTTATGCGCTCACTCTCTCCCCTTTCCCCTCTGTTGCGCACGCGAACAAAGCCAAGCGACATTGCTAAGCTCCAAGCTCAGCCGCCGTCACCGAGCTCGCCTGAGAAAACCACCGCCGCATTGCTCACCAAAAGCTAGCCACAGCATCGCCTCACCTACCGCACATCTTGCACCGGTTAGTTGTAGCAGTGGAAGCCTAGGTAAGCGAGACCACGCCTCGCCGCGGACGCTATGACTGCGGTACCTCTGCCGCAGGCAGCGCCGCCGTGCCCAGCTCCATCCGAGGCTTCTCTCCTTCTTCTAGCTCGTGTACGGGGTAGAATAGACCTCGTAGAAGCTCACCATGCAGCTGGTTGAAGCCATTAGGGTTAGGGTTTGCCGAAATGGGAACTCCGTCGTGCGCAAGCACTCGGCACCCGCAACGCCGGCGAGGGTTACGCTGGGCTGCTCAGTGTCTCTCAAGCTCATCTAGATAGCGTTAGGGTTTGCTATGCATGTGGTCGAGCTCACCGGAGGCTTGGCATGGCTCCAATCTGAGCTCTATCGAACCGCTAGGGTTCAAGGTTGGTGTAGCGTTTGCTATCTTGGTCGGTGTCGATGGGATATCCTACAGGGTACCCATAGACCGGCTTACCTGAGCTTTGGGCCTGTTTCCTCTCGGCCCACGAAGGAAGGTAGACGAACGAAACCAAATTCTACTCGGTAAAGACGATAAGACCGAAGCGCAGCTTAGGACTCTAAGTTTGTAACCGAGTAGGAGTAGAGCAACCCTCAGCCAGACCCTGGACTATAAAGGGCTGGTGAGGGTACCACCCGAAAAACATAAAAAACATACTACGTAACACCCGATACATAGAGTGACACACAACATCTTATATTACGATCAGAACAATAACAAGCGACTCAACTGGACATAGGGTTATTACTCGACTATGTCGAGGGCCTGAACCAGTATAAATCGTGTGTGCCTGCGTGTCCAACCACCAAGGTTTCACTATTCTCCGAGGCACGAACTACTATCTCGGGTAACCCCGTGGCAGGCTATCGGTGGTAAAAAAATCGACAGCTGGCGTGCCAGGTAGGGGCTTTCGGCGAATTTTTTCTCGAAAGCTTGGTGGACCACGACCTCAAGATGACGAAATCGACAGAATCAATATTTTTCTTCGGATCATGGATCTGCAAGATCAACGACGATGGAAAAATTCAAAGCCGACTCCGAGAAGAAGGAGTTGATCAAGATCTTCAAGAACTGAATCAAAAGACCCAAAAACTCACAATTTTGAAACCAACAAGACCAGCAGATGAAGATGGATATGAAACTGACTCAGAAAAGGAGACTTCACCATATACCGACTCTAAGGCCAACACGGAAAGACTAAGCACCAACCAAGTCGGAATACGCAACAAGGCCATAAGCAGGAACAACTCGGAGACAATCAAGTACTCGGTACCATACGGACTGCATAATTCTGCATCCACATACGAGAAATTGCTTCGAAAGAGGATGACAAGAAGCATAACTCTGAAAGGCGCTCAAGAAGGAATGATAATGTCAATAACTCCAGAAGGATGTATCGTGCATTGGCCAAACCAATCCCCGAAAATTCAAGGCCAAGGAATAGAACTACCGTTCCAAATAGGAAAAGAACTCAGACTGTACCAAGGATCATCATGTGAGACAAGAAGGAGAAGACAACAAATGAAAAGAACTTGGAGGGAATATACTATATACATGGCAGAGCTGGAACCTTATTTAGAGCCACCACAAATACCTGACTTAAAATCATCAGATGAATCAGAAGGAGATATCTCAGACGATGAGGAAGGTGATGAGAATGAAACCAACGATCACAAAGCTGCAAGGCTGAAAAAGAACAAGGCTAGAGCAGGAAGAAGAAATCGAGCTACCTAGAGAAAACAAATCTAGAACAAATACAAAGCAGAATTAACAGAATACAACAAGAAGAAGGCAGAAAGAGAATCCATGAGGAATACAAAGAGAGAAAGAATCAAGGAACTGACGAAGGAGCTAAACATCCTCACTAAAGAGGAAAGAATCATAGACGAGCCAATAAAACAAGATGGAGACCCCAATAAACAACCCAATGACAACACACCTCAAGAAGGACAAGGAGAAAAACATGAGGAACAACCACCCAAGAAATCAATATTTCACAGACTGGGGAAAACAGAGATACCACAACCATCGAAAATATAGGAACAGTATCTCAGACTGGTAAAACAAAACGGCCCAGATTGGGACCAGCGTTATCCGGAAGACTATGGTGAGTCCGAATACAGGGGAGACAGGGATTATTACTGAAGAGATTGGTCACCAGACTTCAACAGAATAGAACAATACGACAGATTCCCATGCTTTGCAGGAAGACTGCAGACGTTGAAATTACCACACAAATTCAAACCAGCAAACCACTCCAAATACAATGGAAAAGTGGAACCTAGACAATGGATAAGAGTATATTCCCAATCCATTGAACTCGCAGGAGGAAACAATGACATCAAAGCCCTATACTTTCCAATGGCACTCGAAGCCATGCCTTTGCAATGGTTTGACAAGCTAAAACCAAGATCAATCAAATATTGGGAGGATTTGCAAGAAGCCTTCTGCAATAACTTTGCAAGAATAATAACGCACCCCATGACAGCGGCAGAATTGAAGAATGTGAGACAAAGAAGAGGAGAAATGCTAAGGGAATATTATCGAAGGTTTGGGAACTCAGAGCTCAAATACATGACATCACCGACAGAGAAGTAATAGAAACATTTGCAGACGGAATCATAGCAAATTGGCAGTTCAAAGATTACTTCAACGAGAACCCAAGATCCAACGAAGACTTCAAAAGAGCTGTCGAGAAGATGATATCATCAGAAGAAAGAACTCGACACAGATTCACTCGGGATTCTCATGAAAACAAAAGATCAGATTTCAGACCAAGTGATAAAAGGCCAAGACAAGACAACATGGTAGCAGCAACAGACAACAAAATAAGGTTAAATGATAATGACAAAGGAGGATACAACAACAATTACAACAACAATAGAAACAACATATACTCAAGCAACAACTACCAGAGCAACAATTATGCAAAAAGATCAGCAGAAAGAATAGAAGACCTACCCTGCTACATACACCCTCATGCAGGCCATAAGCTAGTGGAATGTGACACCTTTCAACGAAGATTCACAAAGAAAGAAGATACACGAGCAAACAACTCGGAACAAAGAACAAATGAATCTAGAAAGGATACAAAGAAAGCAGAGGGGAATTATCAAGAACCTCAATGAAAAATAGCAGTAATCTTTTCTGGAGCATCATATGCAAGAAACAAAAGACAAGAAAAGCTAGCACATAGAACCATTATGGCGGCAGAACCAGCTACCTCAAGATATCTAGATTGGTCAGAATACTCAATCCAATTTACAAGAGAAGACCAATGGACAAGTGCAGCAAATGCTGGCTACTATCCCCTAGTATTGGGACCAACAATAGCAGGGGTAGCAGTGTCCAAAGTACTCATTGACGGAGGAGCAGGATTAAACATAATACTCATAGACACCCTAAGGAAGATGAATTTGGACTATGAAGGCATGATCACACCAACAAGTATTCAAGCTTCCATACCATTGGGACAAATCACCTTACTAGTCACCTTTGGAACACCAGACAAATATCGGACCGAGTTCATCAAGTTCGAAGTAGCCGACTTCAAATCATGTTATCATGCAATCCTTGGAAGACCAGCACCCACATGATACATGGCAATACCCCACTACCCATATCTACTGCTCAAGATGCCGACAACAAAAGGAGTTCTTACACTAAAAGGAGATTTAAAAAAGGCATATGATTGTGATGTACAAGCCATACAAATATCAGAAAAATTACAAGATTAGAAGGAAAAAGAAGATATTGCAAAGAAGGTTGAGAAAATGAACCCGGACGAAATCCAAATACCGGCAAAGAAGCCAAGCAATTTTACACCTCCAAAAGAAGCATCCACGAAAACAATCGACCTACTAACCGGAGATCCAGAGAAGACAACAATAATCAGTGCAAGCCTGGATCCCAAATAGGAACTCGCGCTCACCAACTTTCTAAGGGACAACAAAGATATATTCGCATGGAAACCAGCAGACATGCCAGGAGTCCCAAAGGAGTTGGCTGAGCACAAAATTGACACAAAGAAAGGATGAAGACCAGTAAAACAGAAGCTACGCAGATTTGCACCAGACAGGAAAGCAGCAATCAAAAAGGAAATTACAAAATTACTAGCAGCAGGGTTCATCAGGGAAATAATCAACCCGGACTGGTTAGCCAACCCAATATTGGAGAAGAAGAACTCGAAAGAATGGCGTATGTGTGTGGATTACATAGATCTTAACAAACATTTCTCGAAAGATCCATATGGCCCACCAAGAATTGACCAAGTCATAGACTCGACAGCTGGATCATCACTACTATCTTTCCTCGACTGCTACTCGGGGTACCATCAAATATCATTGAGAGAAGAAGATCAAAGAAAAACATCTTTTATAACACCCTTTGGAGCATACTGTTACAAGTCAATGCCATTCGGACTGAAAAATGTAGGAGCAACATATCAAAAAGCAGTACAAACTTGTCTAGGAGATCAAATCAGAAGAAACGTTGAGGCATACATTGATGACGTAGTAATCAAAACAAAGGAACCCGAATCACTATTGGAAGACTTAGAAGAGACCTTCAAAAACTTGAAAGCCTGGAAGTGGAAGCTCAATCCCACAAAATGTGTCTTCGGCGTACCATCAGGAAACTACTTGGTTTCTTAGTCAGCAACAGAGGAATTGAAGCAAGCACAAAACAAGTCAAAGCAATAATGGATATGAAGCCACCAAAAATGATCAAGGACATACAGAAACTCACAGGATGTATGGTAGCTCTCAACAGATTCATATCGAAATTGGGAGAAAAAGGACTACCCTTCTTCAAACTTCAAAAAATGAAAGAGAACTTTGAATGGACAGAAGAGGCAAATCAAGCTTTTATCAAATTAAAGGAATACTTATCATCATCTCCAATAATGACACCACCAAGAAATAAGGAGGACATGATGCTATATATCACGACAACAAAAACGTAGTAAGTGCAACAGTCATTGTGGAAAGAGAAGAACCCGGACACACCTACAAAGTGCAGAGACCAGTATACTACATTAGCGAAGTACTCACAGAATCGAAAGTCAGATACCCACATGTACAAAAACTACTATATGTAGTACTCATATCATCAAGAAAACTGAGACATTATTTCCACGAGCACCAAGTAACAGTAGCAACCAACTTTCCATTACAAGACATACTCAGAAACAAGGACACCACAGGCCGAATATCAAAATGGGAAGTAGAACTCGGACCTCTAAACATAGACTTCAAACCAAGAACAATAATCAAGTCATAGATATTACCCGACTTCATCGCAGAATGGACAGAAATCGCACAAAAAAAACCCGAGCCAATATGGGACCACTGGAAGATGTACTTTGATGGTTCTCTGAAGCTTGGAGGGGCAGGAGCAGGTGTGCTACTGATTTCCCCAAAAGGAAGACAATTAAAGTATGTGCTACAAATATTATGGCAAGCAACGAATAATGAAGCAGAATACAAAGCACTCATACATGGGTTAAAAGTAGCAACTACCCTGGGAATCAAAAGAATCCTCGCATATGGAGATTCCACAGTAGTAATCAATCAAGTAAACAAAGAATGGGATTGCACAAAAAACAACATGGACGCATATTGTGCAGAAGTAAGAAAACTCGAGAAGAACTTTGAGGGACTAGAAATTCATCACGTCTTAAGAGATTCAAATGTGGCAGCAAACATCTTATCTAAATTGGGATCAGACAGAGCAAAGGTACCACCCGGGATATTCATAGAAGAACTCGCAAAACCATCAATCCAGGAAATCAATAAACAAAAAGAAGACCGATGGACATAGACAAGATAAAAGAACCCGATGCCTCAAGACAAATCCTCACAGTAGAGAGCGATTGGAGGCAACCATACATCGATTATAAAAGTGAAAACAAACTACTCGGTGACAAAGCAGAAGCAACAAGGGTTATAAGGAAGAGCAAAGCATACATCCTCGTAAAAGACAAACTATACAAGAGAGCGGCATCTTCTGGAGTACTATTGAAATGCGTATCTACACAAGAAGGAAAAGAGATATTGGAAGAAATCCATTCGAGATGTTCTGGAAAACATGCAGCATCTAGAACATTAATCGGCAAAGCATTCAGAAGCGGATTCTATTGGCCAATGGCACTTAAGGATGCAGAACAATTAGTCAGAACATGCAAAAGTTGCAAATGTTTGCATGACAGTCACACGTGCCAGCACATAATCTAATCTGCATACCACCAGCATGTCCTTTCTCATGCTGGGGGCTAGATCAAGTTGGACCCCTAAAGAAAGCAAAAGAAGGATTTGAATACATATTCGTGGCAGTAGATAAATTCACCAAATGGATTGAGTACAAACCACTAGTCAAATACAGTGCAGAAAAAGCAACAGAATTCATACAAGACATCATGCACAGATTTGGGATGCCCAATCGTATAATCACAAATCTTGGGTCACCATTTATAGCAAAGGAATTTCAATATTCGGCAAGAGACTGCGGAATAGAGATAGACTATGCATCAGTAGCTCACCCCCAAGCAAATGGACAAGTTGAAAGAGCCAATGGGCTATTATTGCAAGGCCTAAAACCAAGGCTATATGAAGACCTAAAAGACTATGGAGGTAAATGGATAGAAGAATTACCAAAAGTGGTATGGGGTTTAAGAACTCAAATCAGCAGAGCAACAGGATATTAACCTTTCTTCCTGGTATACGGATCAGAAGTCGTATTACTGGTTGACTTAATATGGCAATCACCAAGAATTGAGCAATACGACGAAGGAGAAGCAGAAGAAACAAGCCAGCTAGAGATCAACATAATCAAAGAAATAAGAAACAACTCGGTAATGCAGAATGCAAGATACCTACAAGGTCTACGAAGACACTACGACAGAAACATGCATCCAAGAACACTAAAGCTTGTAACACCCAGTTTTAAGAACAAAACCAGATATACACTATATGTGAGCCCAGGAAGTCAAATCTCACAAATAATCACAGAACAAGGTAATATCAAAAGACAATACCAAAAATATATAACATATAAGGTCAAAGGATAACCTTAAGGAGCAAATAGCAGAACGATCACTCCGATCTTCGGGTGAAGACTCCAACTCCACAGGGACCAACTGACTAGTTGACCACAAGCCTATCTTCCAACTCTTGCAATCTGGTACCCATCCGGGATTTTTAAATAAAGGTGATGACAACAAGCATCAGCTCACCATGCTCAGCAAATATAACATGGGGTTTATGAGGCTAAAAAAAGGATAGACATGGGTTTAACTACATTAGCTTTTAGTAAGTCGTAATTTTAGCAATTGAGTAGCATCAAGTTTCAGCATAAGCCCAATAACCACATGATCAAGTGAACAAGATATAATGCTTATATTAACAAATAACAATAATCAATGACAAAATAACAACCAATGAACTATGCCATAAGAACATCACATAGTAATGAGCCCAAGCCGCTCTTAACCGTGAGCACGACTATCATGACAGTTTAACACTCTGCAGAGGTCGTACATCTTTACCCACATGTCGTGAATTGCCCTTTCGCCCGAGGTGATCAGCCTCTTAACCCACTACCAAGGTAGGTCGGCAGGGTTCACTACGAGATATTTCATAGGTCCCACTAATAGGTAGCAACCCGCTTCAAGATTCCTCATTGTGATATAGCAACTCCCCTCCCGGAGGTCACATCCCAAAAACACAGTGCACCTCCGCGGCAGAGCAAGTCCCATATCCCTAGAGCCCCTCCTGCGCCCTTTCGGGTAAGCTGCCACAAACTAGTAGAAGCCTAATGCTGAGTCAAGCCAGAGCCCATTGGCTTATGGTAGCACTATTTTTCTGGGTTATCGGATTACAAAAATATCCCTATGAGTGAGAACACAGGTGTGAGTTCCTGAAGTTCCACCTATAGTCCACGTTGCTAAAAAGTCATATTTTATTGTCACTGCATATAACATTAGTCAAGTTACAAGATCATGGTTATTCCTTAGGAGCACTAGCTTTGATCTACCCAATGCAACCCACAAAGGTGACAAGGTACAGGATATCAAATATCTAGGGAATCCTTAGGGTAACAAGGTAGACACATGCATATGTATTAAGTATTTAAGGTGAATAGGACAACAAGGAAGATCTCATGCTATACTTGCCTTAAACTTAGATCCTTCTTCAACTGATTCTCAAAGATCAACTTCTTCTTGATCACCAACGTAACACTCACCGACTGGACAAGATCACAATACCACTCAAACACCTGGTCAAACATGCATAGCATACATACATATATATATTTAGAACATTACACCAATCAATGAAAAGGATTTAAAGAGAAACTACGCGTTGCAACGATCACAAAGTCGCGAAGAACACGCTAAACGGAACTACGGTGATCAAGATAGACTAACGGTAGATTAGCTTTTAAAAAGAGAACTACGAGCTTCATTTGTTTTATTTATGTAAAAGGATGGATAAGGTACTTCAAAGAAATACCTAAGTTGGATTAAGTCAAACTTATATTTTGATTTGAAAACTAAATTGAAAGTAAAGTAAAAGGTTATTCATATTTTATTTATAAAGTGAATTGCATAGTCTTTAATCAAGTTAATAGTTAACCAAGAATTTACAGAGCTATTAACATGGTATAAAATGATATTAAACTGTAGCTTATGATTTTACAAATCTAACGCAACATGAACAAGTCGATTTGGATATAAAACGGAGAACATATGATTTAAACAAGTTTTAGGAATTAAAACATATATTTAAAACCATTAAACAATTAAGTATTTATTTTAAACAACTATGAAATACTTATCAAAATTACTTTTGTTCTAATAATGTTATGTATGATATTTAATAAAATATTTGTAGGGATGAAAACATATTTTTATAAGAATGCACAAAACTAGTTTGTTTGGTAGGTCTATTGCTGATGGGGACCTCTACGTTCAGAGGCTAGAACAGAGTACGTGTGATGGACCAAGTCCATGACAGAAGTTGTATTTCTAGTGTATTTCTGGATTTATTTTTGTAAAGAAAAACGGATATAAAATGAGCATGACATCAGCGTGATATCATCAAGCTAACATGAGAAAAAATGGAGCACGGCCTGCTCCTTGCTTGGTGCGGCGTGATGCTGGGCTGTGCTGTGCGCGTGCATGCTGGAAGGGAAAGGGTGCGGATCGGAGCGTGCACTGCAGCCTGCTTGGCGAGCTAGCTTGCAACAGGAGGCTCGCCGGAACAGAGAAACGATGGCAGCGACATGGCCGGCGAAGGGCCGAGCTCACCAAAACAGAGCATCCACGACGGCGCCATGCCGGGGAGCTCGGTGTGGTGTGGAAACGACGATACAGAGCACTAGAAAGCAAAAGGAATGTACGTGGAGACTCAAGAGTGACCGTACGAGTGCGTTGGCGTGCTCAGTTGAATCAACGGCTCGCCGGTGCCGGCTGTCCGCGCCTCCGCGGTGGGGCCATGGCCGCCGGCCACGGTGCTTCGCGATTACGGCGATACTGGGTGCTAGAAGGCAAATTGACGGCACGGGGACGCATATCATGGCCGTGCGAGTGCGTTGGAACGCTTGTTGAAGCGTGGGCTCACCGGAGCGGAGTGTCCGCGGCGGCGTCATTGCTGTCCGCCTCGTTGGTATGCGGATAGGGTGCTACGGTGCGTAATCGAAGCAGATGAGGATGCGAGGCGGAAGAGGGGATCACCGTGAGGTCGACGGAGGGGTTCACGGGGACTGGAGAGGCCCCGAGGGTTCCGGCGACGATCGGCGGCGGTCTGTGCGGGAAGAAACGCCGATGAGCATTGGTTACTGTGAGAACCAGGTGATAAAGCACGGAGAAGATACCTACGGCTTAGGTAGAGCGTTGCGGAGCTCCGGAAGCACACGGAGACGAGAGATCGAGCTCGGGACGGCGATTTCGCGTGTGGCAGTGAGGTGCGGGTACGGAGAGTGAAACAGAGGAAGGGGGAGTGCTCTGCGGGGCTTTTATAGGCGAGAGAGGCGGCGGTTGCGGAGCCGTTTCCGACCGGTGTGTCAAGGAGGGCACTGAAGGCCCCTTGATGGCCTAGCTTCAATGGCCTTCAAGCGCAGTGAAGGAGGCAGTGACGTCGGTGCGGGCATCCTCGCTGCGTCGAGGAAGAAAGGGGAAGAGAGGGTGACATGTGGGGTCATCGGGGCAGAGAGAGAAAGGAGGGTTAAGTGGAATCCAATGGCGCTGACGAGCTGGGCCCGCGGGCAGTGAGCGAGAGGGTGCTGTGGTGAGCGAGCTGTGCTCCGCTCGGTGCCGACAGGATGGTCCCACCGGGCAGCGAGAGAGAGGGAGAGCTGCGGGAGAGAGAGTGGAGGGGAGCTGGGCTGCTCGCGCTGGGCTGGCTGCTGCGAGGGGTGGGCCAAGCTGGCTGGGCCGAGGGGCGAGGTGGGCTGAGCGGAGGAAGGGAAAAATAACTGGGCCGGCTCCGAGATTGGGCCAGAAGGGAGGGAGAGAAGGATAGTGGAAAAGAAAACCTTTTCTTTTATTGTAAAACTTTTTCAAAACCTATTTCCAATCTCTCATTTGAAAATCTTTTTCAAAACATTTTCATATATCCATTTTGAAATCTCTTTTTCTTTTGATTTGTTTAACTTCCTTTTTAAAACCCCTTTTGAAAATATTTTCAAAGTTAAGTTTTGAAATCCATTTTCTCTTTATTTTCTTTTGCTATTTCAAACACTTTTAAAAACTTGTTTTCAAATTCTCTTTTATTTCAAAATTTATTTTTCTTTGTAAATTGATTTTCCAAAACAAACATCCTCCTATTGAATTTTGAAAAGGGGTTTTTGATTCCTTTTGAACTTCTTTGAATTTTACAAAACCACACAATACATTAAATCATATGCAGAGGTATGAGTGCACAAACATGTTGCTAGCTCCAACAAATTTTTAATTTTATGAAAATTTTATTTCCTAGGGTTTTATGAGCACCAAAAATTAATAAATAACTCAATTTATTACTATTTTCCATAAAGCAAATTTTAGGTTGTTACAAATCTACCCCCTTAAGATGAATCTCGTCCTCGAGATTCGAAGAGACTGGCAAGAAAGATAAAGAAGTCTTCTGAGAAACAAGATTACATCTGATTTGAAAACAAAGACTTTCACATGAGAGCATACTAATCTTCAAGATACTAAGATCACAATTGACTTGGAAACAAACTTTGATCTATAGAGCACAGGTTAACTTCATATGACATCTTGAGGGTTCTGATGTTGCTTGGATAGAAAAGATTCCACATTACTATTCTTTGTATTCCCACTCTCTAGTAGGCCATCCTTGAATTACTCGGGTTCAGGTTGCACCCCCTGATACTTAATCATTTTTCCTGTTGGTGTCGTGACAAATACCAAGCCTTGGGTAGGATTGATAACTCCTTTACAAGCGGAGAAAAATCCCCCTCCAAGGATAACATCATAGCTCATGAAATCCAAAACAATGAGATTTACCTTGAAATTTTCTCCACTTATATGAAAACTAACTTTTGAGCAGATATGAGTTGCCTTCACTGCACCTCCAATGGTATTAACCATCACTAGTTTTCTTATTAGAAGCATTGTCATCTTATACTTTTGCACATATGTGCTAGAGATAAATGAGTGTGTAGCTTTGCGGTCAAACAACACTAAAGCGGAAGTTGAGTTTGAAAATGCAACCATACACAACCTCCTTAGATCCACGTGTAGTAGACAGATTGCTCAACCTTCCTTGAGTGTATTTTCCCTTCACTTTTATTCCTTGATCCTGCTTTTTCTGGCTACTCGATTCTGATTCCTGATGTTGCTGATTCTGACATTGATTGGAGTGTGGTACTTCAATATTGGTTTGTTGATCTTGACCTTGATCTACACTCCCAAGTAGATTCAAAGATTGTGACTTATATTCTATTGGTGTAGCCAAATGGGGATGAGTTTCTCTTGGATGGTGCTGAAGATCACACTTTCTCTTCTCCTTTTTCATCCCTTGTTGCTTGCTCTCAATTGCTCTATCCATCTGTTTTGATATACGTATGCATTAGATTTTGGTCACTCATTTTTTTCTCAAATGTGGCTTCATGCAATATCAAATATATAACATGTGCAACTAGAGAAAAATTCAAGCATACTGATAAGCAAAACTTTTCAAGTTAGACATAAGAATGTATGCAACTTCCATATTGCAACTTAATCTTGGCTACCCCCCTTAATAAAGATTAGACAAGGGGACTCCAATGGATAGCTTGTATTTTCCTTTAAGTGAATTTTACCATCATTATGTCTTTCTATTGAAAACTTATGTGTAGGTGCAGTGCAACTAATCCCAAAACTTTTCATGAACATCAGATGACCAGATTTAGAGATATGATAGAAACATTAGAGACTGCTTTGAAAAGGTAGGATAGAGAACACATGAGATAAGCGAAACCCAACTATTTATTCATTAAACCTTATGCCTATAAGCTAAATGATAGTGTGAGAAATCCCACAAGATCATTACACTCATTACAAAGATTCAAATCAAACATAAGCATTAAGACAACCCAACCAAACACTAAAAGTTCACAAGGCACACTTAAAAACTACTAACTTGTCTCGACTAGCGTTTTATTACAAAAGGGCATAACTCCTATTTCTTAAACACTGTATGATTGCAGCGACATCCGGGGTAGCATCTCTTGCGTGGAGTTGAGCGAGACACATCTTCCACGACATTGATCTTGGGTAACCCAGAAAAACTTCTCCAATCATCGATCTCATCAAGGGCTTCTTCGTAGTGCTGGCTAACTTCTGACAACTCTAGCTAACTATCTTCAAGTTTCTGATGAAGGGCTTGGATGGTTAGGGTCATCTCCTTTACTTGTTCATTTGGCTCTGAATGAGGGTGTCACACCCGGTTTTAAGAACAAAACCAGATTCACACCATATGTGAGCCCAGGAAGTCAAATCTCACATATAGCCACAAATTAAGGAAGTATCAAAAGACAATACTTAAATATATAACATATAAGGTCAAAGGATAACCTCAACACAGCGAACAACGGAAAGACGACTCCGATCTTCAGGCGAAGACTCCAACTTCACAGGGACAACTGACTGGTTGAGCACAAGCCTAACTCCTTTAACTGCTGCTTTTGGCAATCTGATATGGTTGATAAGGCAAGGGTGAGCACTTAAAGTACTCAGCAAGATTAACACAGGGTTATGAAGCTCAAAAGGCTGACACTGGCTTACTGCGGTTGTTTTTAACTTGGTCAAGTTTTACCAACACTTAGCTTTAGTTATGCTTAACCCAGTTGGTAACCACATGATGAAACAATCTCATTTATCACATCTCCGAACTTACCATCATAAGTTGTTCAACAACATGAGCCTCTAACACTGTGAGTTTTCCAGGCCGCTCGTAACCGTGAGCACGGCTATCATGATAGATTTACACTCTGCAGAGGTTATACACTTTACCCACAAGCCATGTTACCCATATGCCCGGGTTTGCAACTCCCAAAACACTTCCAAGGTGAGCGGGCAGGGAACACTATGAAGTCTTTCAAAAGTCTTCCTAACATGTTGATAGACCCTATGGACCCACGGGCAAGGGGTATACAAAGCCTCCACTCGATGGTACCTCTCAAAACGGTAACCACCCTGGACCATGCCCTGCAACCAGCTCGGCAATGGTGCCTTTCACGAACTGCCAACATGCTAGTACGAATCTTTATACTTGACTAAAGTCAGAGCCATTATAGCACTTGTAGTTGTATTAGAAATCCCAGCTTTTGCCCTACAGTGGGGTCCTATTCCATGTTGCCATTGTCGGCAGAGGAGGAGCTCGTCGGCGTACGCCGTCTGGGCGATCTGGTGCACCAGAAACAGATCTGAGCACACCGGGAGATAGGGAATGACGTCGCGAGCACGCCTAGCGCACTAGCGAGGCTCGGGGAAGATCGGGAGACGCTCGACGACGCGGACAGTGGCGGCGGTTGCTCGGTGTGTGGCGGTTAGGGCGTGGATGGTCTAATTCGACCGGGAGATTGCTCGGGGAGCGTGAGGGTGGCATGGCGAAGCTGTTGCGAGCATTGGCAGGGCTGGATTGTGATGGGGGAGGGCTACCGACGGAGAGCCGCGGCGGCGGATCTCGGCAGAACGGCGGCGAGGCAAACCCGAGCGTGATTGCGGGAGAAAAGGGAGGGGAAACACGTTCGGGGACTTGGCGAGGGTGACGCGAGGCTCGGTGAGGCCTGGGGATGACCGAGGATGGTTGTCCTCGACGACCGGCGGTGGCGCGTCATCGGTGCACGGCGGCGGGCTGCAACGGAGCGCCAGAGAGGGAGAAAGAGAGGGACCGTGTGTTCGGCACTTACACGAACGCGATGCGCAGCTTGATGGCGAGCTTGCGGCAAACAGAAGCGCGGAACGGAGGCGGCTCGCTGGTGGTTCGATGGCGGCGCGAAGGCGGCTCTGCTCTGCTGCGTTTGCGGACGAACCAAGACGAGAGGATGAGGGGATTGGCGCCGGGGTTCTCCGCTATTTAAAGGAGAGGGAGACGAGTCCGGTGCGGAGACGAGGCGCGGAGGAAATGCGGCGGCAGTTGTGCTCGCGGCGGACTCGGCGTCGCGGCGGAGTCCCGCTCGGACACGAACAGAGAGGGGGAGGGGCAAACCGACAGCTGGGCCACGGTTGACAGCGAAACAGAGCGAGGGAGAGAAGGGAGTGAGATGCGCGGAGTGCGGTTGCCGACGCGACGGCGACGCGGCGCGGACGGTGAGCAGAGTCCTCTGCGGACTCAGCGCGAGGGAGGAGAAGGGGCCTGACCCGTGGGACCGCGGCGTCAGAGGGAGAAAGAAGGAGAAGGAGGGAGACCGGTGGCGCCGACAGGTGGGGTCGGGATGGCAGTGAAAGAGAGGGAGAGCGAAGGGGAAGGGCGGCGCCGACATGTGGGGACGCCCCGTCAGAGAGAGAGAAGAGAGGAGGAGGGCGCGGGCGCTGCTGGGCCGAGTGCGGCAGGCCGGCCCAGAGAGAGGAAAAGAGAGAGAGAGGGCCGAGTGGGCTCTCGGGCTAGATAGGGTATAAGAACAGTTTTCTCCTTTTTCTTTTCTTTTTCCTTTTTCTGAATTTTGCAAATTGATTTTCAAAATAAATTTGGAAACCATTTTCAAGGTTTTGAAAACCAAGTCACCCAAAAACAATGCAAGAGCATGCAGTGCACAACCATGTGAACCCTAACATTATATTTAATTTAAGTTTTATATATTTAATTCTATGCATCACAAAAATGCTTTAAATTAAATCAAACTCAAATCTATTTACTAATTCAAATTTTAGGGTGTTACAAATCTACCCCCCTTAAAAGAATCTCGTCCCGATATTCGAAGAGATTAGACTGAACGATAAGGTTATCTTCAAAGATTATATTTGCTTGGATATGAGACTCTGGTAAGAGAGCACATCTTTTTGACCTTTCTCCTCATAACTCTTCCAGCTGTTTCCAAGATTTTAACTAGATATTCCTCGTAGGTCAATTCTTCCTTAACTGTAAGTTTCTCTAATGGTAACTGCTCTTCGGGTATTCGTAAACACTTCTTGAGCTGAGATACGTGAAACACGTCGTGAAATCCTGACAAACTTTCCGGTAACTCTTTCCGATAAGCAACTTCTCCACACCTCTCAAGAACCTTGAACGGACCAATATATCCGGGTACTAACTTTCCTTTCATATTGAACCGTTTCACACTTCTCTTAGGTGACTCTTTCAGGTAAACATAATCTCCTACTTCAAAAGGCAAATTCCTTCTTCGGTTATCAGCGTAACTCTTCTATCGCGACTGTGCTATCTTCAGATTGTCTCTGATTACTCGGACTTGTTCTTCTGCATCTCTCAAAACATCTGGTCCAAACACTTGTGTTTCTCTCGTTTGATTCCAGAACAACGGAGTTCTACACTTTCGTCCATACAAAGTTTCAAACGGTGTCATCTTAAGACTTTCTTGATAACTGTTGTTATATGAAAACTCAGCTTAGGGCAAACTCTTTTCCCAACTCGTTCCATACTGCAAAGCACAAGCTCTCAACATATCTTCTAACACTTGATTAGTTTTCTTTGTCTGTCCATCTGTCTGAGGGTGATAAGCTGAGCGGAAATTCAGCACTGTCCCAAGGGGATCATGCACTTTTCTCCAAAAATGCGAGGTAAACTGGGTTCCTCTATTTGACACGATCTTCTTTAGAACTCCATGTTGGCATACTATCCTTTCCATATGTAACTCAGCTAACTGTGCTCCCGTATAAGTGGTTCGAACTTGGCAAGAAGTGAGCTACCTTAGTCAAGCGATCAACTATGACCTAGATTGAGTCATATCCTTTTCGAGTAAGCGGTAACCCAACTATGAAATCCATACCAACTTCGTCCCACTTCCATTCAGGTATCTTCATCGGTTGCAACAGTCCTGCAGGTCTCTGATGTTCTGCTTTTAACCCTCTGACATGAATCACATATGCTACATACTCTGTCACGTCACGTTTCATTCCAACCCACCAATATTTCTCTTTAAGATCCAAGTACGTCTTAGTGCTTCCTGGATGTATTGAGTAGGTTGACTCATGAGCTTCTCGCAGAATCGTTTGTCGAATAGACTTGATGTCGGGGCACAGGTCCTCTTTCCATACCACCATGTACCATTATCATATAACCGGAGACGTGGTGATTTTCCTTTCATGTTCTCAACTATTAACTGCAGACTCTTATCCTGCAACTGCCCTTCACGAATCTCCATCTCTAGTGTAGGCTCCACTACCATCTCCATAGCCTTAGCAACAATGCTCAAATTGAGATGCTCAAGCTCAGCACACAACTCTTCAGGCATAGGTATTGTCCGAATCTCATTAGCATACTTTTTCTACTAAGAGCATCGGCCACAACATTGGCTTTACCAGGATGATAGTGAACATCAAGATCATAATCCTTGATCAGCTCCAACCAACGACGTTGCCTCAAATTCGGATCTGATTGAGTAAAGATATACTTCAGACTCTTCTGGTCGGTGTAGATGTTACACTTATGGCCAATAAGATAGTGTCTCCAAAACTTCAATGCATGATCCACAGCTGCTATCTCCAAGTCATGAGTCGGATAATTTAACTCATGCTTCCTCAGTTTCCACGAAGCACACGCAACCACTCTTCCTTGTTGCATAAGCACACAACACCAACCAAGACGAGAGGCATCACAATAAATAGAGAACTTCTGACTCAAGTCTGGCAAGGTCAACACAGGAGCTGTAGTCAAACTCTTTTTCAATTCTTCAAAGTTAGCATGACACTTCTCTGACCAAACAAACTTGGCATCCTTCTCAAGCAACGTGATCATAGGTTTAGCTAGTTTTGAGAGTCCTTCAATGAACCTTCTATAGTATCCAGCTAAACCAAGAAAACTGTGAATCTCACTGACGTTGGTTGGGGGTTTCCAATTCAGTACATCTTCCATCTTACTAGGATCAACTGATATACCTCCATTAGACACAACATGGCCAAGAAAGGAAACTTCTTTCAACCCAAAATTCACACTTACTTCTTTTAGCATATAACTAGTGCTCTCTAAGCTTCTGTAATACCAATCTCCAGAGTTCAGCATGTTCATCATCATTCTTGGAGTAACTCCGAATATCATCAATAAATATCACCACATACTTATCAAGATATTCCATAAATACCTTGTTCATCAAATACATGAAGTATGCAGGTGCATTGGTAAGACCGAATGACATCCCCGTATATTCGTACACCCCATACCTTGTAGTGAATGCTGTCTTGGGAACATCTGAAGCACGGACCTTCAACTGGTGATAACCAGACCGAAGATCCATATTGGAGAACACACAAGCACCCTTCAATTGATCAAACAAATCATCGATTCTGGGCAAGGGATACTTGTTCCTGATAGTTACCTCCTTTAGTGACCGATAGTCAACGCGCATCCTCTGGCTGCCATCTTTCTTATCAACAAAATAACTGGTGCACCCCAAGGTGAAGAATTAGGACAAATAAAACCTTTATCCGACAACTCTTTAGTTTGTTTCTTAAGTTCTTCTAATTCTTTTACTAGCAAATCTTCTGGGAATACATCTGGGATTTCATCCACAACCCTCTCTGTTGGGTTGTCATTCTCCTCAAGTTGGGTGATGGCGACTGTCGGTGGAGGTTGCATAACCACATCAACACAAATCCCGAACAACAGTAAATCATCCCTGATAGTGACTTTTTCATCGTAGGGATAACCGATTCTTCCAAGCAAGATGATAGAGAGTTGAAACCTTTGTCTTTGTAACTTCTTCAACTTGGCTACCCCCCTTAGGAAAATACAACTAAGGGACTCCAAAGGGTAGTTTGCATCTTCTTTTGAGTTAAGTTGATGGTCATCAAGAGGTTCCGACATCCCAAAGAAGTTCATGTGGGAGGGTATGAATTCACAACTCGATTTTCCGAGCGGACAGGAAAACAACAACAGAGTAAAACGGTCATACTTGTTACGTTAATCCGATGAAGTTGTCGTTTAGACCATTGGAAAGGTTATAAAATTATCTACAACTTCCTTATAACACGCTTTCCCAGATTCTGTTGTTAAGGTAGTCGAAAACAGCAACCAACCGAAACTGTTTCAGGTTCCAAGCAGCACAACTGTGTCCTTGTGAATTTTGTATCTCTCAAACCATAACCGATTTGAAGGTGATTCTTGAAGTCAGCGAAAGGTGCAAAAGCCTACTTTTGTCCAGAATTTCATGATTTTCTTGGCTTTTCCCAATCAGAGATATAAGGTGATAAGGACAAAATGCTCCAGAAAAGTTATGATAGAGACAACAGGAGATGAGATGATAGCGAGAGATTGTGATAGGATCGGGAAACAGGAGACAAGAGAACCCAACTAATTATAGCCTTAGGTCTATAGACTAAATGAAATTGTGGAGAAACCCCACAAGATCATTGCACTCATTACAAAAACTCAAATCATGCATTATCATAAAGACAATCATTCAAACACTGAAAGTTCACAAGACACACAAGCTCGACTCGACTTTGCTACTAACGTTTTATTACACAAGGGCGTAAACTCCTATCTCTTAAACACGGTGCGACTGCAGCGACATCCAGGGTAGCATCTCTTGTGAGGGGTAGAGCGGGACACATCTTCTACTATGTTGATCTTGGGTAATCCAGCACAACTTCTCCAATCATCAATCTCATCAAGAGCTTCTTCGTAGTGTTGCCTCAACTCTGACAACTCTAGTTGACTATCTTCTAACTTTTGGTGGAGGGCTTGGATGGTCAAGGCCATCTCCTTTACTTGTTCATTCTGCTCTGACTGAGGGTCATCCATTACACACTGAAAACTTCCTGGTGGACGTCGAGGAAAGTATTTCTGCTTGCCATCTTTCAGGTCTTCATAGTGTTTTCCAAGGTATACCAAAAGAGCTTGATGAGCAGCATCCGATATACCAGTTTGCATATTAAAACGATCTGCGAGAGATGTGTGAATGGATTCCACCATCCTTGAACCAGTAGTCAGACTACGCATTGTGACATGTGCCTCTATGCTCCAATGACTCTCATACTTAGGATGAGTCCAAACAGTGCATTTATACTCCACCATGGCTTGCTGATTAGGGTAGTGGTCTTGCAACACTTGCATGAGTCGAAGGTGGAAGAAAGCTTCACTGCTATAGAACGTAGTAATGTACTCCTTGTGCCAACAAGTGTGTTGAATCTGAGCTTCCGTGAAAGCTTGACTTCCTTCACTGAGACACGGTCTTCCAAAGTTGTTGCGAGCAGCTTTCTCATGACGAACCATCTATTTGGATAGAAGGGAAAAAGATGAATCAAGACAAAGTTCTTATAAAAGAATAGAGAAGGAGGGAGCATAATTTTAACAAAATATCAAGGTTAGAGGAAGAGCAAGAACTAGACAAGGTTAAGAGCTCACTACAACGACCAGTTCTATCTAGGCTTGCGTCCTACAGTCAGCATTGCTCTGATACCAATTTGTCACACCCGGTTTTAAGAACAAAACCAGATTCACACCATATGTGAGCCCAGGAAGTCAAATCTCACATATAGCCACAAATTAAGGAAGTATCAAAAGACAATACTTAAATATATAACATATAAGGTCGAAGGATAACCTCAACACAGCGAACAGCGGAAAGACGACTCCGATCTTCAGGCGAAGACTCCAACTTCACAGGGACAACTGACTGGTTGAGCACAAGCCTAACTCCTTTAACTGTTGCTTTTGGCAATCTGATATGGTTGATAAGGCAAGGGTGAGCACTTAAAGTACTCAGCAAGATTAACACAGGGTTATGAAGCTCAAAAGGCTGACACTGGCTTACTGCGGTTGTTTTTAACTTGGTCAAGTTTTACCAACACTTAGCTTTAGTTATGCTTAACCCAGTTGGTAACCACATGATGAAACAATCTCATTTATCACATCTCCGAACTTACCATCATAAGTTGTTCAACAACGTGAGCCTCTAACACTGTGAGTTTTCCAGGCCGCTCGTAACCGTGAGCACGGCTATCATGATAGATTTACACTCTGCAGAGGTTATACACTTTACCCACAAGCCATGTTACCCATATGCCCGGGTTTGCAACTCCCAAAACACTTCCAAGGTGAGCGGGCAGGGAACACTATGAAGTCTTTCAAAAGTCTTCCTAACATGTTGATAGACCCTACGGACCCACGGGCAAGGGGTATACAAAGCCTCCACTCGATGGTACCTCTCAAAACGGTAACCACCCTAGACCATGCCCTGCAACTAGCTCGGCAATGGTGCCTTTCACGAACTGCCAACATGCTAGTACGAATCTTTATACTTGACTAAAGTCAGAGCCATTATAGCACTTGTGGTTGTATTAGAAATCCCAGCTTTTGCCCTACAGTGGGGTCCTATTCCATGTTGCTACAAAAGCCAATTTTATCTCCTTGTTGCATATATCATTAGTCAAGATTCATCTCAAGATCCATTATTGTAAAGCATAGCAAGCTACCCATATGCATGTAACCCATGGTGACAAGGTAAAGGATAACAAAGCTATGGTATAGATCTAATAGGAATCAAATTAGACACATGCAATAATGACTAGATTGAATTATGGTGAATAGGTAACAAGGATGATCTCATGTTAAACTTGCCTTAAACTCTTAGATCCTTTCTTCACTTGATTCTCGATCTTCTGATGACTTCTTCTTGATCTCCACGTAAATCTCACCGATTGGACGAGATCATATACACCACACAAACATCTGAACAATCATACAAATCATACAATATATCTACTTTAGAACAATACACCAATCAATGAAAAAGATTTAAAAGAAATCTACGTCTTGCTACGATCATGCAGACGCGAGAATCACGCTAATCGGATCTAAAACGAAGAAGTTATAGATTAAACGGGATTTTGAAGAGATATAGGTTAAAGCTTTAGCAAAGTAATTAACATAGGTGAAACCTATACTACTGGATAGAGCATAAAAATATGGATCTAACGCAACTTGAACGGGTCGATTTGGATTTAAAACGAAGAAAATATAAGCATTTGAAGTTTAGGGGGTAAAACTGAAATTAGGAATTAGGGTTTTTATTTTATTTTCGGAATTAAACTGAACTCAGAAAAGGAAATACGTTTTCCAAAGAAGTAGACGCATTACTGAAATACGCTATCGGGACTGCGGGTTCAGAGGGCAAAAGCTCGGGGGCTCTTTAGCAAAAACGGCAGCGAAGGGGTATCGGCTCACGTGAGCCGTTGGATCACAGATGGATGGATCAGATTAGATCCCGGAGAGAGAGGGGGGGAAACAGGCGGCGCGGCGACCGGAGGACGGCGGCGCACGGCGGACGCCATTGTCGGCAGAGGCGGAGCTCGTCGGCGTACGCCGTCTGGGCGATCTGGTGCACCAGAAACAGATCTGAGCACACCGGGAGATAGGGAATGACGCCGCGAGCACGCCTAGGGCACTAGCGAGGCTCGGGGAAGATCGGGAGAAGCTCGACGACGCGGACAGCGGCGGCGGTTGCTCGGTGTGCGGCGGTTAGGGCGTGGATGGTCTAATTCGACCGGGAGATTGCTCGGGGAGCGAGAGGGTGGCATGGCGAAGCTGTTGCGAGCATTGGCAGGGCTTGATTGTGATGGGGGAGGGCTACCGACGGAGAGCCGCGGCGGCGGATCTCGGCAGAACGGAGGCGAGGCAAACCCGAGCGTGATTGCGGGAGAAAAGGGAGGGGAAACACATTCGGGGACTTGGCGAGGGTGACGCGAGGCTCGGTGAGGCCTGGGGACGACCGAGGATGGTTGTCCTCGACGACCGGCGGTGGCGCGTATCGGTGCACAGCGGCGGGCTGCAACGGAGCGCCAGAGAGGGAGAAAAGAGAGGGACTGTTGGTTCGGCACTTACACGAACGCGATGCGCAGCTTGATGGCGAGCTTGCGGCAAACAGAAGCGCGGAACGGCGGCGGCTTGCTGGTGGTTCGACGGCGGCGCGAAGGCGGCTCTGCTCTACTGCGTTTGCGGACGAACCAAGACGAGAGGATGAGGGGATTGGCGCCGGGGTTCTCCGCTATTTAAAGGAGAGGGAGACGAGTCCGGTGCGTAGACGAGGCGCGGAGTAAACGCGGCGGCAGTTGTGCTCGCAGCGGACTCGGCGTCGCGGCGGAGTCCCGCTCGGACACGAACAGAGAGGGGGAGGGGCAAACCGACAGCTGGGCCACGGTTGACAGCGAAACAGAGCGAGGGAGAGAAGGGAGTGAGATGCACGGAGTGCGGTTGCCGACGCGACGGCGACGCGGCGTGGACGGTGAGCAGAGTCCTCTGCGGACTCGGCGCGAGGGAGGAGAAGGGGCCTGACCCGTGGGACCGCGGCGTCAGAGGGAGAAAGAAGGAGAAGGAGGGAGACCGGTGGCGCCGACAGGTGGGGTCGGGATGGCAGTGAAAGAGAGGGAGAGCGAAGGGGAAGGGCGGCGCCGACATGTGGGGACGCCCCGTCAGAGAGAGAGAAGAGAGGAGGAGGGCGCGGGCGCTGCTGGGCCGAGTGCGGCAGGCCGGCCCAGAGAGAGGAAAAGAGAGAGAGAGGGCCGAGTGGGCTCTTGGGCTAGATAGGGTATAAGAACAGTTTTCTCCTTTTTCTTTTCTTTTTCCTTTTTCTGAATTTTGCAAATTGATTTTCAAAATAAATTTGGAAACCATTTTCAAGGTTTTGAAAACCAAGTCACCCAAAAACAATGCAAGAGCATGCAGTGCACAACCATGTGAACCCTAACATTATATTTAATTTAAGTTTTATATATTTAATTCTATGCATCACAAAAATGCTTTAAATTAAATCAAATTCAAATCTATTTACTAATTCAAATTTTAGGGTGTTACAGAGGGTCAACCATCACACACTGGAAACTGCCTGGTAGACACCGAGGAAAGTACTTTTGCTTGTTATCATTCATGGCTTCAGGATGGTTTCCACTGTATACCAGAAAAGCTTGATGAGCAGCATCAGATATGCCTGTTTGCATGTCAAAACGATCTGCGAGAGATGTGTGAATGGATTCCACCACTCATGATCCCATAATCAGATTGGTCCTTGTGACATGTGCTTCTACGCTCCAATGGTTCTCATACTTAGGATGAGTCCAACTGGTGCATTTAAACTCCACTCTGGCTTGTTGGTTATGATAGCGGTCTTGCAACACTTGCATGAGACGGAGGTGGAAGAAAGATTCACTGCTCTAGAATGTAGTAACATGCTCCTTGTGCCAGCACGTTTGTTGAATTGGTGGCTCTATTGAAGCATGACTTCCTCCATGGAGACAGGGTTTCCCAGAGTTGATGCGAGCGGCCTTCTCGTTACGAACCATCTATTTAGATAGAGAGAGAAGAATTAAAATTGAGATCACATGTTTATAATAGAATAGAGATAGAAATGAGCATAAATTTAAACCAATATCAAGGTTATAGTGAAAGCAAGAAATAGACAAGGTTAAGAGCTTGCTAAAACGACCAGTTCTACCTAGGCTTGCGTCCTAGAGTCAGTATTGCTTTGATACCAATCTGTAACACCCGGTTTTAAGAACAAAACCAGATATACACTATATGTGAGCGCAGGAAGTCAAATCTCACATATAATCACAGAATATATAACATATAAGGTCAAAGGATAACCTTAAGCAGCAAACAGCAGAATGATGACTCCGATCTTCGGGTGAAGACTCCAACTCCACAGGGACCAACTGACTGATTGACCACAAGCCTATCTTCCAACTCTTGTAATCTGGTACCCATCCGGGATTTTTAAATAAAGGTGATGACAACAAGCATCAGCTCACCATGCTCAGCAAATATAACATGGGGTTTATGAGGCTAAAAAAGGATAGACACGGGTTTAACTGCATTAGCTTTTAGTAAGTCGTAATTTTAGCAATTGAGTAGCATCAAGTTTCAGCATAAGCCCAATAACCACATGATCAAGTGAACAAGATATAATGCTTATATGAACAAATAACAATAATCAATAAAAAAATAACAACTAATGAACTATGCCATAAGAACATCACATAGTAATGAGCCCAAGCCGCTCTTAACGGTGAGCACGACTATCATGACAGTTTTACACTCTGCAGAGGTCGTACATCTTTACCCACAAGTCATGAATTGCCCTTTCGCCCGAGGTGATCAGCCTCTTAACCCACTACCAAGGTAGGTTGGTAGGGTTGACTACGAGACATTTCATAGGTCCCACTAATAGGTAGCAGCCCGCTTCAAGTTTCCTCATTGTGATATAGCAACTCAGGTCACATCCCAAAAACACAATGCACCTCCGCGGCAGAGCAAGTCCCATATCCCCAGAGCCCCTCCTGTGCCCTTTCGGGTAAACTGTCACAAACTAGTAGAAGCCTAATACTGAGTCAAGCCAGAGCCCGTTGGCTTATGGTAGCACTGTTTTCCTGGGTTATCGGATTAAAAAATATCCCTATGAGTGAGAACACAGGTGTGAGTTCCTAAAGTTCCACCTATAGTCCACGTTGCTAAAAAGTCATATTTTATTGTCACTGCATATAACATTAGTCAAGTTACAAGATCATGGTTATTCCTTAGGAGCACTAGCTTTGATCTACCCAATGCAACCCACAAAGGTGATAAGGTACAGGATATCAAATATCTAGGGAATCCTTAGGGTAACAAGGTTGACACATGCATATGTATTAAGCATTTAAGGTGAATAGGACAAAAAAGAAGATCACATACTATACTTGCCTTAAACTTAGATCCTTCTTCAACTGATTCTCAAAGATCAACTTCTTCTTGATCACCAACGTAACACTCACCGATTGGACAAGATCACAACAACACTCAAACACCTGGTCAAACATGCATAGCATACATACATATATATATTTAGAATATTACACCAATCAATAAAAAGGATTTAAAGAGAAACTACGCGTTGCAACGATCACAAAGTCGCGAAGAACACGCTAAACAGAACTACGGTGATCAAGATAGACTAACGGTAGATTAGCTTTTAAAAAGAGAACTACGAGCTTCATTTGTTTTAGTTATGTAAAAGGATGGATAAGGTACTTCAGAGAAATACCTAAGTTGGATTAAGTCAAACTTATATTTTGATTTGAAAACTAAATTGAAAGTAAAGTAAAAGGTTATTCATATTTTATTTATAAAGTGAATTGCATAGTCTTTAATCAAGTTAATAGTTAACTAAGAATTTACAGAGTTATTAACATGGTATAAAATGATATTAAACTGTAGCTTATGATTTTACAAATCTAACGCAACTTGAACGAGTCGATTTGATATAAAACGGAGAAGACATGATTTAAACAAGTTTTAGAAATTAAAACACATATTTAAAACCATTAAACAATTAAGTATTTATTTTAAACAACTATGAAATACTTATCAAAATTACTTTTGTTCTAATAATGTTATGTATGATATTTAATAAAATATTTGTAGGGATGAAAACATATTTTTATAAGTAAGAATGCACAAAACTAGCTTGTTTGGTAGGTCTATTGCTGATGGGGACCTCTACGTTGAGATGCTAGAACAGAGTACTTGTGATGGACCAAGTCCATGAGTGAAGTTGTATTTCCCGTGTATTTCTGGATTTATTTTTGTAAAGAAAAACGGACATAAAATGAGCATGACATCAGCGTGACATCAGCGTGATATCATGAAGCTAACGAGAGAGAAAATGGAGCACGGCTTGCTGCTTGCTTGGTGCGGCGTGATGCTGCGCTGTGCTGTGCGCGTGCATGCTGGAAGGGAAAGGGTGCGGATCGGAGCGTGCGCTGCAGCCTGCTTGGCGAGCTAGCTTGCAACAGGAGGCTCGCCGGAACAGAGAAACGATGGCAGCGACATGGCCGGCGAAGGGCCGAGCTCACCAAAACAGAGCATCCACGACGGCGCCATGCCGGGGAGCTCGGTGTGGTGTGGAAACGACGATACAGAGCACTAGAAAGCAAAAGGAATGTACGTGGAGACTCAAGAGTGACCGTACGAGTGCGTTGGCGTGCTCAGTTGAATCAACGGCTCGCCGGTGCTGGCTGTCCGCGCCTCCGCGGTGACGCCATGGCCGTCGGCCACGGTGCTTCGCGATTACGGCGATACTGGGTGCTAGAAGGAAAATTGACGGCACGGGGAGGCATATCATGGCCGTGCGAGTGCGTTGGAACGCTTGTTGAAGCGTGGGCTCACCGGAGCGGAGTGTCCGCGGCGGCGCCATTGCTGTCCGCCTCGTTGGTATGCGGATAGGGTGCTACGGTGCGTAATCGAAGCAGATGAGGATGCGAGGCGAAAGAGGGGATCACCGTGAGGTCGACGGAGGGGTTCACGGGGACTGGAGAGGCCCCGAGGGTTCCGGCGACGATCGGCGGCGGTCTGTGCGGGAAGAAACGCCGATGAGCATTGGTTACAGTGAGAACCAGGTGATAAAGCACGGGGAAGATACCTACGGCTTAGGTAGAGCGTTGCGGAGCTCCGGAAGCACACGGCGACGAGAGATCGAGCTCGGGACGGCGATTTCGCGTGTGGCAGTGAGGTGCGGGTACGGAGAGTGAAACAGAGGAAGGGGGAGTGCTCTGCGGGGCTTTTATAGGCGAGAGAGGCGGCGGTTGCGGAGCCGTTGCCGACCGGTGTGTCAAGGCGGTCAGTGAAGGCCCCCTTGATGGCCTAGCTTCAATGGCCTTCAAGCGCAGTGAAGGAGGCAGTGACGCCGGTGCGGGCATCCTCGCTGCGTCGAGGAAGAAAGGGGAAGAGAGGGTGACATGTGGGGTCATCGGGGCAGAGAGAGAAAGGGAGGGTTAAGTGGAATCCAATGGCGCTGACGAGCTAGGCCCGCGGGCAGTGAGCGAGAGGGTGCTGTGGTGAGCGAGCTGTGCTCCGCTCGGTGCCGACAGGATGGTCCCACCGGGCAGCGAGAGAGAGGGAGAGCTGCGGGAGAGAGAGTGGAGGGGAGCTGGGCTGCTCGCGCTGGGCTGGCTGCTGCGAGGGGTGGGCCAAGCTGGCTGGGCCGAGGGGCGAGGTGGGCTGAGCGGAGGAAGGGAAAAATAACTGGGCCGGCTCCGAGATTGGGCCAGAAGGGAGGGAGAGAAGGATAGTGGAAAAGAAAACCTTTTCTTTTATTGTAAAACTTTTTCAAAACCTATTTCCAATCTCTCATTTGAAAATCTTTTTCAAAACATTTTCATATATCCATTTTGAAATCTCTTTTTCTTTTGATTTGTTTAACTTCCTTTTTAAAACCCCTTTTGAAAATATTTTCAAAGTTAAGTTTTGAAATCCATTTTCTCTTTATTTTCTTTTGCTATTTCAAACACTTTTAAAAACTTGTTTTCAAATTCTCTTTTATTTCAAAATTTATTTTTCTTTGTAAATTGATTTTCCAAAACAAACATCCTCCTATTGAATTTTGAAAAGGGGTTTTTGAATCCTTTTGAACTTCTTTGAATTTTACAAAACCACACAATACATTAAATCATATGCAGAGGTATGAGTGCACAAACATGTTGCTAGCTCCAACAAATTTTTAATTTTATGAAAATTTTATTTCCTAGGGTTTTATGAGCACCAAAAATTAATAAATAACTCAATTTATTACTATTTTCCAGAAAGCAAATTTTAGGTTGTTACAAATCTAGCCCCCTTAAGATGAATCTCATCCTCGAGATTCGAAGAGACTGGCAAGAAAGATAAAGAAGTCTTCTGAGAAACAAGATTACATCTGATTTGAAAACAAAGACTTTCACATGAGAGCATACTAATCTTCAAGATACTAAGATCACAATTGACATGGAAACAAACTTTGATCTAGAGAGCACAGGTTAACTTCATATGACATCTTGAGGGTTCTGATGTTGCTTGGATAGAAAAGATTCCACATTACTATTCTTTGTATTCCCACTCTCTAGTAGGCCATCCTTGAATTACTCGGGTTCAGGTTGCACCCCCTGATACTTAATCCTTTTTCCTGTTGGTGTCGTGAGAAATACCAAGCCTTGGGTAGGATTGATAACTCCTTTACAAGCGGAGAAAAATCCCCCTCCAAGGATAACATCATAGCTCATGAAATCCAAAACAATGAGATTTACTATTTTTTAGAAAGCAAATTTTAGGGTGTTACAAAGCTAGGAGATCTGGTATTACAGCTAATTCAAAAGAAAGAAGGAAGACATAAGCTACTCAGCTCATGGGAGGGTCCTTTTATAATCAAGACAGCAATACAACCCGGAACATACGAGCTGATGACAGAAGACGGAATTCAGCTAAGCAACACTTGGCATATCAACCAACTCAAGAAATTTTACAACTAAAGACACAAGATACAAGACTTCAAGAACAAACAATCTACATGTCAGCCGTTTCGGAAGGCGGCATGACAAACCGACAATTTGCACAATGAGAGGCACTGTTCAGTATCTTAAGTGAGTTGTTTCGTGAGGCAACTTGATAAACTGACTGCTTTGCACCATGAGCGGCACAGTCTGGTTCATATATATAAGTCTACTGTTTTGTGAGGCGGCATGACAAGCTGACAGCTTTGCACCAAGAGCGGCACTGTCTAGCATTTTTAAGTCGGTTGTTTCGTGAGGCAACCCGACAAACCGACTGTTTTGCACCAAGAGCGGCACAGTCTGGTTCATATATATATAAGTCTACCGTTTCGTGAGGCAACATGACAAGCTGATAGCTTTGTACCATGAGCGGCACTATCTAGCATTTTTAAGTCGGTTGTTTCGTGAGGCAACCCGACAAACCGACTGCTTTGTACCAAGAGCGGCACAGTCTGGTTCATATATATAAGTCTACTGTTTCGTGAGGCGCCATGACAAGCTGACAGCTTTGCACCAAGAGCGGTACTATCTAGCATTTTAAGTCAGTTGTTTCGTGAGGCAACTTGACAAACTGACTGCTTTGCACCATGAGCGGCACAGTCTGGTTCATATATCTATAAGTCTACCATTTCAAAAGTCGGTGTGACAAACATCAAACTACTCGACGCAACAAAGAAAATCAGTCTACCTCGATGACATCTAAGCTAATCACTTGTACAAAGTGACACAACACAACTGCTTGGAGAGCAGCACAAAACTCGGCGCAACAAAGACTGCAAGCCAAATACTGTCATGTCAGAAAGTAACACCTACTATTCCAACATCAGAAACTACTCATCCAGAATGACAGTATTACCTCGAAGCTACTCGGAAGTTATTAAAACACAAAGACAAAGATCTACAAAACCTAGCTCAGAAGCATAAGGCATTCTATGAGCAATATCTTCAGTATAGTCACCAAGGCATAAAGACCAATAATATTACCCAGAAAGAACTCGGGGATCCAGAAGCATTTTCAAAGCCCAAAATAGAGGCATGATACTACAAACTTCAATCAAAAGAACTCAACAGTAGTTCACAAGACCTGGAAAACAAAGCGCTCATCAAGACAACTAGCAAGTCGACCAGAAAATAACTTACAGACAAAGCAAGACAAAAGCATCACAATATCAGGACGAAGCCTGACAATATATTAAGCAAAAGCATCATTCAGTGTATATTACAAAACCACCACCCAAGGACAAGTAAAAGTTTTCTATCAAGGAGAAGAAGGCAACACTTTCATTTGGCCAAATATCTTGCGACAAAGCTCTTAGACTTCAGGGTTTGATTACTCCCACCTCGCCAAGAGATTGGCGTCCATCGGATATTCAAGGATTCGGTCCAAAGACACATCAGGAGCAAGGGCTCGAACAAAAGAAACAACATTGTTTATACAGCGCTCAAACCCATTCTCCACAAATTCCCGGAAACGAGGAGGCAGTGCAGGAATTAAGGTCTTCAAGCCTTCTTTAGCATCTTCTTCATGACAGACGACAACTATGACAGGCTTCACAACAGCATACAAAGACTTATACCATTCATGAACGCCCAAAAGCTGAGACTGCAACTCTTGCTCTGACTTCAAAAGCTGGAAAAGACAAACAATTCAGAAAGCTAAGAATGAGAAAAAAACAGAAGGCAGCAAGCAATCACTAAACTCACAGCTTCAGTTTTCTTCTCTGAAGACTCAAGACGAAGAGACAAGTATTTCTTCTCTTCATTCAAAGTCACCAAAGCTTCTTCAACAGCTACAAAAGAGAATGTCAAAAAGAGAATCACAAAAATTAGGAAAAATATAAAAAATACTTACCAACTAGCTTATCCTTCAAATCAGAAAGGGCAGCAGATGAAGAAGTTTTTTCCTGCTCCAAAGTAGCTCGAGCTTGGGATAGCTCAAGATGAACCCTATCAAGATCAACTTGAAGAGTGGCAGTTGATTGAATTTCTGAGGAAGAAGCAGTCAACCCCTGACAAACCTTCTGTGAAAGATAAAGATTAGAGTAAAAGGCAAACAAACTGACCAAAGAAGAAAGATAAAAGCAAATACCTTTAGCTCAGCTCCGAAAGTCATTGATAGATCATTCCAAGAGGAAACAAGCTTCTGAACCCGCTCAACTCGACTGAGCTCAACTTCTAGCCCTTGAAGAAACAAGGGAACCACCGAAGAAGAAATCGGAGCCTTGCCCGAGGTACTCAACTCAGGTACCTCAAGAAGAGGCATACCATCAGGAGGACAGGCACCAACAAATTCGGAAGCACCAACAATGTTGGCAGCATCAGGAGCACAAAGTCCTACAAGAAACAAAACAAGAAGAGTTAAGAGAAAAAGAAAAGGCAAAAATCTTCATCAACAGGACAAAAGAACCCTACCGTCCTAGGATGAAGCAGGAACATCAGAAGAAGGCCTAAGGAAAGCAAAAACAAGAATATTAGGCAAAGACAACTAAGACCTAAACACTACAAAGAAAGGCTTGACTTACTTGACCGATTTGCTGAAAGAAGCAGCAACTTGAGCAAATGAGAGTTTGGGAATATCAAAAGAAAAATCGTCATCAAGCAGCGAGGAAGAAGAGAGTGGGATAGACGAAGGAATAGGAGCAGCTTCATCAGAGGGCTGACTGGCGGAGGGCCTACGACTGAGACAATGCTACAATAAGAGAAAGGATATAGAAAGAAGTTACAAAACAATAAAGGAACTCACGGATGGCAGATAAGAGGAGGATCATCATCAGAATATTCCTCATCAAGAGGGATGGATTGGCCACCTGACAAAAAGCAAATAAAGGACGACAATCAAGAAACTAAATAGGCAAAACAACTCGGCTATAAACAAGAAACCTCACCTACAATAACGTTACCTGTGGGGGTGAACGGGCGAGGAGAACGGCGACGAGTAGTAGGAGGAGGTTGAACAGGCTGAGCAGAAGACTCAGCTTTCCTTTTCCTAGAAACCAATAAGCCTTGAGCTAACCGAGGATCAGGAGAATATGGTACATACCTTTCAGTATTACATAATCCAGAGATCAACCTGGAAGAAGAGCCTGAAGCTACAGTAACCTTAGCAGCAACTTCAGCAGGAACAAAGGCAACAGGCCCAAAAGGCAAGTTAAGCCTAAAAGAGTGACCATAATCCCAAGCAGAAAACAAAAAGCAGGTTATCAGCAAAGCTTAATAAAAAAAGAAGTCGGTATGAACTAAGATCACTAACCTGAGGAGGGGGATTTCCAGCATCATATTCTAAAATCTGAGGAGGGAGAGCAGACACACCACTCAAGACCCTCCCCAAATGATCAAATATATCCTCATCTAACAACTCAGAACCAGGGATAATCCGAGAAGGATCAGAAGAACCAGTGTACTCAAAACCAAGATTCTCCCTCTGCATGAGAGGTTGAACTTGGCGACGATAGAAACTGGCAACCAGCCCATTACCAGTTAACCCGGATTGTTTCAAGAAGCTTATCCGAGTTAGTAGAGGCTTGATAGACAAAGACTTAGAAGGAGACAAAGGTTCATACCAACAAGGAAGAGAAGTTGGAAGAGCAGCAAGATCAGAGGCAAAGTAAGCATCAGGCTTAGAAATATAAAACCACTTATCTGCCCAATCTTTAACCGACTCATAAAGGGTAAAGGGGAAGTAAACGATCTTCATGCCCTGACGGAACTGAACGGCGCAACAGCCAAAGGAGCGACTGGGCTTACTCTCATGAAATCGAAGGCGAAAGAAATGACAAGGAGGGATACCAATGAACGCTTCGTACAAATGCACAAACGAAGAAAGAAAAAGAATCCCGTTGGGGGAAAGATGATGAAGCTGGATTTCGTAAAAGCGAAGGAACTCCATCAGGAAATCTGACGGAGGGAAGCAGAGTCCGGCACGGACAAAGGGAACAAAAAGAATGTACTGATCAGGAGAAGGGCTTGGAATCACATGCTCCCTATGAATGGAGTAGCCAGAATAAACCCGCCCCTGAAACAACCCATGGGCAACAAGCAGATCTAAATCCGCCTCTTAAGTCGATGGTTTAGGAGACTGCTTCATTTGGCGAGATATCTCGATGTACTCAGGATTCTCTATATGGTCCAAGATAGTATCTTCGTCCATGAATTCAGCCTTGTTCTTGTTCTTCTTCACCATCCGGTGGATTGAAGACAACCAGAGCGGCAGCGGCAGTTAGGGTTTTGCAAGCAAAGGGAAGAGTTTTTTATCGCAAGGTAAAAAAAAGAAGAGATAATAAAAGGGTAGATTTATAAGGAAGCGTTGCCTTCAACGGAGAGTACAGTAATTGAAAAATACCATCAATTATGGAACGAAACCTAAAGCAGTCAGATAACATATATCTTTTCAGAATACATAGACAGCTCGCAAAAGAACCCGGTCATTACAAGCAAGACAGATACAAAAACTCGAAAGATTGAGAAAACAATTCTTTGATTCCTCATTTCTCAAATACAAGTCTTGAGTACAGACTAAATATAAAGTTACAAGCAGACAACTGTCGAAAGGAACTAGTACAAGTCGGTAGCTAAGAACCCGGTCGAACTCGAGGTTAGGACAACCCGAACCAAGATTCAATATTGACAGACAGAGCCAAACAACTCGGATTTGTGCAATACCCAACAAAGCAATGCACACCAAAGCCGCCAAAGTTAGTAGAAGAAAAACCCGGAAGCCATTCAAGATTGGCAGCGAGAGACGCAGTAAAACAGTAGTGACCAAATTAAAGTCATACAAATCAGCATCAGCACGCCCCAAAATGGCACAACACAGGACTGTCCAAGGAACGCTTCTTCAACCAAGACCGTGAGAACAGTCAGAGGCACTGGATTAGGACACTGGTAGATCAGGCAGCGCAATATGCGACAGCCTCATCACAAGATCTACACCATTTGCCTCAAAACCGCCCACAGCTTGGTCCTACCCTGAAACCAACTGTCTACTGGTTCCTATCACAAGAGCTACACCATTCACTAGATTACAACCAAGAAAGAGAAGAAAGAATCCTGGGGGTTCATCCAGCTCGCCCACTACAATATCCATGATACAACAAGGACCTCTTGCAAGGAAAAACAGAAGATATATGACAAGAAAACCATACTACAACTATTTATAGAAGAACAACGGGTGCACAAACACCAAGTCCATGAAGAAAGGACAACATCAGTAATAGTACATAAAGAGAGCAGTAAAGGCAAAAGATTCTACAAGGACTACATTGATGAGATACAAACGACTACAATAAAAGCAGTACATCAAAGTACTAGATAGAATATCCAGAAGAATATTCCAAGGACAATCATACAACCGGGGACACTTATTGGATACCAAAAATAACTCGGTTAGCGATCTTACAGATACAACAACCAAAAGCTACCAATACAAGGCCAGTACGAGCCCCATCTACAACAAGAGATCACAAGTGACCAAATATAAAGGCTAAAACCAAGGACAGATCAGGTCTACTACCAAAGAAGACCCAACACTTGGTGAAAAACTTGCAGAATAAAACAACCCAGAGCTTCCTTAACGCCTGAAGAAAGTCTTGGTTCATAGGCAGAAAGCCACTCCTAGCAAATGAGATTAGACAACTCCAGCTCTAGCCTTTCTAGTAAAAATTTGGCACAAGCATGCACGGCCAGGAAGATAGAGCATGCCACATCAACCAACTCAGGAGCGGCAACGGTTACAACCTGGAGTTCTGTAGACAGATAGAGAAGGCATGGAAGCCACATCACAAGACTTCTTCTACCTGCTACGCCAAACTTCTCAGGAAAATCTAACCGAGAAGTTAGTCTACCTCCAACTCCTTCCACAAGATTTCTTCTACCGACTCAAATACCAGAAGACGGGCACAAGCCTGGGGGCTGCTCAGTTTCACTCAGTAGCATAATCGAAAGAAGAGGACTCTAGAGATCAAACTACCAGCACAAGCACAACGCAATATATAGCAAGGAAGGACCACCAAAAGCCAAAAGTCATGAGAAAGAAAGGCAAGAAAACAACAAAAGCTGACCAAAGCAAACAGTGAAAGCAAGATTCCGCACATCCGTGAAAGCACAGTACCTACCCGTGAACAAAATCAGAAAGAAGCAGAGTATTTCAGACCCTTCTACCGAGTTCTTTTTCGAAAGAACTCGGAGAAGGCTCGGGGGCTGGAAATACATACCACACAAAGCTTTTGTCGGATCCTCCGAATACTTGTACCAAGTAATCAGAGGCTCGGGGGCTACACTCAATGAGTGCGCCTCTTGTCCAAAAACAAAAGGCACAAGAAGACTATAAGACAAAGACATAAGAGATCATCCCATGATTTTGCTTCAAAAAAAACTCGATTTACTTTCAAGACAACCCGACACTTTGAAGAAAAATCATGAGATTCTCAGGGGCTTGTCGATGGGATATCCTACAGGGTACCCATAGACCGGCTTACCTGAGCTTTGGACCTGTTTCCTCTCGGCCCACGAAGGAAGGCAGACGAACGAAACCGAATTCTACTCGGTAAAGACGACAAGACCGAAGCGTAGCTTAGGACTCTAAGTTTGTAACCGAGTAGAAGTAGAGCAACCCTCAGTCAGACCCTGGACTATAAAGGGCTTGTGAGGGTACCACCCGAAAAACATAAAAAACATACTACGTAACACCCGATACATAGAGCGACACTCAACATCTTGTATTACGATCAGAACAATAACAAGCGACTCAACTGGACATAGGGTTATTACTCGACTATGTCGAGGGCCTGAACCAGTATAAATCGTGTGTGCCTGCGTGTCCAACCACCAAGGTTTCACTATTCTCCGAGGCACGAACTACTATCTCGGGTAACCCCGTGGCAGGCTATCGGTGGTAAAACATCGACAGTTGGTAGAAGCTCGAATCATCTAGCGTAAAGAGCACCGCGCCTTTGTTCCTCCATCACCGCCCTCAAGCATGCTTGAAAGCCCAGTGTTTGGTTTTGAGTAATTGATGAAACCTACCTAAGTGTACTAACCTTGCTATCTAAGTGCATATGATGAGATAGGTTGGTACATGCCATGTGATGGAGCAAATTGGATCAATGTGTGGATTGCAAGGCTCTAGCATGGAAGGATGAAAATAAAAGGAAAATGGTGTCAAGGCAAAGGTGATATAGGAACCATTTTCGGTTTGGCGATCAAGACACCATAGAGGGTGTGATCACATTTAGGATAGATAGCCGTACTATCAAGGAGGGAGCTCTTGTATTTGATTGCGATTATCATGTGCCACTAGATCATTGCATTGCATTTAAAATCAAATCAACTAGTGAGGAGAACCAACTTAATTCCAAGAAAATGTGAACTAAAAGCTAACACACATGCACAAGTGTTGAGATCACTTAGTGCTAGCTCTTTGAAGCTTGGAAGAAGTTGGAGGCAGTTTTGGCCGAGGAAAAAGGTCCAGACACTGGGTCCGGACGCTAGGGTATGTGCTGTCTGGACCATCGCACGTGCATCCAGAAGCAAACCCTAGGGCGACTATGTCTGGCAACAAGAGTCCAGATGCTTGGTGTTGTCCGTTGGAGCTCTGGACACCCGTCCGGAGTGGTAGTGCTCTCTGCTGTGCTCGGGAAGAAGGTACAGACGCTTGATCGTGTCCGGATAGTGAACTCCGGACAAGCGTCCGGAGGAAAGGAGCTTACTGGAACCTGTCTGTGTGGAGTCCAGACAATGCTTTTGAGAGTCTGGACCTGGACGGCTAGGAGCGTCCTGAGACACGTGGTGAGTTGAGGCAAGCACGGGAACGAACTCATTCAAACAGTCGAGTGACCGGATGCGTGGCCATTGGTCCAGACCATGTGTTGCGCGCGTCCGGAGGCCGTATCCGGAGGTGGAACCGAGGGCTTAGCTCTCGGCTGGTGAAGGGTTCCGGACGCTACCAATGGTCCGGACGCCCTGTGAAGGTAGCGTCTGGAGAGGGCGCAGAGGCTATGTTTTGGGGGCTAAATGACTAGTTTGTGAGTGTGGGCTATATATAGTGCTTTGGCCAGCCCTTTGGGGCCTCTCTTGCACACTTTCTTCACTCACACACTTGTGCTCATTTGTGAGAGCCTCCACCACTCATCCTCTTGATACAATTGCAAATTTCATAAGAGATTGAGTGAACCAAGTGCATTGCTCTCTTGATTGCATTCTAGTGGCCCTTGGTGATCTCGTTATCACGGGAGCTCTTGTTATTCTTGGAGGTTGCCACCTCCTAGACGGCTTGGTGCAACGAGGATCATTGAGCAGAGAAAGGTGATTGCCTCCGGCTCCGATCGGTGGATTGTGAGGGGTTCTTGAACCTTCCCCGCAGGAGTTCGCAAAAGGTATCTCTAGTGGATTGCACGTAGCTTGTGGATGTCTATCTTGTGTTGGTTTTGCGGCACCCGGTGATGGGTTTGGCGTGTGATGCCAATTAGCGTGTGAACCTCCAAGTATGTGTATCGCTACAACGAGGACTAGCTTGTTGGTAAACAAGTGAACCTCCGTAAAAAATACTGTGTCTCATTGTCTTTCTACTAAGGATTCATCTTGTGATTGATTGATTGATTGATTGGTTCTTCTCTCCACGGCGGTATAACCCTCCTAACTATAACTCTTGCATTACATTCTTTCTTCTTTGCAAGTAGAGTTCCTTGTGTAGCTTGTTTAGGTTGTTTTTGTAGCTCTAGTTAGCTAGCTAGATTATGTGAATCAGTTTATCTCTTGCTAGTAACTAGAATTGTGGCAGGTGGCTTGCCGAACCATAGTGCTAGTGCAAACTTGCTTTACGCCGTGTTTTATTCTAACAAGTTTGCTTAGTGTTGTTTGTTGACGGTCCTTAAGTACCAATTTTAACCGTCAACTAAACAAGGAAAAGGATCTAAATGAAGCCCATAGCTAGAATTAGGGTTTATACTGATAGAATTCCACGAGTTTTGGTGAATGTCTATTTCTGTAGGGGGTTATTAGGAAATACCAAGGAAAGACCCACATGTAATGTTTACATAGAGATATTTATCAACCGCACAATTTTCTATACTCTAGAAGGTTCCAAGAGACACCAGAACGAACAGGAGGTGGAACAGGCCCGGGACCAGGGCACCCGCCCTAGCCCCTAGGGCGCCCACCCTACCCCCAGGGCCAATCAGCTTCTGCTTCACAGATTATGCTCCACCGCCTTTGAGGATCAATCTAAACCCTTCGCGTAAGGTCGGTTTGATCCGACGGCCGACGTTCATTTGAGGAGGCTATATAAGCAAGGCCCCTGACCCCCCTGAGGATCATCTCATCTCATTATTCTTCTCCAGAGCCAAAGCTAGGGTTTCCATTAGATGTAGAGAAGGAGAGAGGTCCCTCTAGTTGTCTAGATCTAGTTCTTCTAGTTCTAGTTCATCTAGTTGTAATTAGAGGTGAGAGAGAGGAGGAGAGAGCTAGGAGGGGCCAGATCTGTTGGATCTTCCTCAACATTGTACCTTTGCAGCATCTGGTTTGGAGCAATCTCCAAGTTCTTCATTTATTATTTCTAAGTATCTTATATCAGTTCTACTTTATTCTATTTACGGGATCTCCGCTCATATTGAGTGCTCTAGTTTAAACATTGAATTAGAGTAGTAAGTGATAGTGTAGATGTGGTGTCTAGACTAGAGTTTACCTGAGTTTGCGCTCAATCCTACGGATAGTTGTGGTAGCCCCAGGGGTGACAGCTCTGTAAGGCCTTTGTAGTCCACCACGTTCGGGTTGGTGTTTTCGTAGAGCTTTTGGCAGCCTCTCCCGATGTTGGTATTTCTTATGACTATTGGATAAATCCACAAGCGCACAGATTATACCAATATAGCACTTCACCGGGAGTATTCCAGGTATCGTATTTTCCACGGGGAATGAGAAGTGATCAAACTAGGAATACGAGTATGTCCTATGATGGATCAAGGGAGACTATGATAACTGGGTTGAGAGGTTCGATATAGCAAAGATATCTAACAAGGTATAGTTGGTTATACTGGCTTTATCAGCCCTTCTCTTGCAGGAGGCGATGAGATAGATCAGAAAGAGGGTAAAACTCTAACCGGACCGCGCCATCATGTTGTATTGAAGCCCTACCTTTTAAGAACTTATCTGACACGCGTGGTGGAATACAAAGGCTAGATAGAGCTGTCACTTTCTACTAGCATCCACAAACAATCCATGCGATAAGCGGTTTACAAAGGTAAGATCTAGTCTAGACACCACGTCTACACTATTCTTACTACTTTAACCCAAGCTTTTAAGGTTAAAGCACTCTACTTAAAGTAAAGCGATGAACAAGCAGGAAAAGGTGTATAACAACTAACCCAGACTTAGAATATTAAATACTATAAAGAACTCGGAAGAAGTCACTTACAAGAGCTGAACTTACAAGAGACTCGCATCCGCAGAGGAAGAACTCCGGAGAAGATTCCCGACAGGCCCGGGGCTTTCTCCAGAAGACCTTCCTCACTCTCCTCCAACTAGCATAGCACTACTAGAGAGCTCCGCTAAGAGACTAAGGAGTAGTGTTTCTCCAATGAGGCATGAAGAGAGAGTGAGGGCCTAGGGGGGTATTTATAGCTAGAGGTGGAGTAGGGGCTACTCCGGTGCCACGTCAGCGATCCGCGTCACCTTCATCAAGCACCGTTGGATCCAACCGACTTTAGAACCGCCTAAGGATCAAGGGTGTTGATGTGGGGAGTGGGTAAGTCAGTTGGGGAGGTGAAACCACCACATGGTGGTTCGGCCGAACCCCTAACTGGCCTGTGGGCCCTCCTGGACCTTCTAGAAGATGGCCCATTGATCAGGGGCTAAGTGGGGGCCTGGTGGGCCCCACCTATGGTTCGGCCGAACATGAGTTGTGGCCTTTGGCCTCCATCTTTCGTGTGGAGCATGGCCCACATGTCATTGGCACCTTGGGAGTAGTTTGGTATTTTTCCAAGGTAGTTGTGGATCGGTCGAACCACTTTTGTGGCCAAATGAGTTCATCTTTTGCCGGTAGCTTCTAGAGGTAATGCCCATCATGATGGTGTATGTATTTTGCACATTTGCCATACTTGGAAATATACCATGTTGGGCCCCGAATTATGACGTTTTGTGCCTACATTCAAATAGAGGACATATACATGTGGAACCAAGTTATTGGGTAAAATATGTTCATGTGATTCTTGTTTTCCTTTGAATATGAGGATGTTGACGGTATTTTGATGGTGACAAAATAGCTCGTAATTACCGTCAACACTCGACTACCTTTTTCCCAGTCTTTGTCGAGAGTCAAGAAGGTACTGTCGCTCCAAAATAACTAGAGTATCGTGAACCTTTGATTAGATATACCCCTTAGAAAACTCTAAAATCTCTCTACCCATTTATCTTATCTATCCTTGGATGTTCTTAGTTCTTCTTTAGTACACTTCACGTTCGCCGTGGAAATCGATACCCTTTTGGAATACTCCCGGGTGAAAGCTATAGCGGTATCCGTGCGCTTGCGGATTTATCTGTTTGCGTTAAGAAATACCAACAAGCTTTTTGGCGCCGTTGTTGGGGAATGGTAGTTGTGCTAGTTTCAAACCAAGTCATCCGTCTACCTTTTTCCTTTTTCCTTTTTACCATCTTCTTACCTCACCATATTCATCTTACCACATTCAAAAATACTCTACTCCAAAGGGCGACTTGTTGGAGACTCCACCATCTTCACCCCCTATTCTTACAAATGTCTATGAGCTTCTCCCTTCTTGTATAGCCATGGTTTGGGAGCAATGTTTCTCTAGCCTTGATTTAGTTTTAAATCTAGTTGAAAATATGAATTATCCAAGTATAGAGGAGGCCCCAAACAAGACCAATTTGAGAATTACCAATCCAAGTGGAACTTTGAACTTACGTGAAGAATCAACCATAGAGATTGGAGAGGAAGATGATATCAATGAGCATTGAATCTATTCCATAACCATCTCTTTAAATCCTTGTTCATATGAGACATCTCCCGAACCCTTTGGTCTCTCTATCATTACCACACATGACATCTCCAACACCCTAACACTTTCTGTTTACAAAAACTTAAAAAGGGTAGTTGTTGATGCATATGTTTATCATAAATATTTGAGATCTCGTTGTGTAAATATTGAGATAGGTAATAGCAGGGAAACCATGTCACTAAAAGCACATCTTGAAAGGTTTCCCTAGTACAATCTTAGTGTATTAAAATAAGCATCTCTCATATCTTAACATAACTATTCACCTTTTTGTTGCCTACCCTTGTGAAACGAGCATAGAAATATATGATTATATTCCTTCGGGTATTTTTGTCACTAACCTTTCCAGGTATAGAGCAGAAAGAATGAAGGAATGACAAGCATAAGGTATGTCCAACAATCATCTTACAACATTGAATTTCATTCATCGAATCTTGATTTTTGCAAAATTCAAGCTTGGGGGATAACCCACCATAAAACATCTTTTGCCATGTTGCTACATCATCTTAGTTGTACTTACCTTTAAAGCATGCTCAACTACTTAAAAAAATCATCATACTTTTTTCATCTTCACTTGAGTAAATCTCCATAATACTTTCATGCTACCTTTGTATGCTATAGTGTATGTTTAGATTTTGAAGAATTTTCATATATCTTTTAAATTATGCATGGTGCTTAGTTTAAATCAAAAGTATTTGGATATTACTTCTAAAGGCTTTTTAATCTAAGCTTGGTTAGGTTAAAATGTCTTCCTAAATCAAATTAGACGTGGTGTCTAGGTTGATTTTTGAACTGATAGTGTACTAGAGTAGATATTGGATATTTTGTTGGACTAACCCCTAAAGGAAAACTTTCAATATTAAATTGGTAAGTCCTGAGATGAACTCACACTAAAGATGAAGAAAGACGCATGAACTTCAACAACCTTCACAAGAGAGAGGTAGCTAATTCATCATGATGAATTTCGTGGAGCAAGAAGTAGATAAGTGACAAATAACAAAATCTGTCAAGCCACTCAATCCATGGAAGAGGGTGAACAAAACTTCAAGACAAGACCAATAGAAAAGTTCAAGATCAGAAGAACCACTACTACAACGTAGGGATATAGTAACACCAATTTATGTTACTATAGATTCTAAAAAGTGTTACTAGCTCTCTTTGTAACATATTTTTATTTGTGTTCCAATTGCCTATGTTACTATAGATTAGTTTATTGTAACATATTTACTTATCTACAAGATCATTTGTCTAGTGTTACAATATTTTTTGTTGTAACACTTTTTTATATATAGTAACACTTTACATTATGTTATGAAAAAACCCAAAAAATGAAAAAAACTTTTAAACAAGGATTTGATCTCACAACCTCACATATAACACTAAGTCTCTCTACCATTAGACCACACATTCATATATGACCATGCATTACGTGATATCATTTTATATTAATGTATTATGATCTTATATTGAATATTTTGGCTACTAAATGAACTCAAATGAAAAAAAATTTAACTACATGTTTTTAATGTTATCAAGAACTATAACTTTGGTATAGAATATTTCTCCATCTGAGATAGTTTAAATTTTTTTAAGATTTGAATATAGAAAAGTGATTACAAAACAAATATTTGAGACCCTAAACAACTTTAAATAAAAAACTTATCAACAACGAACGAACATGTAGCTCAGATCAACCACTATAGTTTTGATATTAAATATGAATTTTAAATTTTATAAACTTACAATACATATTTAAGACTCCAAATGACTTAAAATAAAAAAATAACTACAAAGTTGTAGACTGTGCTGAGAATTATAAACTGCATATAGACCATGTCAATATATAAGATTATTTCATAATTTTAAATTCCAAATTTATAATATGAGAACTTATAATACTATTTGAGATTGGCTCGTAAAATTATTTTTTCAGTAGTGCTAACAGCCTTAACGAGACTTAGGGTGCGAAGAAGATCCAGATGTATATTTTTTGCTATAACACATGGATTGTAATATTACTATGTGTTACTATAGGCCATATATTTATAACATAACTTTATATATTCCATTTATGTGTTACAACATAGTACACTTTTGTAACATTTTTCTTGTAACATTAATTTCGTGTTACTATAATTGTTACCAGTAACACATTTTTATAAAAAAAGTGTTTTGTGTTACAACTAAAATTTGTAACACATATTTTATGTTACTATAAAATTTTACTGGAACACATCGATAAACATGTTACATAAAAGTGTTACAATATCCTTGTTTTGTAGTAGTGAACAAGTATGAGAAAGGAGCAGAACAAAGGAGACAAGCTGTCAATGCACAACGAGTTGATCAAGGGAAGCTTCAATGAGGTGTTACGACACCATGATTCTTTAATGATAAAGATAAAGGTAAGTAATCAACACTCTAAAAGCATCTCATTTGATTATGGTATTCACATAAATAAGATCTAAACATGTTTGAAGCTGCACTTTACATGATCTAACCTGATAAACTCAACATGTTTGTTCTTTAAAGTTTGATCCTAGTATCACTTCTTGATCTCATAGTCTTAACCATATGGGCTAAAATGTTGCATATCCAGACCTTGGAAGATAATCACAATCAATTGATAGATTATTCATAGACAATCCTTTCATGTGTTATAACAATCTGATTTACTAAGTGTTTTTGAACTGCTATATTCATGCTCATCTTCTGATCACATCACTCATGTCATGGCTAAACAAAATATTCGATTTTGCTCACTATGTTTAGGCTAGAGAAGAACGAATAAACTTTTGGTTTTGTTGGTGTTTTTCCACCAGCAGAGCCCATGCACTTGATCTATACCTTGTTTATATGAGCAGGACACTTCTTCACCATGCCATCAAGAGCATGGGTGGATGACACCCTACCAATGAAGAAAGGAGATCCAGGGAGACCTGTCATTCCAATCTCCATTGGAGCTTACACTTTTGAAGAAGTGTTATGTGACCTTGGAGCAAGTGTCAACATCATGCCAACTTGCAGATCAGACACTATGCTATCCCAAGGGAGTTCTTAAAGAAGTTGTTTGTAACCTTGGAGCAAGTGTCAACATCATGCGAAGCTTGCAGATCAGACACTATGCTATCCCAAGGAATTCCTTAATATGTCAGCATACGAGTTGGACACTCATTCGTATGGGTAAAACATTATGATTGAAGAAACAAGCGGAGATGCAAAAGCACACATTATCTTGGGACGCTCATTCATAAGAACATATAATGCCATCGTCTACACGAATAGCGCCAAGATCTATTTCACTATCAAGGATGAGAAGGAGAGATTCACTTTCATGAAGCATACACTCAAGGCTCTTACTCATCCTAAGAGGCCATACATCTACGAGGATACAACTATTGCTACAAGAAAGAAGAACATCAACAATAGAAGGAGCAAGAGTAAAGCTCAACAACCAAGAGAAGACCCAGATAATTAGCACTATTGATTCAGGGTATGATCAACTCCTTCTATCACCATTACCTCGCTAAGCTAGATGATCTAGGAGTACCTACCATTGATTACAAGATCGAGGAAAGTACATTCTACAAGATATTCTACGATATTAGATCAAGCATCAACATAATGTCTGAGAGGGAATAGCAAAGGATGTCATGGTCAACATGATAGATCACTATGTTCCCACCGACTTCATGGTTCAAGATATGGGAGATGAAGATTAAGTCCACCTCATTCGAGGAAGATCTTTCCTCAACACCACTAGTGCAATCATTTCCAATTTCTTGAAGAGAAGAAACAAGTCACCAAGGATGGATGGATAGACTATCTGGGAGAATTAACAAGATTGAAGATCAATTCAATAATAAAGATAAGAGTTCTCCTAAGAAAAGTCATACCATCAACAAAGGATGTATCACCTACTACAGAGCAAAGAAGAAGCAGAACCTCAGACTGAGGAAGTGTGGAAGAGGAAAGAGACTTCATCGGAAACACCAACACAAGAAGAGCAAACATCCAAGTATTCATCTGGAGTGGACCATGCTCCTTAAGACATTTGAACCAGAAGAGAGGTCCGGTTCGACGGACCTAAATCTCCGAATCTTAGCCGGAAGGTAAACTCGGTAAGTTATCCGCATATTTATTTTCCTCTGCATTGCACTCTAGCATATTTAATTTCCATAAATATTTGTAGTACTATATAATCCTTAGTATAATCCATTACATAATCATCTTAATCATAGCATATCTATATTATTGCACTACATTGCATCATAAAAACAAAAACAACCTTTAAGCCCCATGTGAATAAGTCTTCTAACTATTTACTGTGGAGGCATAAAAAATTATTGCATTAGTCATTTGCATATAATACTGAAAATCTAAAAAATATATTTGAATATTCGAATTCTGCAAAGCTCTAGACAATCAAGGCATAAATGGTTTACCGCTAACGCTTAATCTGTTCCACGAGCTTTGTTGTCTATTTGAGTTTAGCAGGATTTGGAAAGACTAGACAGGATTAGATAACTTCATCTAATCTGAGAAGTACAACTACATCAACTATCATCTTTGAAGTCTCATAGAAGTGAAGTAAGTCTACACTGTCTAAACGAATAACTATGTCAACATCCAGCTTGGGGGAGAGCACCCACATGTACCCAGCTAAGTATCCTTATTCACTTAGGCTTACTTAGATATTAGTTACATAAATAAATTCAAAAAAATATGAGCACATGAAGGTTCACACTTAATCACAAGAGTTACAACTTAGATACTTTTCATTGTCTACTTTATCCTTAATAGAGTTTCCTATTTAGTAATAATAATAATAAGTGTGTTTAGAAGTTGTTAATAGTAAAATGAAGAACTCTGAAGATAACTCTATGGAAATGATGAATAGTTGCTCTACCGTAATTCCTTTCAAGTACCTAGTTTTCAGCCTTGAATTCTCCCGAGTTTTAGATATAACTATTCTAACATGAAGATTTACTCTGAACCTGAAACTTGTGGGTTGCGAATGCTTGAGCTAAGTCTAGGTAGTTGATAGGTATGATATGAGAAAGTTGAGCTACTGTTTATCTTGTTCCTAGCAATACTGGAGTTCTGGAGAATTTATCTTTTGAAAATTAAAAATATTACATGATGAGTCTCTGTATGACGAGAGCTTGAATTCCTACCACAGCCATATATACATGCTTGGTAGATTAGGAAAACATTCACTATCATATTTACTGCTTGTATTTGCATTGAGTTTTTTCAAGCTTTGTTGACCCTTAGAGACTTGTCATGCTTTTAAAATCAAGATCACGTACACTCCACTCACATATGCTACTTCTAACCTGGAAGTACGCATCCACATATATGTCATTCAGATCCACCAGAAAAATGCTATATTCCTACCTTGGGAGAAAGCAACCAAAAATATCCCAGATCTCCACCTGTCCATATATTCCATTATAACTGCTCCAAAGATTTCCTTGTTATCATCTCTCAAAAGCTTTATTATAGAAAGAGACTTGGGGTTGTGAAAAAATAAAAAAAAATAAAAAAAAATAAAGAGAGTAAACCATGGACAAGTGTCCTATCAAAACAATGGGTACTTAGATGTCCGCCTCTCTAAAAAACAAGCAAGCCCAAGTTCTCTCAAAAATTCCAAGTTCCAAAAGAGAGATGTATATATATATATATGGAGCGGAGTAGAATTAGGTTTCCACCATACACCATTATCCACCACATATCTACCCTCATACATCCACCATATATCCCATACACATGCACATCTTGATTTGATTGTATGACCTGTTTCTCTGGATCCATTGTTTGACTTTATAATATATGCTTTGCAAGTATGTATGCGTTGTTTCTCCCCACCTATGAACTCCATATATATTTCCTATTAGTTATAGGGTGAGTGAGAGAAGGCATAACACCATTATTGCCTTGGTAGGGATCCACAAATACCACATAAAGAGAGACTTGAGAGGGTCATACAAAAGAGACTTTGAGTTTTATTTTGAAAACTTTGCAAAACTCTAGGATGAAGGTAAAGTGAAGAGCTTGAGACATAGTACTTGGCTTGATCATTCTTCTTTTCAATTACTCAAGACCCAAGTGATGGCTATAAGCCCCATGGTTAAAGGTAATATGGGTAAGTTTGAAAGTCAGAATAGTTTACTCTAATCCAGAGGAGAATTCTTGTTTGAACGCATGTGTACCTTTAAGGCGTGAAAGCATTGTAGCAACTCCTAATCCATCATTAAGTTCATCTTTGCTTGGGGACGAGCAAAAGGTAAGCTTGGGAGAGTTGTTGACGGTCCTTAAGTACCAATTTTAACCATAAACTAAACAAGGAAAAGGATCTAAATGAAGCCCATAGCTAGAATTAGGGTTTATACTGACAAAATTCTACGAGTTTTGGTGAATGTCTATTTCTGTAGGGGGTTATCAGGAAATACCAAGGAAAGGCCCACATGTCATGTTTACATAGAGATATTTATCAATCGCACAATTTTCTGTACTCTAGAAGGTTCCAGGAGACACCAGAACGAACGGGAGGCGGAACGGGCCCGGGACCAGGGCGTCCACCCTACCCTCAGGGCCAATCAGCTTCTGCTTCATGGATTATGCTCCACCGCCTTTGAGGATCAATCTAAACCCTTCGCCTAAGGTCGGTTTGATCTGACGGCCGACGTTCATTTGAGGAGGCTATATAAGCAAGGCCCCTGACCCCCCTGAGGATCATTTCATCTCATTATTCTTCTCAAGAGCAAAAGCTAGGGTTTCAATTAGATGTAGAGAAGGAGAGAGATCCCTCTAGTTGTCTAGATCTAGTTCTTCTAGTTCTAGTTCATCTAGTTGTAATTAGAGGTGAGAGAGAGGAGGAGAGAGCTAGGAGGAGCCAGATCTGTTTGGAGCTAGTTCAACATTGTACCTTTGCAGCATCTAGTTCGGAGCAATCTCCAGGTTCTTCATTTATTATTTCTAAGTATCTTATTTCAGTTCTACTTTATTCTATTTACGGGATCTCCGCTCATATTGAGTGCTCTAGTTTAAATGTTGAATTAGAGTAGTAAGCAATATTGTAGACATGGTGTCTAGACTAGAGTTTACCTGAGTTTGCGTCCAATCTTATGGATAGTTGTGGTAGCCCCAGGGGTGATAGCTTTGTAAGGCCTTTGTAGCCCACCACGCTCGGGTTGGTGTTTTCGTAGAGCTTTTGGCAGCCTCTCCTGACTACCTTTTTCCCAGTCTTTGTCAAGAGTCGAGAAAGTACTGTTGCTCCAAAGTAACTAGAGTATCGTGGACCTTTGATTAGATATACCCCTTAGAAAACTCTAAAATCTCTCTACCCATTTGTCTTATCTATCCTCGGATGTTCTTAGTTCTTCTTTAAACACTTCATGTTCCCCGTGGAAATCGATACCCTTTTGGAATACTCCCGGGTGAAAGCTACAGCGGTATCCGTGCGCTTGCGGATTTATCTGTTTGCGTTAAGAAATACCAACATTGTTCTATAAATTTTAAATAGGCTATTCACCCCCCCCCCCCTCTCTAGCCATTTCTAGACCTTTCAAGTGGTATCAGAGCCGGTACACCGTTTCTTTGAGGCTTAACATCCCACGGTGTTAAAATGTCTCAAATCAACAACACCAAGAGGTCACCGAAGTTTGATGGCACCAATTATAGCTATTGTAAGGAATTGATGAATCAAGCAATGATGAAAGCTCAAGCAATAGTGATGAAGATGAAGAAGAGATGGCTCTATTTGTCAAGAAATTTGGCAAGTTCATGAAGAAGAAGAAGAAGAAGGGCTATAGAGCAAGAAGGAAGAAGAACACCTTTAAGAACAATGAGAAAGATAGAAGATGCTTCAAGTGCAATATCAAGGATCATCTCATTGTGTATTGTCCACATCATAGCGACAATGAAGATGACAAGAAGAGCAAGAAGAAGGACAAGAAAGAGAGCAAGATGACCTTCAAGAAGAAGAAGAAGGGAGGCTCATATGTTGTCACTTGGGATAGTGATGCTTCTACAAGTGATGATGATTCAAGTGGTGATGAGAAGAGATCAAGAAAGAAGAAGGCTCTTGCAAGTATTGCTATGAAGGACAAGATCTCTCTCTTTGACACTCCATCGGCATGCTTCATGGCTAAGTCCACTAAGGTACAATCCGATGATGAGTATGATTCAAGTGATGATGATGATGACAAACCCACTAAAGATGAACTAATTGACATGTTGGAAGATGCTAAGACTCATTTTGATATCAAGAGAAAGGAGTGCAAAGCATTGCGGAAATAGCTAGAAGCCTTCAAGTAATCCTTTAATGAGCTCAACCGCTCTTATGAGAGGCTAGAGGTAGCCCATGAGAAGCTTGGGAAGGCTCACTCTAAGCTTGAAAAAGCTCACTCATCTCTCGTGGAGCAAAAGGAGAAAGACCATGTCTCAACAAGTAATATGAGATCAACTTGTGACATAATAAATGAATCATTCTATGAACCCATCATCATCACTGCAACAAACCCTTCTTGTAGCACTTCTAACTCTACCTCTTCTACTAGTGATGGCTTCACTTGTGATGCTTCACTAATGGTTGAGAATGAGACCCTTAAGAAGGAGGTTGGTAAGATCACTATAGCCTTAGGCAATGCCTATGGTGGAGACACCCGCTTGCCTAAGCGCTTGGGTAGCCAAAGGTTCTCCCTTTGCAAAGAGGGATTGGGCTATACCCCCAAGAAAGGCAAGGCGGTCTTTGCACCTCCAAAGCCTTGCTTTATGAAAAGCAATGGTCGGTTTTGCAATAGTTGCAAGCAAGTGGGGCATGATGAGCAATATTGCAAACTAAATCAAAGCAAGATAAAATTTACAAGTGCATCTATTCACTTTGATTCTAGTTATGTGCTTACCAAGGGCAAGAAAGGTGTGATAGCTAAGTACATGGGTACACCCAATGAGAGATCAAAGAAGAAAGAAGAAAGCTATTTTGGTACCTAAGTCCTTAGTCACTAACTTTGGAGGACCCAAGGGAGTATGGGTACCTAAGAAGAATTGAATTGTTTTGTAGGTCAATTATAAAGCCGAGGGGAGGCATTGGGTGCTTGATAGTGGGTGCACTCAACATATGACTGGAGATTCAAGAATGTTCAACTCTATCAAGTCAAATAGTGGCAATGGGATTGATTCTATCACATTTGGTGACAATGGCAAAGGCAAGGTCAAAGGGCTTGGTAAGATTGCAATATCCAATGATATGAGCATATCCAATGTGTTGCTAGTAGAGAGCTTGAACTTCAACTTGCTATCCATAGCTCAACTATGTAATCTTGGTTTCAAAGGCATCTTTGGGGTTGATGATGTAGAGATCATAAGTGTAGATGGCTCTAATTTGATCTTCAAAGGCTTTAGATATGAGAATCTATACTTGGTTGATTTCAATGCTAGTGAAACTCAATTGTCAACTTGCTTGCTATCCAAATCTAGCATGGATTGGTTATGGCATAGAAGGCTTGGTCATGTTGGAATGAAGCAATTGAATAGACTTGTCAAGCATGATCTAGTTAGAGGCTTCAAAGATGTTGTCTTTGAGAAGGATAAGTTATGTAGTTCTTGTCAAGCCGGCAAACAAGTTGCAAACACTCACCCTAGTAAGAGCATGATGAGTACTTGCAAACCATTTGAGCTCTTGCACATGGACTTGTTTGGGCCAACCGCATATACAAGTATTGGAGGAAACAAATATGACTCTATGATAGTTGATGACTTCACTAGATATACATGGGTATTCTTTCTTAGTGACAAGAGCGACACATTTGATACATTCAAGACTTTTGTCAAGAGATACCAAAATGAATTTGAAATAACTATCAAGAAAGTGAGAACTGACAATGGTAGTGAGTTCAAGAATACAAGAGTTGATGAGCTATGTGATGAATATGGAATCAAACATCAATTCTCGGCCAAGTATAAACCTCAATCAAATGGGATTGTTGAGAGGAAGAATAGGACACTCAATGATATGGCAAGATCCATGCTTAGTGAATACAATGTGAGTGATTCTTTTTGGGTCGAAGCTATCAACACAGCTTACTATTATAGCAACCGACTCTATTACCACAAGATGCTTGAGAAGACTCTTTATGAGCTATTAAATGGAAGAAAGCCCAATATTGCATACTTTAGAGTGTTTGGTTGCAAATGCTATATTTTGAAGAAAGGTACAAGATGAGCAAATTTGAGAAGAAGTGTGATGAAGGCTTCCTACTTGGTTACTCAACTACAAGCAAAGCATATAGAGTATGGAATCTTACTCATGGCATAGTTGAGGAAGTACATGATGTGGAGTTTGATGAAACCAATGGATCTCAAGATAAAATTGACAATTATGATGATGTGAGAGGTGAACCATTAGGCCGAGGGAAGTGAATGACAAGCAAGACAATGACTATCAATTGTTCCCTCCATCCAATGAGCCAATCAATGACAATCAAGCTAGTTCATCCTCTTCAACACAAGATCAACAAGAGGATAGTTCATCATTTCAATCCAATGACCAACCAAGTACAAAAAATCAACTTCCAACTCTCCAACCTACATCTATTGCAAGGGATCATTCATTGGATCACATCATTGGTGATATCACAAGAGGTGTGCAAACAAGATCAAGATTGGCTTCATTTTGTGAACATTACTCCTTTGTATCATCTATTGAGCCAACCAAGATTGAAGAAGCTTTGCAAGATATTGATTGGGTGAATACTATGCATGAAGAGCTCAACAACTTCACTAGAAATCAAGTTTGGGAACTAGTTGAGAGACCAAAGAACCACAATGTTATTGGCACTAGATGGGTCTTTCGCAACAAACAAGATCAAGATGGCATAGTGGTGAGAAACAAAGCAAGACTAGTTGCACAAGGGTACACTCAATTAGAGGGTCTTGACTTTGGAGAAACTTATGCACCGATGGCAAGGCTAGAAGCAATAAGGATTCTATTGGCTTATTCTTGTTCTCACAACATCAAGCTCTATCAAATGGATGTGAAGAGTGCTTTTCTCAATGGGTACATCAATGAATTGGTATATGTTGAACAACCACCCGGTTTTGAAGATGACAAGAAACCCAACCATGTGTACAAGCTAAGAAAGGCATTGTATGGTTTGAAGCAAGCACCTAGAGCATGGTATGAGAGGTTGAGAGATTTTCTCCTCTCTAATGGATTCATCATGGGCAAGGTTGATACTACCATATTCACCAAGAAGATTGGAAAGGACTTGTTTGTGTTGCAAATCTATGTGGATGACATTATCTTTGGGTCAACCAATCAAGATTTTTGTGAAGAGTTTGGAAATATGATGGCCAATGAGTTTGAGATGTCTATGCTTGGTGAACTTAGTTACTTCCTTGGTCTTCAAGTCAAGCAAATGAAGAATGGAACATTGTAAGTCAAGGCAAGTATATCAAGGACATGCTCAAGAAGTTCAATCTAGATGAAGCAAAGTCAATTAGCACTCCAATGGGAACAAATGGAAACTTGGATAGTGATTCTAGTGGCAACATGGTAGATCAAAAGCTATATAGATCAATGATTGGTAGCCTAGTCTATGTGACCGCATCAAGACTGGATGTCATGTTTAGTGTATGCATGTGTGCAATATTTCAAGCATCTCCTAGAGAGAGTCATTTGAAAGCCACAAAGAGGATATTGAGATATTTGAAGCATACACCAAATGTTGGGTTGTGGTATCCTAAAGTATCAAATTTTGAGTTAATTGGATACTCCAACTAGGATTATGCGGGTTGCAAGATAGAAAGGAAGAGCACATCGGGCACTTGTCAATTGCTTGGAAGATCACTTGTCTCATGGTCATCAAAGAAGCAAAATAGTGTGGCACTCTCTACCGCTGAAGCCGAATACATTAGTGCGGGGAGTTCTTGTGCACAAATACTTTGGATGAAAGCTACTTTGAATGATTTTGGAGTCAAATTCAAGAGAAAGTGCCATTGCTATGTGACAATGAAAGTGCAATCAAGCTAACCAACAACCCGGTCCAACATGCAAGAACAAAGCACATTGATGTCCGCCACCATTTCATTAAAGATCATCAATTGAAAGGGGACATTTCAATAGAGAGTGTGGGCACCGAAGATCAATTGGCCGATATCTTTACCAAGCCACTAGATGAGAAAAGATTTTAAAAGCTAAGGAATGAGTTGAACATACTTGATTTCTCCAACATGAGTTGATGCACCCCCACACATATATGACATGCCTCTACTCCGACAAAGCAAGGTACAAGTTGATTGGAAAGCATTCATGCATACTTTGCTAGGACTTGTGTAGAGCATTTAGACATCACTCATGCTTCTAGGCTTTCATACAAAACAAATGATTTTGATGCTTATATGGTACCACTATTGCTTCCTTGACTTGATATGATCTAGTGGTAGCATATGACATGTTGATGTGCTTGCAATCCTAGTGTTTGATATGTGTCTATGAGCTTAAGTGTTTTATTCAACATAGGCAAGATAACCATCTTAGCATGTGTGAACAAGCTTGTCTATGGTTTAAACCGAATTAAATATCTTGGGCAAGTAGTCTAGTTCAAACCAAAGTTGAAAACATTCTTTCACCCTATCTCACACTAAGGGGAGTAAAACTTGAATATCTATAATTGGTCCCACCTTTTTGTGTCAATTAGATGACAAAGGGGGAGAAAATGCAAAGATATGCTAAGATTGACCAAATGGGGAGAAACAAAAGATAAAAGATATAGGGAGAAATTGAAAGAGAAAAATGACAAACGGGAGAAAATGAAAAATCAAGTTTGAAAAGAACACACAAGTAGGGGGAGCAAGCTCATGAACACTTTTGTTGCATTTGAATGTATGCACCCTCATATGTATTGTTGCACAAGTTCTTCAAATTCATATATTCATGCTTGTGTGGTGATTGCTAGTGATTCAAATTGAATGATGATTGATCAACTAGCATGTATAGGTGATAGATAGATACTATATTATCCTTGTTGCACTAATGCTTTCTTGTGAGTGTTAGTGGTGTTCAAGTGGCTTGTGAGTTTCAAGTGGTATCTAATCTATATCATGGTGCTAAGGGTGATTCTAATTCCGTACTCCGATGGTATCATGCTTCAAAGGTCTACTCTTAAAACCTTAGCATCATTTGGTAGCTATTTACTCTCCCACAACTTCAAATCCATGCATATGTGCAATAATTGAACCAAACCCATGAAGCACATATGTAGGGGGGAGCTAATAACTACCAAACCAAATTTGTGTGACTTGTCCAAATCTAAAATCTTTGATTAAAATGCTTGGACAAGCAACTCAAGTTCAAATTGATTATATTTCATATCTTTATGGAAAGGTTGTCATCAATTACCAAAAAGGGGGACATTGAAATCCTAGTGTTTGGTTTTGAGTAATTGATGAAACCTACCTAAGTGTACTAACCTTGCTATCTAAGTGCATATGATGAGATAGGTTGGTACATGCCATGTGATGGAGCAAATTGGATCAATGTGTGGATTGCAAGGCTCTAGCATGGAAGGATGAAAAGAAAAGGAAAATGGTGTCAAGGCAAAGGTGATATAGGAACCATTTTCGGTTTGGTGATCAAGACACCATAAACGGCTAGTTTGTGAGTATGGGCTATATATAGTGTTTTGGCCGGCCCTTTGGGGCCTCTCTTGCACACTTTCATCACTCATACATTTGTGCTAATTTGTGAGAGCCTCCACCACTCATCCTCTTGATACAATTGCAAATTTGATGAGAGATTGAGTGAACCAAGTGCATTGCTCTCTATTGATGTTTCTTAGAGCACACGAGTAAATTAATTATCCGCAAGCACATAGATAAACAATGATGTAGCACTTCACTGAGATAACCTAGTTTTAAATATCGAAGCCAAAGGAACGGTGTATGAGGATGACAGTCTATATTAACTTAACTCGTTTCACAATCAAGTATAGATAACTATTGATAAGAGGAGAAGGAACCAAGGACTTTCTAGTTCTGGTCACTAAGTAAGCTTTATCTTTTATGATCTTTAAGGATGATGACTTAAATAAGAGCAGAATACAGAATTCTCTCCAACTAAGCACCTATGTGTGTGTCAAACCTATTATGGGAAACGGACTACAGAGGAATCAACGTAGCTATAAGAGTCACCTACGCGAGCTACCGTTGTCCAGAAAATCAAGGGACAAATGCAAGTAAACTTAGTCTAGGCACTACGCCTACACTATGAATAACTACTTCAATCAAGTAATGACCAAGATCAAAGCACTCAGAACAGTTACAAACATAAAGAACAATAAGAGTAAATGCTTACTTGAACCAGAAGTCGAATACCAGGGTATCTTAGAATACAGATCCTATGCGAGAGGAATCTGATCCCAAAGAATACAACGATGAAAGAAGAACCCACAGGCCAGAACTCCTCCAAACTCTACTCTCCAACTCTAAATCTCTAATCTCTAAATAGAGCTAGATCTACATGGATCTAATCTCTCTTGAATTGCTGGCCTAGATCTACTAGATAGGAATTAGGCTTTCAGCTCTTTAGCTTCTGATCTGGCTTGGCTCTAGGGGGTACATGCCTCTATTTATAACCCGGAGGGATGCACGTCAGCCGTTGGATCAAACCGACTTAAGGTAGCGCTCAGATTAATCTTCAAAGGCGGTGGAGGAAGCTTCCAGAAGACAGTGGCCTAATGGGCCCAGGGGGTGCCGCCCGGCCCCACCTTGTGCCGGCCGGCCCCACCTTGTGGGGTATGGGGCCCTGCTTTGATTTGGTGTCTACGCGATCCTCCGTGAGTATTTTGGTAGGTGTTTCTCCTCGGGATTTATTTGATATCTTCTCTGATTTATTTCTCTTTTATCCTCTTTTCTAGAATAGTCCCTAGAAAATATTGAAACACCAAAACTCGTGAAATTTGTTAGATAAAGCCCTATATTTCTAGATTTTTTATTTGATTGATCCATTTATTCTATTTATAATTGTATTAAAAGTTGACGCTAACGACCGTCAACAAGCACTCCCACACTTAGGCTTTTACTCGTCTTGAGAAAAAGGATGGTTAAAATTAAATTTAAGACATCTTAAAGATAAACTTTACCATAATACTTTCCCAAGTCATTTGAAAAGAAATTTATAAGTGATTGGAGAATAGAATAGTTCGAATAAATTACCTTCTTCACTTAATCAAGTCTCTGGAGAGTTTGTAGAATTTTTAAAATAAATCATGTAAAAGATGTAAGAGAATACTCTGCCACTTCCTTAGATCAGAATACTTTAGTTGTAATTATTCTTCTTCTATTAAATCTTCCTATGTTGTCATCCTCTCCTTCTGAGAAGTATGGGTTTTTCCTTTTTTCAGAGGTACGTCAGACTTTTGTCCCTTTTTAATTCCTCTTTAGGGTGCTTCGAACTTTCGTCCATTTTTAATTCCTCTATTTTTTCTCCCATGCATCTTTTGGCATGGATTATTTTCACATATTTTTGCATAAGTCCCATACAACTCTTCTAAGGAGGATGATTCAACATATGAAATAAAATCATTATTTTATTCAAATTTAAATTCAGATCCTAGGAACATAGCAAAGTACTCAACTTGCAATCTTTCAAAGGTTTTTAAATTTAAAGAATGAATGTTCCAGAGACAAGATATCATGAATCAAGTTCTCATATCTTACTATATCTTAGTCTCAAATCATCTTAAGTAATCATATTTATTTTTAAATGAATTGTAACATGATTTGTGGGAAAAGTATTATGTAAGTTTATTCTTAAGCTATGAACTAAATTATCTTTTTAGCAATTCAAAATATTTTAGCATGTGGACTTCAATTAAAGTATAGAAAGAATATAATTTGTAAAGTGGATAACTCAAACCTGACCGTGGACGAAGTGCGACGGGGGATGTCGGTTCCACTTTGTCGGGTGCGATTTCTGTTTGATTCTCTCTCTGAATTGTAGTAACTTCCCGAGCTAGTTTTATTTTGCAGTCGTAGTGTGTCTCTCCCACACTTGTTTCTTTTCCTATATTCTTTTCTACACAACATGTGGAGACAAAAACACACATACCAAAAATATAGAGAGTAGAGTAGATACTAAAGACATTGAAATCAATAGGGCACTTTATTCATGATTAAGCAAACACTCTAAACAACTGAATTTAAAGAACTGAAAGTAAATTTTAACTAACACACTTTAACTTAAAAACGGTAAATTTAACTAAGGCGTGCCCTATTACATGGATAACTAAGTGTTGTTGTTATTGTGGTTTGGCAGGACTAAGGCTCTAAGATGACTATTGCTTCTTTCCAGTGCATTGATCTTCTTGATATTGTTTTCAACGAGCCTACTCATGGTGGTCATGGTCGAAGTCCTGAGCCTACTCTCTGACTGAGGAGAGTTGATAGAATTGGAGAGCGAATGGATCCTCTCCTCTAGCATAGCGATGGTGGTTCTGGAACGCTTAGGTGCATTGTTAAGCGCAAGAGCAGATCTCTTTGGTTCTGGTCTGGGCTTGGTGTAGCGGACTTGGCTCGAGGATGCGTGAATGCCTTCAAAGTATGGATGGGTCGACGTATACTTTGCACAAGTAACGTCCCCGAACTTGTTAAACTTGACAGACTTCAGCTTCTCGTTCTCCGCCGAGGGTAGCAGCTTGGTACCCTGGGGGACAGCAATCCATGGCCCTCGTGATGATTCTCCTAGCAACAATCTTGTTGGAGGTGAAGGTAACTCTTGGACATGGTAAGCTTGCTCATGGTACTGGCGTGGAGGTACTTCGGCTAGGTGCTTAGGTGGAACGGTGGCAAGAGGCTTGGGTTGAGCAAGGACGAGAGCTAGGGAGTCCTCCTTCTTGCCCTGGTTGACACCGCTGACGTTCATCTCCTTGTCGACCATGAGAACTATGAGCTATAGAGTTTAACTGGAGAGCTGAGGAGGCTTTGATGGGATGAGAATGAAGGAGGTATGGGTACATATTTATAGTGGCGTTCAGCGGCAGGTTCAAAATCTATTTAGGTAGGCAGACGTACGAACTAAAGAGAACTTCCGTTTAAACTGTCGCAATTGGGTAGATAAAGGAAAGGGGAGATCTCAGGGATTTGGAGTTATCCGAGAGGGGGAGATGGGGTGCCGGGCAGCACCCTATAGCGCCGGCTGGCCCCACCTGGCAGCCCCAGGCTTGCCCTTCCGTGGTGTGGTTCTACGGTCTGCGAAGATCTTGCTAGGTAAATTTTCCAATTTTAGTTCGATATGAAGAATAGTAATTGTATTTAAGGTAAAATACTAAAGTAAATCTCATCTACTACCTCAGGTGGTCTATAAGGTTCTAGAAAAAGTTTGAGACGGTGACCATTTACCTTGAATAACATACCTTCATGTGATTGTAGAGTCACCGCTCCATGTGATGATGTATTTACCACCGTGAATGGTCCTTCCCACTTGCTTCTTAGCTTTCCAAATCCAAATAATTTGACCCTAGAATTAAAAAGTAATACCTTATCTTTAGGTGCAAACTCCTTGATCCTCTTGTCATGCCATCTTTTGGTTCTTTCTTTATAGATCTTTGAATTGTGATAAGCTTTTTCTCTCCATTCTTCTAACTCTAGTGGTTGCATTTTTGTTTTCTCTCCAGCAGCTTCAAAATCCATATTCCAACGTTTGATAGCCCAGTGAGCCTTGTGCTCTAATTCTACCTATAAATGGCAAGTCTTCTCGTATACCAAGTGGTATGGTGACATGCTTAAGGGTGTCTTGTATGTAGTACGGTAGGCCCATAGTGCTTCGTGTAACCGATCTTTCCATACTTTCCCCATTTTATCTATTGTCTTCTGTAGAATATTTTTGATCTGCTTATTTGATGTTTTTGCTTAGCCACTTGTCTGAGGATGGTATGGAGTAGTGACATTGTGATGGATCCCGTGACTTGTTAGGTATAAGTGAAACCTCTTGTCCGTGAAATGTGTTCCTCCATCACTTATCACCATCCTTGGAGTTCCAAATCTTGGAAATATTATCTCTTCGAACATTTTTCTAGAATGTCTTGAATCAGCTGACTTGCATGGCATCGCTTCTACCCACTTGGATACATAGTCCACTGCCACCAAGATGTACTCGCAGTTCCTTGACTTCATGAATGGTCCCATGTAATCAATTCCCCAGACATCAAAGAGCTCTACCTGGAGGTTGGTGGTGAGTGGCATGACATCTCTTGAATTGATGTTCGTGTGCCTTTGACATGATCCACATCTCCGGATGAAATCTTTGGTGTCTTCATACATGGTTGGCCAAAAGAATCCATTCTGCCAAATTTTTGCATGAGTCCGGAATGCCCCATAATGCCCTCCATATGGTGCTGAATGGCATTTCTGAATAATCTGAATGCCTTCTTTCGCCGGTACACATCTTCTAAGCAAGCCATCTGCACAAACTCTGAAGAGGTATGGTGGATCCCATATGTGGAGATGACTTTCATATATAAGCCTTCTTTTATTCTCCCCTGGTGGTACATAACCTACAACCATAAAGTTGATAATTTTTGCATACCAAGGGTCTGATTTTGTTACCTTGAATAGCATGTCGTTCCTCAGTGATTCATTGATAGGTAGTTCCTGCGAATTCTCAAAATATATTCTAGACAAGTGATCAGCAACAGGATTTTCTACTACTTTTCTATCCTTTATTTCCAAATCAAATTCTTGGAGTAGAAGAATCCATCTTATTAATCGAGGTTTAACATCTTTCTTAGTGAGCAAATACTTTAAAGCAACATGATCAGTGTAAATAATTACTTTTGCTCCCACTAAGTAAGATCTAAATTTATCTATAGCATAAACAACAGCAAGGAGCTCTTTTTTAGTAGTTGCATAATTAAGTTGTGCCCCTATCATTGTTTTGCTAGCATAGGCAATTGCATGATACTTTTTATCTTTAGTTTGTCCCAAAACTACCCCCACAGCATAATCACTAGCATCACACATAATTTCAAAAGGTAAAGTCCAATCAGGGGGTTGAATGATTGGTGCAGAGATGAGCGCTTCTTTAAGGATATCAAAAGATTTTAAACATGTGTCATCAAATTCAAAAGGAGGATCCTTAGCTAGGAGACTAGTCAGTGGTCTAGCAATATGAGAAAAATCTTTTATAAAGCAACGATAAAAACCACAGTGACCAAGAAAGCTTCAGATTCCTTTTATGTTTACAGGTGGAGGTAGTTGTTCAATAACTTCTATTTTAGATTTGTCTACCTCTATACCTCTTTCTAACACTAAGTGTCCTAGCACTATTCCTTTTCTAACCATAAAATGACATTTTCCCAATTAAGGACTAGGTGTTTTTCTTCACATCTTTGCAAAACCTTATCTAAATTTTCAAGACAATCATCAAAAGTCTTTCCATAGAAAAAAAATCATCCATGAAAACTTCCATGATTTCTTCAATCATATCAGAAAATATAGACATCATACATCTTTGAAAAGAAGCAGGCGCATTACATAATCCAAAAGACATTCTATGATAAGCATAGGTTCCATATGGACATGTAAAAGTGGTTTTGCTTTGATCATCAGGATAAATAGGAATTTGGTCGTATCCCGAGTAACCATCAAGAAAACAAAAGAACGAATGGTTAGCCAAATGCTCTAACATTTCATCAATGAAGGGTAGCGGAAAGTGATCTTTCTTTGTGGCTTTATTTAATTTTCTATAATCTATGCACATATGCCAACCTGTGACAGATCTCTATGGAATTAATTCATTTCTTTCATTTCTAACAACGGTCATACCACCTTTCTTAGGAACGACTTGAACAGGACTTACCCACTCACTATGCGGCACAGGATAAATGATCCCAGCATGCAACAGCTTTAAGACCTCTTTCTTAACAATCTCCCTCATCGCATTATTGAGCCTACATTGGGGCTCTCTAGATGGTGCAATTTCTGGATTAGTTGGGATGCAATGGGTGCAAAGAATAGGGCTAATGCCTTTAAGATCTTGGAGTGAATATCCAAAAGCAGCATGATGCTTTTCTAAAACAGTTATTAGGCACAAAGGTTCTTCTTGAGATAGTTTATAACTTATGATTACTGGAGAATCTTGATCATTATTTAGAAAAACATATTTAAGACCAGAAGGCAAAGGTTTAAGTTCAATAAGGTCTTAGGTGGCTCTAGTAATTCATTGAGAGGTTCAAGATCGATGGGATCCTCATCCTCTTCTTCAATGAAGAACTAGGCATCATCTTCTAAGTCTGGTTCATTTAATTCTTCAAAATTTATAGCTTTAATTTTCTCTATTGGATCTGGAAAAAGAGGCAGCTCTTCCTTGGTTTTTAAAGAATGAATTATAGGTACGGAGAGCTTAAAACTTTTTCCTAATCTAATGTCTAGTTTTCCTATTTGGCTTTCTTGAATAAGTCTCCCTATTGGTAAGCCTATCAACACGTAAAATTCCCAAACATCAAAGATGTGGAAATTCAACAGGACTTGGACTCCATTAACATAAATAGGAAATGCACATATTACTCCTAAGCTAGGAATAATGTGGCCTGAAAGACTTTTTAGCATTTTAGTTGTAGGGATTAATGACATATCTTTCAAAAACCTTTCTGCAAACATAGCAGACATGATATTAATACTTACAACAGGATTATAAAGAGCATCAAAAGGATCTTTATCAATTTAACATTTAAGAGTGATAGAGGAAGAATTTAAACGAATAGGATCAAATGAGAGTTCTGATTCTTCTAACCACTCATCACTCAAAACAAAAATTAACTCTTTTATTGTCTCTTTAAAGAACTTTACCTCATCAGGATAAACATGATTTAAAGCTTTGGATTTATATCCTTGAGGTTTCATAATTACTTGATAGTTTGAGGTATTTCCATAATCATCAAAAAGTTCATCCTCAAATCAAGCATAAAATCAGGAAATGGAGCTATTTTCTTTTATTTTTCGAACAGTTCAGGTTCTATGCTAGCCAAAGGTTTAAAAGATTCACACAAAGGATTAGATTTAGCTAGCTGAGTTTCTACTTCTATCAACTCTTCTTTTTCAGTAGGAAGATTATTTAAGATTTTCATAAGAATTGTTTTAGCATATGTAGAAGTGATATGCATAAAAGATCCTCTTGCGGCCAAATTAAGACATTTTCTATTTTTTTCATTAAGGCCTAAAAAGAAATGTTGCAAAAGCATAGGTTCCGGCAAAGCAAGACAAGGTCCCGAATTCATAAAATTGTCAAAACGCTCCCAAGCCTTACCTAGCAACTTGTTATCTAATTGTTTAAAGCCTATTATTTCCAAACGAAGTTCAACGACTCTGTCGATAGGGAAAAAATTAAGACAAAAGTTAGAACATAACGTTTCTCAATCTCCTTGACTACTCCCAACATAACGCTTATACCAAAGTTTGGCTTTTCCTGTTAGTGAGAATAGAAAAAGCTTCCACCTTAACGTTTCATTACTCATGCCTTCAATGTGAAGACTTGAACAGGTCTCTTCAAAATCATTTAAATGGGAATAGGGATTTTCGATAGAATTGCCAGAAAAAGTGTTTTCCTGAACTAAGCGAATTAACTCTAGGTTTAGTTCATAGCCAGGTGATGTGATAGGTTTAGATGATTCTACTGGCTGCAAACTTAAACTCGATGGTGCTCCAAATTGATATAAAAGTTGAGGTGTGGATTCCATTTAAAAAGAAAAAAACAATAAAGTAAATAAAGCAAAGATAAAAGTATAATACAAGATTAAGCTAAACATAAAGTCAATCTCAAAAAAGAAACAACCGTTCCCCGACAATGGCGCCAGAAATGCTTGTTGATGTTTCTTAGAGCACACGGGTAAATTAATTATTCGTAAGCGCACAGATAAACAACGATGTAGCACTTCACTGAGATAACCCAGTTTTAAATATCGAACCCAAAGGAATGGTGTATGAGGATGACTAAGTCTATATTAACTTAACTCGTTTCACAATCAAGTATAGATAACTATTGATAAGAGAAGAAAGAACCAAGGACTTTCTTTTTTAGTCACTAGGTAATCTTTATCTTTTATGGTCTTTTAGGACGATGACTTAAATAAGAGCAGAAAACAGAGTTCTCTCTACTAAGCACCTATGTGTCTGTCAAACCTATTACAGGAAACGGACTACAGAGGAATCAATGTAGCTATAAGAGTCACCTATGCGAGCTACCATTGTCCATAAAATCAGGGGACAAATGCATGTAAACTTAGTCTAGGCACCACACCTACACTACGAATAACTACTTCAATCAAGTAATGACCAAGATCAAAGCACTCAGAAGAGTTACAAACATAAGAACAATAAGAGTAAATGTTTACTTGAACCAGAAGTCAAATACCAGGGTATCTCAGAATACAGATCCCGTGCGAGAGGAATCTGATCCCAAAGAATACAACGATGAAAGAAGAAACGACAGACTGGAACTCCTCCAAAACTCTACTCTACAACTCTAAATCTCTAATCTCTAAATAGAGCTAGATCTACATGGATCTAATCTCTCTTGAATTGTTGGCCTAGATCTACTAGATAGGAATTAGAGTTTTAGCTCTTTAGCTTCTGATCTGGCTTGGCTCCAGGGGGGTACAGGCCTCTATTTATAGCCCGGAGGGATGCACGTCAGTCGTTGGATCAAACCGACTTAAGGTAGGGCTCAGATTAATCTTCAAAGGTGGTGGAGGAAGCTTCCAGAAGACGGCGGCCTAGTGAGCCCAGGGGGTGCCGACCGGCCCCACCTTGTGCCGGTCGGCCCCACCTTGATATTTCTTATGACTATTGGATAAATCCGCAAGCGCACAGATTATACCGTTGTAGCACTTCACCTAGGAGTATTCCAAGGTATCGTAATTTATATTTTCCCAAGGGAAAGCTGGGCTAGAAATGATATTAGAGAGAGATCCTAGAGGGCTCCTTAACCTAGTACCAACTAGTATGGGTGTAAACGATATATGTGATAGGAAGGGTTGATGAATGAATAAGCCAAGGTAAATGATACTTAGAACGACTAGATAGTATAGCTAGGTGGAGGACAACGAGAGAGTAAAGGGACTCTGTGTAATTCACTCTACTTCAATATACTTAGCAAATTAATTAGTCTAAACACTATAGTTTGTCTCCTCAATACAAGTATGCTAAGCGAGGGATAGATCAGTAGGAGGAAAAACTCTACCGGACGCGCCCTCTTCTTTTGGGGGCCTTACTTTTTAAGAACTTGCCTAAAAACACGTGGTGGAATACAAAGACTAGACAAGGTTGTCACTCTCTTGCTAGCTACCACAAACAATCCGTGCAACAAGCGGTAACCAAGGATAAGGTGATGTATAAGCACCACTCTTACACACAACTTATTACTTTGACTACGATCTATAATCAAAGCACCCTATGACAGGCAATGATCGCATACGGAAAGGTTACAAGGATCACAGACTATTGATGTAAAGGCTAGTAATAAGCAAAAGCATATAACAATACTAAAGTAATGCTCAAAGTAAATACTAAGTAAAGTAGAGGAAAAAGTAATATATTGATAAAGATAAAGTCTTACAAAGAAGGAAAGATACAAGAGCTATACCAGACTTTCCAGAAGACGACTCCGGAAAATCCCGAGCGTAGCTCGACTCAACTCTAACTCCCACTCTAGACTAACTACTAGAACAATCTAAGGAATAGAGCTTGTAGGCTTCTTCACCATATGTAGAAAGGGGAGTATGAGCCTCTATTTATAGTGGGAGGTGGAGTAGGGGCTACTCCATCGCCACATCATCGATCTAGGAGGCTTCAAATTTCCACCCTTGGATCCAACCGCCTCTCAAACGACTTGGTGTGGATGGTTGTGATCTTCAGCATGTGTTAGTGTTGACACAAAAAGCGTCAGGATCTGTGAACACCTCGGGCTATTACCCAAAGCTCGGTATTCCAGAGGCGTGCCAGTCGATTTGACCAATCAATCGACAAGGATGATAACTAGAACAAAATTGAACGAGACGACAGCGATGCGCCCGGACATCAAGGCTCAGATTGATCAAAGATAGAACAAGATCCAATCCAGATAACGGCAATGCGCCCAGATGCTGGAATTGGGGCTTGATCAGGATAATTAGAGCAGAGTTGAACAAGGCAAACAACGATGCGCCCGGAATGCCAAATCTCAGAACTTGCAAGGATTTGATGGAGATCAAGGTGATGCAGCCCGTCGAAGCTTGAAGAATTCGTTGATAAACTATAACTAATGCAGTAAAGGTAAATTGCGATAAAAGGTAGAATAAGATAAAATTGGTTTGTTTTGAATTGGATTGATTGATTTTTTCATAGCCCTTGGGCACATATTTATACTCCCGCATGGAGAGTTGTACAAAGACACGACACGTATCCTTCCTAAAATAAACTCCTACTTTAAAGGAAACTGACTCGCGCAGGAGCCGGATAACAATATTTATTTCCTAAACAAACACACCTATTTTAAAGGAAGATAAATGACTCATGCAAGAGCCGGACTCAAACTACCATAATAACAATACTGGTAAAACACCAGTTTCCTTAATACTTTTCCTCGATGGAAGCTTTCCATTAGCAGATCCCTGCAACTTCCTTCTTTGGCCACCTGTAGTCTTCTGCTGCCACCAAGTGCTAAGTTACACCCATTGGCATCGGCAACACTTTCCCGATCGGCAATCGGCAACATTTCTGATTAGCGACCTTGCGCTGGTAACTTCACCAATCCCCTATCGGCAATCGGCAACCACCCTTCATCAGCAATCGGTAATGACCCCTCATCGGCAATCGGCAATGACTCTTCATCGGCCATCGGCAATGACTTCCTTGGCAATCAGCTTCAGCAAGACTTCACCAATTGACCTTTGTCGGCAAAGATCATCCAGTTTTCATTGGCAACGCACTTGGTCTTCCCGCAGCACTCTTCCATCATCAATATCGGCTCAAACTTTTCCTGATACAGATGGAGAATAGCCACTGACCAATCAAGCCCCAGCTCATTTGACACGTGTTGAAAAACGGTGTCAACAGTTAGTGAGTATGGCGGTTGGCAGGTGCTGAACCGACCTAGGGGGAGGTCGGCCGACCCCCCCCCCCTATGTCCTGTGGGCCATCCTTCACCTTCTAGATGTAGCCCCACTGGTCAGGGACCAAGTGGGGGGGCTTATGGGCCCAGGCAGAGGTCGGCCGACCCCCTTGGGGTCTCTGGCCCACCTTAGCCTTCCAGGTGCTGGTCCCACTTATCATTGGTGTTGGTTGTTTGTTCTGAGGTATTTGTCACGTTGATCTTCTTGGTGTGGGCCCATGGATCCATGTGCTTTGCATATGAGCCGTTGGGAGAAAGCACAAAGTGATCCAAGGGTTGGAATTCACTCTGAGGTGCTTCTCCTAGATCATGGCCAAGAGGGGAGAGCTAGTAGGCCCATAGGGAGGTCGGCCGACCCCCTATGTGGGTCCCACTGGCTCTCTTTTGCTCCATTTCTTCATTCCTGCATTCACATACTCAGGACATGTGGAACTTGTTATTTGATAAAGTATGCTCATGATGTGATTGTTTTATCCTTGAACCTGAGGTTGTTGACATCATTTTAGTTATGTAAAAGTGTATCATTGTTGGTGCCAATAGCTGGCCAAATAACTCGTTTTGACCGTGAAGCCTAACTTTGTAGTTCAAGCCAAAATCCCCCCTACTTGGGTCATGAAGACCGCGAGCGGCATACTAGTCGTGGGCAAGTACGACCTGAGCTACCTAGCATCATACTGTGGGTAGGATCAACTTGAATGACCTAACTATCCGTGAGTCGCTACTTATACTTATACATGGGGACCCGTAGTGCTACCCGAGCTATACTGAAGGTAACCCGTCAAAGTCACCCCGACGAGGGAGGCTTGGGTGTGATTGAGGAATAAACCTCCAGCTGGATAGGAATTCGATTCAAATCGTGGTCTCTCTCTGTCAGTGAGAAACTTGAAAGATCTTCCTCCCACTGTAGAAACTTGAACTCTAATAAGTAACCAAAAGATGGTTATATGGTTTACATGCCAAACATGATATGGTTACTATTGTGATGGTAATTCAGTGATTGCTCTAGATCAAGTGCTACTCTAGACTTGGTTAATGCTACTCAATCCTGATGCTAAAAGATGTTTTGAATCTTGAAAGACTTGAGTAACTTAGCAAAGCTCTTTTATGCAAAAGTTAAATCCACTTGATAAGCCTTGCATAATCCTTGAAGTGTCATATGGTTTTATATCTATCTCTCTATCGGGTAAGTCTAGCTAAGTACAATTGAGTACTTAGGGTTTCTTTACCCTTGTTGCAGATGGTATGGTCTATTCTGGCTATTGTCAGGCATGCCTCTATCCTGCATGTGATGATGAGTGAAGACCATGGGCAATGGTGGCGTCTAATGTGTCTCCTTATTGTTTTTGATGGGACTGTACTAAGTGTGGCACTGTATGTGGTTTAAAACTGTTTAATGGTATCAGATTCGACCTTTGCAGTTTCACGAGCGCGTGTGTGTCAGTTGCGCAGGCATGGTGCGCATGGCTGGTATGGATCCAGAGTGGTCACACATCATGGCACATGCGCTGGCACTGGACACACGGACGTGCCCAAGAGGGGTCGTTGTTGGCCTAGGGTTGACCGATGAGGACATCGGTCTCCTAAGGGCGTGAGGATGTAACACCCTAGCCTAGGACTTAATAGGATTAATAGGATACTCATACCAACAAATTGCAACTTCTTTTCCGGAAGCCCATCTGTAAAGAACTCAAAAGTTAAACGTGCTTGGCCTAGAGCAATTTCGGATGGGTGACCAATCGAGAAGTTATTCCCGGGGCGCACGAGTGAGGACAAAGAGTGTCGAAAAGACTAGTGTTGGTCTGTGAGGGCAATCTATATCCTAGGAAAGCTATCAGGCGTTAACGGGCTTGGCCTTGAGGAGGTGAGACGTTACAAATGCATTTCATCCTTTCATCCATCTAAGGGGAGAAATCGTGTCAAGTGTGAGATTTTTGCATCTCATTCCATTTCATTGCCAAAGATGGTGTATGGGTGAAAATTGGCATTAGTATTAATGCTATTGGTATCATGACATAAACATGCACACATTTTAGAGTGACTACATTTGTCTAGGGGGAGCTTTGCTAGATGTGTTGAGCCTTTACCTCTTCTGGAGGGTCTAGCGTCTTTTCAGCATTTTGAGCTTTGCTAGTGGTGTTGAGCCCTTTCTGCCTCATCTTGAGGGCTAGCTGTGTTTTACTTGTTGCATCGAGTCATTGCCCATTTCTTTGGGGACCAAGTTTTGGAGTTTTGCTCTTCTCAAATGACCCTGTTTTGGCTTTGTTAGCTTTTGGTCATTTGGAGAGTTTTTCTTTCATTGGCTCAAGCTGAAATGCTTTTGTGTTGACAATGCACTAGTCAAGGGGGAGATTGCGAACACAGGGTTTATAAGTACCCATGAAGTTCAGTTTTATGATGAGTGAATTGCCAACATGGAGCCATTTTAGGTTGAGCGTGTTCATCTAACTTTCTATGAAAGCAGGATGTGCATGTCTCTTGGCTTGTGTTGCATAGGTATTGAGCTCAGAGGTGGTAGTCAATGGTGAGGTGAAGGTCAAGCAGAGATGTACTATGCCAATGGATCGGGAGTAGTGAAGGGCAAATGTGAGGCTTGGATCGAGTGTGACACATGTCGAGTGTGGGAGATGCGTATGGAGTATGCTACTCGCGGAGCGGTTTGGAGGTTTGGGCCTCAAAACCACCGGCGGGCGGTTTTCGGGTTTGAGCCTCGAAACTTAGGCAGAGCTTCCGAGGAAGTGAGGATGACACATGGTGGAATCCTAGAGGTTGCGTCGAGGCAACGACAAGTCTAGGCAGGAAGCGTGGTCGTCCGATCAAGATGAAGAGAAGGTTCGGGAGGGTTGCGTCACAACGTCTTAGGGCTAGGTGATTCTCTCATGTATCAAGGGGCTATTTGGAAATGTCCAATAGACCCCGTTAAATAAGGATGAAGGGGTATCCTCATCCTTACCTCTTGCATTTGTCATTTCCTCCTCCCACCTATTGTTCTTAGGTTTTCCCTTCCCCTAGCTTTTCATGCTTGAGGTCCACGAATGAACCACCCATGTAACTTGAACTTGTGATCAGGAATGGAGGATGTAACCTCCTCGTGTCTTTCGGGATTCGCTTGGTGAATTGCTTGTGTTCGTGTTCTTCATGTTTTTACAATTCCTTTTCATGTTCTTCCCTAATCTCTCTCCATGCTCGATCTTTTTGTGATCCGCTTGTTGGAAAACGTGCTATGAACCCTTGTGAGGATTTCCATCAAAGGAATTTGTTTGTTTCGGGGTGAACACTTAGATTGGTCGCTTTCGTGTTTCTCTTCGGTTCATCTCGTTCTCTCAAATTTTGTTTAGCATCGAGATTTGTAAGGGAAGGAAAACCTTGATCTTCATGGATTAGACTCAAAGGTCCGGTGATTCTTGTGTGATCTGCGTAATTTTTCGGGGGCACCGGGCGCTACCGGATGCTCCCCCAAGCACCAGACGTCTCTAGTACGTGCTGTGTGCGCGTGAGTCACACTGAACGCTAGCACCGGATGCACTTGTCCCTGTGGTCTAGCGTCCGGTGTTGTGACTATTCCCGGGTTGTGTGCGGGCATCAGACGCTCGAGCGTCCGGTGGCTAAGCACCGGACACGTCCGGTGCTCCCTGAAGCTCTCTGGAATCACATTAGACACCATGCACCGAACGTATCTAGTGTGACTCTGTGCATGGGACGCGTCCGGTGCTATGGTAAACAACATTCGATGTTGTGCTGTGGCTCGATGTTTCACCCGTTTCTTTGTCGTTCGGACTCCGAGTCAAGTTATGCCTGTTGAGTTAGAATTTGTATTCATGCAGCAGACTTGATGAAGTACTATTGAGACCAGTTCTCATAAGTAATTTTGGGTGAGCTCTTGTCTTTTCTCTCTTGGGGTTGAGAGCTCCGCTTTTAGTGTCTCGATTCGAGTTCTCGGATTCCGGTAGATCCACTGTACCTCTTGGTCATCTCCAAGGGTATCCACCCATCTCTATGTCATGATCTTACCGCTCATGTGAGTTTGCTTCTTGGGGTGGGTTTTGGGAAGAGTGGTCCAAATATTTCCAAGAGAAATTTGAGGCTACCATTCACCTCCCCTCTGATCGTCGTTTTGGTCCTTCGTAGCAAGCATAAATCGACAAGCAAGGTAAGGGACCAAACTGAGACTGAATCGAAACCACCAAATTGATTCAAACCCAAATCGATTCCTTCTCTATATATACGATCAAAGAGAAAATCAGACATTGAACCAACGGAATTGGAGAAAGAATCAAATAGATCATCACATGAGGCAGGACCTCCAGCCGCCCATAGCGCTTACGATGCAGCATCCGCGATGCTTGGAAGGTCCGCTTGAGCCGCCGCCTTTACCCTCGCCGGTTAGGGAGCCCGTGCCGAGCACAAGTAGGTCCTACATGCGCGCCAACTAGGTGCGCCTCCATGTGGCTAGGCCTGGGTAGCCGCTGATTGGCTTGCTGACATCCACTTCTCGTAGAGGTAGGCGAGGCTGGCCACAACTCTCCACTTTGGCATTCGAAGTAGGGAGGGACGAGGAAACACAACCACCAACAATGAATAGGAAACAACATCTAGAGTGCGCAATGGCGGCGATGACTCGTGGAGAGGACATGCATAGGTCCACGGACCAGGATCTGGCAGCCTAGTTAGATCCTGGTGGCCCAATCCCCAATGACCGGATCTACTAGACCAGATCCGCTGGCTTGGATGCAGATCCAACTACTAGCAAGACTGCGCTCTCAAGCATCACTTGTTAGTTGTGGAAAAAAGAGATGGAGTCATAGAGTGAGGAGCGTCAAACGCTCCAAGGCATAGCTGGCCCCACCGACGTGGATCTCGTGGCCACTAGAGTTGATGCCGCTGTCAACCGACTTCACGATGCCTTGGATGCCATTGGAGAGCTTCAAGTTCACACCACTGCTGCCAGCCATGCACCCGCAGGAGAGGATGTCTTCAATGGAAAGAAAAAGAACTAGGCTCTCATGGTTGTGTGGGGTGAGTGAGGGGATGGGAAAGGGAAGGGGAAGGAGCACGCTCAACACAGGTGTTGTGATAGATTGATGGGGATGTGAAGGGGAAGAAGCGTGCTTGCCAGAGCATTGTGGACGAAGGGATAAGCTCCCAAATGTTTTTTTCTTTCTTTTTGACTTTGTTTATTGCTAGTGGTCCAATCTTATTTTTCTTTTGACTTTTACATAGAGTTCGATCCTCAATTATTTCTCGCGCTATCTTCTTACAAAATTTTGTTAGGACATCTATAACAACCTCTGGTTTAGGTGGCCAAAGTCTTGTATGTGGCAGCTGCTACCGTCATCCTATTCAAATGAGGTGAGACCCTGTGTTGTACCTATGTTTTGGGATTAATTTTGAAACAACATTTGTTTTGGGATCAAGGGATGTCATTTCCAATAAAAAAACAATATACAATATTGCTGATGCTACATGAATCATGAGAAATTATAATGGAACCAAAAAATATATCAAACTAAATTTATATAATTCCTTAATTGAATAATGTGACATTAGTCTTAATATTAACTTAGATTAAATATATTTTGGTTATAAAATAAAGTTTTCAAAATGAAACTTTATAAAAAAGTCAAATATAAATAAATAAATATCCAACACTCTTGTTCTCAATTCTTATTAATATTTTTTGGTATTTAACTGACACATTTGCTAGTATATTATGACATTGTTTAGTTCATCTCCAAATTTTGAAACTTTACAAGATTCCCGATCACGGAGTATTAAATATAGATAAAAAATATAACTAATTGCACAATTTATCTATAATTTTCGAGATAAATCTTTTATACCTAGTTACTCTATGGTCAAACAATAATTATCAAATAAAAACGAAAGTGCTAGGTGTTATTATTCTAAAAGTTTTTTGAATTAAAATTAAAATATAAATATCTTATCTCTATTATAATTAAATTTTTTTAAAAAAGTGGAAAACCTAGATCTCACCTGCTGACCCGACAGCCAGGTTTTTCATTTTTTTTTCACTCACGCTAGGCTTCCCACTCCCCTCACCCACCCGTCATCCTGCGCTCACATCCCCGCGCCCTCACCCCTGCCCCATCAACGCGCAATGCTCGGCCAGGGTTTGATTCCATCCCCACGCACCCGCTCCCACGTTTTCTCTCTTCGGAAAAAAACAAAGGTGATATCGGGGCGGGTGGGGAATGGCGGCCGCAGACGACGCAGGAGTAGGACACGGAGGGGGCGACGACACCTAGCGCTCGGTGCGATCGAGCGCATGGCGGTCGGCGACTCAAAACCCCCACGTGTGGCTCCCTTCCTCTCCCGCTCCATCCCGACCATGGCAGGATCCGTGAGGACGACAAGGCGACGACCACCAACGCCTCCACCGGCGGAAGCAGCTGCGTCACCCCTTTCGCGCTGCCGCCGCTGAGGGGCTGGAGCCAGATCCAGGGCCTCGCCCCGCTCGCGCTCGACGTCGTGACGGGCAGATCGGGGGGGGGGGGGGGGGGGGGGGGGTCACGTGGCAGACGACACGCGCGGCCCCGGCGTCGACGGTCAGCCGCCTAGAGGCGCGGAGGTCGACGGTTGCTTCGCAAGATTTGATCCGTGCGCAGCTGCCGTGGGGGGCATGCAGCAGACGACGCGCGCGTCCCCGGCATCGACGATGAGCCTCTGCGCGTCCCCGGCATCGACGATGAGCCGCCTGGAGGGCCGCCCGCGTCCCTATCCCTGACCGCCGACTGAGCACCTGAGCCAGCACGGAGGTGAGGACCTTGCATGCGGGAGGCCGAATCATTGGCTCCCCTGCTCCGCGGCATCCTGGCGGGGCGGTTCCAGCTCAAGCAGGGCACACGCGTGACAACGCGCAGAGGTGCGGGGTCATGGCCCCTCGGCGTCCCGGCGGGGCGTCCAAACTCAGGCGGCTCAGCATGGCGGCGCAAACGCACGGCGCCGCGAGAGGCCCCCAAGCACGTCGATGCAACGGTGTTGGCCGAGAAAGGTGTGTCATCATTCGACAGTTTAGCATCTCCCCCGTACAGTGGCGGATGCAGGATGGGAGATAAGGGGGGGGGGGGCCTAAAACAATGGAGATATTAATTTGCATCAAGATTTAATGGTGGTTTTAGGAAGGGCGGCCCTGGTGCAAGCGGTAGAGCTTTACCGCCTGTGACCAAGAGGTCCAGGGTTCGAGCCCCAGCCTCTGCACATTTGTGCGGGAAAGGCTGCGGGCTATTTCCCTTCCCCAGACCCCGCGGTGCGGGAGCTTTTTTATTTAATGGTGGTTTTAAGCTTTTGCTACAGTGATTTTAGTGGTGATTATGTGCTTTAGGGGGGGCTAGAGCCCACCCAGCCCCCCTTTAGATCCGCCACTGCCCCCGTACTTGGTTAGTGATGTGATGGTGCTCTCTACTAGGTGTTTGTTGAATTTCCTGTGACTAAAAAAGGTGTGCCCAGATTGCAGTTATTCACTGGCAAATTGAATTATCATATTGTAGCCTACCTGTATGGTGATGTAGCCTATAACAGATTGTAGTCTATTTAAAAAAGTTTAATCAGGTTTGATACTTACCCATAAACAACATGTTGTTTTGCACTCTGATGTACGTCAGGTGATGTAGTTTCTTCTATTTGTTCTCTGAATGATAGCTCTACAGTTTTGGTCGACACTTTCATCACCACAAGCAAGCAAGCAGCTATCATCTCTCTGCATCCAAACACTTGAAATGGCAGCTTGTGATCTGCTACAGTATGCAGTCTCGTCAAGCTATATAGTATTGTATAATTGCTAATGGTTTGTGAATTGATAGCACGTAATTGTCGCAACTCTTGTTAATTTTGACAGAGCAACAAGACAACGCCAATTTTAGTGCCTGAATCTTCAGTTTCAAACTCTTTTGGCATGAATCTTAATCTATCTCACTTTTTACTTTATTTTAAAAAAAATTGTATTTTTGTTTTTACCCTAGCGTTAGCATTTTCAAGATAAGAGCCCCTGGTCCTTGGGACTGCCATCAGCCAGATCAGAGAGGGGATCAACAAACAGCCTAGAATAGACAAAAAAACGAGAATTGGAAGGAATGGTTTCCCAACGATGATTTCGTTTTTCATATTTGTTGTTAAAATGGGTATCCTACAAAATTTATTAAGTTCATGGTTATTGAGATTCATTAAAGTATAGGTATCCAATTTTTCCACTTTTCTTATTTTATTTTTTTAGTTTCTTATTTTGAAGTCTATCAATATCTTGTAACGCACAATAATGTATGGTCTTATTTCATTAGTTTGTGAATTTGTTTTTTTATCGGTTTTCTTAATTTTTATTTTTATGGTTTGTATTAGTCTTATGGTTTATTTTTTCTAGACGTCACCGTAGCCTAGGCCCAACAGGTCAACTGCCTCAGCACGGCGGCACTCAGCAGCTCGGCTGCCTCGGTTGTCCAATTGGAGATCCAAAGGTAACGCAAATCAATCCCTATTCAATTCTGGTTAAGTTTTTTACACATCGAATTTGTATGGTAAAAATGCAAAATCATTCAGGCTCATCTTGGAGTTCAAATGGTGCATGATCTTCTCTGAGCCTGGTAAGCCTCTTTTCACCAAAACATATGAAGGATTTCTATCTATATGCTACGGTTGCAATAGAGTACAGATAACATGTCTAGCGCCTGAGTATAACAGTCAAGAATTTCTTTTTTTGTTACTGTCATATGAAGGATTTCTATTAGAGTACAAATAACATGTCTAGCGCCTGGGTATAACAGTCAAGAATTTCTTTTTTTTGTTACTGTTGTATTACAGGTTATACGCTTGTGCCCCAAATCATACTAGCATCTGATATATGTTGTGATGGAGTTTCTTGCTACCTACTAGGATGCTTGATTTTGATTAACTCATTATTATACTGGGTACAGACATGTGGTTTCTATATGATATTTGTAAAATGCAATGCTCTGAACTCCAATTCATTGGTATGTGTAACAGGAATGGCAACCGCATTTTAGATCCTCAGTTTGTCACTCTGCATTTTAGGTCCTCACTTTATCACTAAGGAAAAAATATACAAAGCTTGAATAGAGGTAATAGAGTATTGGCCCTTTTCATGAGTTCTTTCAACAACAGATTTATGGTACATGGTTCAAAACTTGAGAGTTATCGCTACATTCAGTTTGTTCAATTGTTGATTCTTGTTCATTGGCAGTAGAGTGTATTGTGCTCACTGATGGTGTTATGGATAGTTGTTTTAAGCTGCACAAGAAACTTGAATTCTTAGGCCAGTCTCAATGGGGTTTCATGGAGAGTTTCATGCACATTAAATAGGGTGCCACGTCAGCAGATTTGTACTTTTTGCATGAAACGATGAGGAGAGAGAGGGAGAAGGTTTCATGGTGATGAAACTATACAGCGTTGTTTCCAAAACGTTGGAAACCGTGTGAAACCCCCATTGAGAGCCTTTCTTAGTTTCATAGGATGCATACAAAGCAAATGTATGGTGGAGATGAGAGAGAAAAAAGAGAGAGACATTGGTAACCGCATGAAACTATGCAATGAAACTATGCAATGAGAGAGAGACTCATTTCATGTTAAGTTTCATACCACTAGGAAAGCGGGCAGTGCAACACTGCATTGAGACTGGCCTTATGGTTATTTTACTATGTAGCTCACCTCGGTAATTTATTGAGTGTAAACTATAATGTTAACTATCACTAGCTTGCAGTTTAGACAAGCTGCTAATCTATCGTTTTTGAATGGGAACTGCCAGGATAGAATCCTCTTTATGACAGGTTAGGCAACTCAAGCAACATTTTCGTAGTGATCTTATACTTATGCTGAAATGTAGGTACCTTTATTGGTTGCTAGCTGCTAAGGAAAAACCCTCAATTTGCAGCAGGATAAAATGGTTGTCACGGAATTCTAACTTACTGTTACAGGTGTGTTTTGCCTAGAAACTTTTTTTCGTTTTCTTTTTGGCAAACAAGATTGGGGGTGTGTACACCATGTGTCCATGTCTTTCCTATACCTTCTTGAAACTATAAAGCCATGATTCGCCTGCTTCTTCTCAGGCTCTAAAATGTATGTTTTGAAAATAGACATTTACTATATCATTTAACCCCTTTACTAATTTACTAATGCAATACTCTTGTGATAATGTTTGTATATTAGTCTTTATGAATTGCAATACTTTGGTAGTCCTTGTTGTCATAATAATATGCCTACATTTATCTTGAATTTTCAATCACATATTTATGTTTTGCCTACATTTATCCTTGTTGCTCTTCATGAACTACCTTGGCCATTAAAACTTCAAGATCCTCAACAAGGACAAGGAGCAACAACCATGGATATGGCCTCACGACTGTTGTATACTGCAGGGTTGCATGCCATGCTCGTTCTCTAATAATAGGCAAGAGCTCGAGGATGACTTCTCATCAATCCTTCTTGAAGGAGACCCTTGTTGCAGGAAGTGAGAGGTTCAATTTCAGGTCAAGGCCGTAGAGCTCTTACTATTACTGTGGTTCATCCTTTGTTGTATGTCCTGTCTGCATCCATCAAACATTGAGTCAGCTGACTAATACACACTTCACAATAGATTTCTACTGTTACAATGGTTAGAGGCCTAGATACGGATAACAATAGGACTTACTGTTTTGCACGTCGACGAGGCATTACATGCGAGTGGTGATATGACAGTAATAGGAAATGCCCTGGAAGGAGAGGACTCTTTTGATTTGTTGAGAGATGGTGTATGCATCATAACTGAGTGTCAATTCGCATTGTGTATGTTTGCAAGGATTCTAACTTCATCAACTGATGAATTGTTCAATGTATTAGTGCACGCTAAAATTATGTTGTGCATGTAATAGGAAGACATTGAGGTCTCTCATGGTCAGACTATGAGACTCAGAGAGTCCATTAGACTTTGTAATAATTTTAGACTGATGCCTTTCTTTAAAGAGATCCAAACCCAATTTTTATCAATCATCTAAAAATAACTTAACAAAAAGACATTTAATGATAATTTCTTTCATATGAAAGTTTGTTTGTGGGGACGACGACTATGATCGCTGCCGTCATCGCTGGTGTACGAGCGAGGGTGTGTACTTAGGTATAGTTGCGTGGGAGGGAAGATATTTCAACAATTTTTGTTCTATATGATTTTTTTTATAAAATGAGATTGAGTTCTTATTTTTTTACAAAAGTACATCTGTCTTTTTAAGCTTGCATTGCTTTAAATTTTTTTTGGAGCCACATCATTATGCTTTTGACTGAATCTTAATGAAATACTTCAAATTCGATAGAATTAACTTTGGATTTAATACAACCTGTAACGTTAGCAGGGACAAATATACTAGTATAGTAGAGGTTAGAAACGGTGAGAAACGAAAATTATTTTGTGATTTAGAACAACAAGAAGAAGAAAAGGCAGACATACTCCCTTCGTTCCAAAAAAAAGGTCGTTATGGGATATGTGCCGGTTAATCTTTTTCAACTTTGACTAAGTTGGTAGAAAATACGTGTAATATTTATATCTTCAAATAAATTTATTAAAAAATTAGACTTAAATATCTTTTTGATGATACTAATTATTTAACATAATTATTTATATATTTTAATATATAATTACCGATATTTTGAAAACGTTTCTTCTTGACAAGCGAGAACGACGTCTATTTAGAATTTAGAACGACGTCTATTATTTAGGAACTGAGAGAGTACATATTTTCAAGAGATGGACCCCACTTCCCTTCCTTCCTTCTCGTCCTCTTCTTCAGTCGTCCCCCGGTCCCAGTCCCCACCAACGTCGCAGCCGGAGGGGAGAGGACGGAGGGCAATGCCGTGCTGCCAGACGGTGCTCAGTGCCGCCGCCGCCGCCGCCGCCGCCAGCAGCACGCCGTCATGGCTCCATCGGCTGCACGCCAAAGGGGGGCTCTCCTTCCCCTCCCACCTTAACATCGACGACCTCCTCTACGGGGGCCGACAGGCCCGAACTCCCCAGCCTCTGCCGCCTTCGTCCTCCAATCACCACAACGATCTCGTTGTTGTTGTCAGGGAGCCTCCTACGAAGGCCGCCGCTAAGCCCAAGCAGCAGCCGCCGCCGACGCAGCGCCCGCCCCGCAATCCTTCGCGACCAAACCCTAGCTCTAGCAATTCCCCGCAGCCGCCGCAACCACAGCTTCAGCTCGCTGCCGTGATCTCCGACGTCTTCGCGCTCCCATCCTCGGCCCCGCCGGGCACCCCGCCTCCCAAAGCTTTCCGCAAGCAGTCCCGACCCCGCCCGAGAGCTGACGAGGACCAGCCGATCCCTGCCCTTCCTGCACAGCGTCCGCACAAGGACAAGAAGGACAAGATCGCCAAGGCCAAGAAGCGCCGCCGGGCGGAGCGCACCGGGGATGCCGACGGTGAGAGGTGCAGCCGGACCGATGTCACCGTCATAGATACCAGCATCGATGGCTGGAAGGCCGCCAAGCTGCTTATTCGCCGGGGAGACGTCTGGAAGGTCCGTGACAAGAAGCCTTCCGCGGTATCTGAACTGGAGGATGCCATTGCCAAGGGCAAGAGGAGGGCTGGCCTTGTCTCCAAGCTGCAGAGAGACAAAGAGAAGGAGAAGCAGAAGGACAAAGAAGCAATCGCATCAGTGAGTAATCATGCCAATTCTCTGTAATATTAACGACTTTGCTCTGCTTTACCTACATCTTGTGGTGACAAAGGAAAGTGATGTGGGGTTTTTTTCTTGATCTTCTTGCGATAGTATTGTGGTGATAACTTGAGCCGTATAGCCTGATGAACTGATGACGTTCTAGATAGGCACCTGTGAGAAATGATTTTGCCCAAGCACACACTTGATCGATGTCTAACTGAACCAAGAAAGCTCGACAAGCTGATGCAATTACAAAGATTCACAAGAACCCAAAAAGAAAAATTCTTATTCTCAAGGGGGCAACTATGGCACAGCCCCAAGAATGTGAGCACTTGGCTTCTCTATTTTCTGAGTTCCATTTTTGTTGGGGTTTGAGGAAAGGCGGAGCAAATGCTATTTTTACTTAGAACATCCCTCCTAGTTGGGCTTTGCTTGGTTTACTTTGCCCTGTCTGAAATTTGTGAGCCTGAACATACATCAAAATATTCGTAGATCTTTATCTTTCTACGTAGCTGCAAATGAGGATCCATGTATTGCATTGAAAGGTATACTTAATAATTGTTACATAACTATGCATGGTTGAGCTCAAGAGTGCCATGGCTCCTTCCCTGACTGAGCTTGAAGCACCATGGCTCCCCTCCTCGCAAAGTTGTAGGTGTGCGGAATCCCTCTCGTTTTTCCACGCCCAACCTCTCTTTTCCTCCCGCGCACGGCTTTTCCTTCCATGCACGTCGCCTTTTCACGCATGCGGCGTCCATCCTATGCCTTGGCGAGTGGCGACGCCATAGGCACGGAAGCCATGGCGAGCCTGCCTCAATTGGAAAATTGCCCAGACGCCTAGGTGACGCCTTACAAACCTTGTCCAAGAGTTTCGGAAACCTGGCACGATTGAGAAAAGCTCCCTCTAGCAACTCCTTATCCCAACTCAATCTTTTTGCACTTGGGAAACTGTTCTAGATGCGCGGAAAAATACACGTGCTTTCACAACATGGATTGGCGTGGCACGACTTCTCCCAGGCTTCTTCCTTCTAATGCCAAATAGTGGCCGCCGCTGCCCCCATCTGGTTGCCGTCACCCCCGAGGTTCTTCCTGGCATGCCCTAGCCAAGCCTGGAGGCCTCTGGCTGCCCCTAGCCACTACTGACCAGCTGTAGCCACTACTTGATGGGCTATTGCGGCCGCTGGCCTGGATTGCATGGCTGTGACCGGTTGGGGGTGGCTGTGACTGGCTGGGAGGGTGCTGGGGTGGCTGCGGCACCCAAGAACGAGAAGAGTTTCCTCCCAATTTAAAGGTGGAAGAAGAATAACGTGGGGAGAATAAGGAGAAAAGACAGGGTCTCCAATACAAATGTACGAGAGAAAGTATAAAAGTGGCTGGGATGATTTGGAAATAGTTGACGGCAATGTTTTCAGGTCGTCTAGTCGAACCTAGTCGCCATGGGACCGACTAGATGACTAATCGCGATTAGTCGTCGACCAGGCCGATTAGTCAAGGCTAGTCGACCCTGGTCGTCCATCTAGTCGTCCGTGTATATTAGGACATATACCTACGTTGTATACTATATAATATACACAATCAAGCAAGTATGAAGACTACATTAATGTTTAGCTAGTGACTTAGTTGTGGGAGTTGTTTTCTTCTCTTTTATGCACTGTACATAGGTCCATATTCCTATCCCGAACTCCATTTCTTTGCTGCCTTGCTGCTGGACAGTGCAGAAAAGACACGTCCGCCACTTAAACATGCCAAGCTGCAAGTCCAGTAGCCCAACTACAAGCCCAGTAGCACACATGTCCGCTTAATTAAACAGGCCCAAAAAAACAGAGCAACCAAACTAGTCGTCCCTGTCCTAGTTGGATGATTAATTGGACGACCAGCTTTCTGGTTGAGCTAATCGTGTCGGTCCTCCCAAAGTTCAAAAAAGCGGTATTAAGCGGCTGCTAAGCGCGCTGAAGCGCTACGCGGGAGGTCTCCGCTTCGCTTCGGGCCATAAGCGGTGCCAGGATCTGAGAGGGGGAGCAGGGAGCCGGGGAAGGGAGTGGCCGAGCAGGGAGTTGCGGGCGGTTGCACCGCCTTGTTGCAGCAGCGGCTGCCGGCTTCGCTGCCTGCGTGCGACTTGAAGCGCATCGGCCGGGGCTACGCGCCGCCGATGGGGTGTGGAGGAGCTGGAGGCGCGCACACAGGGTCGCCGACTGGAGGAGTGGGAGGTGGGAGGGAGAGCCAGCGTGCCACTGATGGCAGGCTGACGCGGAACCTGGGAGCACCCCGCAGTCATTGAGACTCAGAGCCGGAGCGGTGCCACCGTTGCTTGCTTTCCGAGACTCGGAGCCATAGCGGCGCCACCGTTGCTTGCTTTCCGAGCACAAGTGGGGGAGGGAGCGGATACTCACACAGGAGAGCCCTGTGGGCTGTGGCATGTGCCTGTGCCGTGTGCCCTAAGGCCTCTGCCCTCTGCTGTGATGGGCCGATGGAGACCAATGGCCCAATCCCAAAACAAAAGCCAACCACTCCACACTCTAACAGTGGCCAGATGGCCCTGTCTTTAGCCTATTACATGAATACAATTAGCTAATGTGTGTGCTACTTCTCAGGTTGTCAGCCTGTCAGCCTATCACATGAATCTAATTTGCTATAGTACAAAACGCTTAAGCAACGCTTAGGACGCTTAAGCCTGCTTAAGCGCTAAGCGGTGGGTCACCGCTCGCTTAGCGCTTAGCACTTTTTTGAACTTTGGGTCCTCCTAATCGAACACCAGGGACCGATTAGGACGAGTAATCGTGATTAATCGCGATTAATTGGACGACTTGAACATTGGGTCAAAGTTCCCAATCCAAAACTACCTTCTAGCTTTTAGGAGCGAGATACTGTAAATGGTTAGAGAAGCCAACAAATTTCTCCCTACTTTTTTTTGGCGACTTGGTAAACTCATTGATTTAGCAATTCAGTTTTTGGGTACTATTTGAGATGCTCTAAGAAAGGTCAAGATTATATGTTCTGTTCATATCTTTTCTTTTTGAATAATTTTTTTCGAAAGGATTCTTTTTGAATAATTGGAGTTCCTAGTTTTATTGGTATGGAGACCATCGCAGCACTTTGTTTCCGCTTCAGAATTTTTGCCTGTTCAACTGCAACCTGAGCATTCACTCTTGATCTCTCTGTCCAAACATGTCCCCCTGGAAGCACAAAACAATATGCAATTACATAATAAACTCTATGGGGGCAGAACATTATATAATCACTGGTGCACTACCTGGCTGTGGATTCAAAATCAGTCCCTAAACATTTCAGCAATAAACTAACACACATTAGAAACTACAATACAGCTATAAATAAAATAATGAATTTTCTCATCCTCTGTAGAAAACAATCAAGTGATATCAGATACTTCCCTTGTTTTAGTAAGATTATGTAGTAGATAAGCCCTGCTGCATGTTATCAGTAGTAGTAGTAAGCTAAGCTAGTGTGTGACCCTTGGTCTGCCCTGGACTAGTACGATAGTGTCCTTGGCAGCCAGGTCTGTACCTTTCTATTTTATTCCCTGAAATGTGCTCTAGTAGCAACTTGTATTCCAAGACTATCTTAAGTATATAACAAGGAACCAGGCCAAGGTGACTCTTTGCCTTCGGCTTACTATTCCAGTATTGCCAAGACCAACAGATTATCCCTGGCAAACAGTTTATTATTAGCAATTTGCTAAAGAAAAGTGTGAATTCTTACAGGCATTCAATTTTTGTAATGCTGTAACATAAACAAGTCCCAATCTATAAAAGAAATTACCACACATTTTATGTTTTGCTAAGGGAAAATGTCTACTTAACGCCCAACCTATCCAGCGTGGTCTACTTCACCCCCTCAGTTATGAAACAGTCTAATCTATTCTCTGAACATTCCAAAACCGATTAAATTATCCCCTAGGTGGTTTTGGACGGTGGTTTTGCTATAGTAACGGTGGTTTTTCTATGGTGACAGTGGTTTGTCTTTTCTTTTTTATTTGTTTTGGCTAAATCTTTGAAAAATCAAAGTAAATCACAGAAAAATCATAAAATGGAAAATCCAATTTTGTTGGACTCCACATCAGTAGATCTACATAGTGAACATATAATGTTGTATGTTTTAGTACAAGGTTTTTGCTGTAGCTTTAGATTAATTGGAAAATCCAATTTTGTCTCTAGAATAAATCATAGCTACAGCTTCTGTGGTCCAATTATGGTAAAATTATGGTGAATTAATTATTGTATGCTTGAACTATAGTAAAAGTTTCATACTCTTTGGACCATATAGTTATATATAAAACATAGATTTAACAAGCATGGCATTAGTTTTTTCTATATTAAATCTTTCTTTATCTATAACTAAGTTTTACATGGTGCAATGACTATGAAATTTTTACTATACTTCAAGCATACAATAATTTTCGCACCATAAAAATTCACCACAATTGGATCATAGAAGCTGCCGACAAAATTGGATTTGTCAATTAATCTAAAGCTACAACAAATACTTTGTACTAAAACATACCATATTATATATTCACTGTGTAGATCTACTAATGTGGAGTCCAACAAAATTAGATTTTCATTTTATGATTTTTCTGTGATTTACTATGATTTTTTAAAGATTCAGCTGAAACAAATAAAAAGAAAAAGACAAAACCACTATCACTGTAGCAAAACCACGGTTACTGTAGCAAAAGCACGTCCAAAACCGCCTGGAGGGTTAATTTGACCAGTTTTGGAAAATTTAGGGGTAAAATAGACGGTTTTATAGTTGAGGGGGTGAAGTAGACCACGCTAGATAGGTGAGGGAATTAAGTGGGCGTTTTCCTATTGCTAAGCTTCACAAATTTGTTTTTCCTATTTTTCATCCTTTGAATTGAGGCATACCTGATCAATTTCCTGTATTAAAAAGTACTGCAATTGGTGAATTCAGTTGGGTGAAATCTTTTTTCTTTTTGGTATTGCCACTGCGGTGTCTGTGTTATCATGCAGGGATCAACTGTTTTGAGGATTCACACATACATAAAAGCATGCACAACAGCCACACCATGTATACCATAGTAGTCTTGCTATGTGCTAAAAATATATCATCTTCTTACAAAATGCTGTGATTAGTGCTGAGGGTATGGAAGGAGATCACACTGATCAGAATTGTTATTATGGGGGCAACATCATGTAGCTTCTATCCTTAGATAAAGCTGTTGGCTTCAGGATGAGCATCAGAGCATGTACATAGTTATGAAGATCACTTATTTTGGTTTCGGTCCTAAAGTTGCAATTTATATGGTGTTTTGAGTTGTGACTGAGTAACCATGATGTGCTGTTACCCTATTTCATATAGCAGATAAAAAAGGGGAAAAGTGGAAAACTACTGTGCTATGTTGTTATAGCATTTGTTCACAAATTGAACAACACTACCATTTGATGTGCAGATTTCAAGGGAAAAGTGACTGGGTATAGTTTAGTAGTATGACCAGTTGGTCTATGAGAGTTCTCCTTAAGGGTAATAGATTAGACAATCCTATTGAGTACAACAAGTTGAATAATTTAATCACCATATTACTACTAATAATAATAAAATGGAACCACCTACAACATCCTGTATTCTTGGTTTGCCAGACAATGCCTCACTTATACCAATGCCCAGTGTTGCCTTGCTAACTGTCATGTTTGTCATTGCATTGAATATTTTAAAACTTTGATTATTGATATCGTGATGATTGTTTACGTTGAACATGTGAAATGATATGCATATAATTTGTTTCAAATCTTAGGTTGATCATGTTATAACCTTACTGGGTTTTATATTTACCTTATATGCATATAATTTGTTTCAAATCTTAGGTTGATCATGTTATAACCTTACTGGGTTTTATATTTACCTCACCAAGATTTTAGAGTTTAGTGATTAAAGTGCATTTGTAGACCATGTTGATGTCCAAATTGCTCTTTTGTGACCAAAGAACATATCAACATCTATATAGCAACAGTAATGCCAAACTGATCATCATCATTTTGAGTGCAATCCATAGCCTATTTCACTAAAGCTTCACGTGGTTTGTGCTTACTCCAGGGAAACACTCATGCTGGTAGTGGAGATGTGACGAAGAATCAGGTGGTCCTATTCAAACCCCAAAAAGGTAAACCTGATGAATTGCTGTTCCATCCAAATTAAATAACTGATGCCATTTTCAGAGATGCTAAGGAATTTTCTTCTATATAAACATTGCAGATCTTAGTTGTTCTGCACTAGAACCAGAAGGCCAGAGTGCATGATTTTTTCATTTGCAGACAACATAGAGCAAGAAAAATCAGTCGGACAACCCTATAGTTGACTTGAGAAGGAATTGAGGATAAGCCACATAGAGAAGGATGCCATTACATTGCAATTAACATTCTGTTTGATTATTGTCCTACTGATGTTTTGGTGTCTTAAATGGACCATGTTAGAAGTTCAAAAAATCCCAACTGGGAATAACTGGCCTTTTGGAGCCATGAAGATATCATGTTTGTGGATGTACCCTCGCGTGGCCACCTAATTGTTACCTTTGTTTCTTCCTTTTTTGTAGAAAAAGGTCAAAGCCATCTAAATGTTATTTCGGCAATTGTTGGAGTTGATGGGGGTCATTTTCGTTTGGTCAATTTGGCCAGTCGGTCATGTACTGCAAACTCAATTGGGTACTGTAAATGTTATGTTGATAATGGCACCTCAGTTGCTGTGCATGTTGGGTTGGTATCGTGTTGGCATTATTTAAGTGTTCCGTGGAAAGCTTCAATAATGGTAAATGATGTTGCCGTGGTTCAATTTTTTTCCCTTCAAATGTGTAGTTTTCTTGTTGATGCAGTATGAACCACAGCTAGTCTTTTCTTCAAAATTATTTTTTGTCCATCATAAAACATATTGCTATGCTTAGTTTTTTTAAAAATATTTTTTTTGTCTAATCATTGTGTGTTTTTTCTCCATTATATACATATTACATCTCTTTATGTTTGGTTCTTGCGTAGATAAACGTTTCTTTATCTTAGAAACCATTTTTATTTCTCTTTAATTTCAATCACATCATTTTAATTAGTTGACACCCTAGTTATTAAAAAAAAACCATCCTATGTTGATTGGGAGTGTCCTAATATATCTACTTGAAGTGAAAGAAAGAAATTATACCCTTTTCTAAAGTGCTTTATATAGCAAATCTAAGAGTGGTGAGCTTGACTTATGGGTACGTAGAGCCGAGTTAGAGTAAATATAAGAGTGGTGAGCTTTGCTTATGGGTACGTAGATTTTTAACCTGAAGATGTGAATATGGTATAAATTTGACTATTATTATTGGTTTTTATTTTTTGCATGGGTGCACCCACTATTTTATTATATAGATGGATATGCCCATGGGAATGAGGGAATATCCTTTTTTTGCAAGGGCACACCTTGTCGACAGAATATCATCGATAGTCCATTGATGGATATATCCATGATGATAGATTGTGCGTTGGAAGTGCGTGTGATTAGAAACCACATGGTAACACACAGAGATACGAGGTTTAGACATGTTCGAGCCAGGTTTAAGGGAATTATATTGCTTGTCGATGAGATGAAACCCTAGGATTTGTATCTAGATGTGAATCTAGGTTGCCGTCTAGGAGATCCCTGCCCTTCCTTATATACTTTGGAGGGGTAGGGTTACAATCAAAGTATCCTAGTGGACTATATGTTAGATATTCTATTTGGATTACAATATATCTATAAGAGTCCTAGTAGATCATTTCTTCTACCATCTTGTGGGCTGGACCACACCTAGCGGTGCGGCCCGTGTCTCAACTTGTGGGAACCTAGGGATATATCCTTCACAGCTAGTCTCTGAGCGTCTTGTAACCTCTAACAATGTCAACTTGATCAAGTTTGAACAATCTAACTTTCTTGTTGACCAGTTGTTGACACCATATTTTGGCACGACCAAAGTACATACATATGGACCCTGATGACAGAGGCAGGTGGGAATCAGGTGGTTGCCATTTGGATAGACTCGAATGACCGGTTCAGGCAACTGATCAGAGGAAGATCACGGGAAGAGGATTTTTCGGCCGGTCGCAACAGAGCATGCACGTACGGCCTTGGTGAAGGAGAAGATTTAGGCCTAAGTTATCTTTTATTTCCTTATATTTAGGATTCATGCTATGGTCGGTTAGTGTGTATGCTATGGTCTATGAATAGCATAGTCGAGGTATTGTAAAGGACATCCAACAAATCAAACACAAACCCTTCGGCCCCGACCAAACCCTTAGGAGTAGGAATAGAGGAGGTTTCGGTGAAACCTTCGATGAACAGGGTTGCATCGACTAGATCGACCTTTGGTTTGGTTATAAGTCTAGCCACGGTTCATGTCTTGTTTGTACGGCTATATTGTATAACTTGTGCAAGCTTGATCTAAGCTAGTTATCGGTTTGAATCTTTGTTCATGAGACTGCATTGCTTCAATCTCACATGGGTGAATGTTCAAGCTAGTTATCGGCTCTATTAGATTGTCAATCTAATAGATTCATTAAGTTATCGATATTATTTATGTTGATCTGTTTATTTATTATAATAATATCTTGCCCAATCACAATCAACAGATTGGACTAGGCTTCTATTCTATCTAGATCTGTTGTTTTATGCACTTCTATGCTTATATTCTTCGAAATAATAGATCCTATGAAGGACCGAGAACGGCGACTAGAGGGGGGTGAATGGGAGCCTCAAATTTCACTTGGAAATATTCGGGCCACTCTTCCCAAAATCCAAACCCTGTTGATGGGTGCTCTTCCCAAGATCCTATGGTTGCTGTTTCAGATGAAATCGGAGATATGAGAGCTCACCGGCAGTGGAGAAAATCTCATCGGAAACCCCGAAAACCAAGTTCTCGACGCCTAGGGAAAAGAGGCAAGAACTCAAGGCAAATTGACTGAAACAGCAACCAACGGACGCTAAGACCTGGGCGACGAACTCGCTGATGGTCAACGTCCGATGCAAGTCCAGAGAACGACCCGAGAGCACCCGAGGGCGACGGACACGTCCGATGGGCACCCAACGGACGCTGGCCAGCGTCCGGTGCAACGAGTACAGAGAGCTTATCAACCCAGAAAACCGACGGATGCGTCAAATGCCCTGGCGACGGACGCTAGGCAGCGTCTGATGCAAACCTCTCAGCAGGACACAGAGCGACGAACGCTGATGCACGGAGAACCTAGCATCTGATGCCTAGCATGGCAACATCCGATGCAGCGTCCGATGCAAGAACAGCAACCCGACGGACGCCTCTGATGGACAGCTGAGCGTCCGTTGGGAGCGTCCGATGCCCCCGAAAAAACCGAAAAACGCACAGTAATCCCAAAAATCGCCGCAACTTGCTCGTCTCAACTCTGATCGTTTCCAGACTTTGTGGGGAGGTTTCTAAGGTAGATGTGACTCTACTCATGGAAGATCTAGTCCATCCTTCCCTCACAAGTTCTAGGATCAATCACGAAAGGGCAAAAAGAGTGAAAACAGAACAAGAAGGCAAAACGAATCGATCTCTTTGCTCACCCCATTCTAACCCGAATCCTTTGGTAGATTTGATCACAAGGGGATGGAGCAACTTTGCCTTCAAACGATTTTGCAAACAACGCACTAGAGAGAGATCGGGCGATGGGAATCAAAGAGCAAAACGCCAAAATGAAGAACGCAAGCACACACAAATTCGCAAACACTCCCGTAGGAGACAAGGAGGTTACGACCTCCTTTCCTTACCAAAATCTCAGTTTGACATGGGAGACACCATGGATCTCAAGCAAGAAGTCTAGAGGTAGGGAAGGACCTAGGAGGTGGGAGGTGGAAGAAGAAGTGTGCAAGAGATAGGGAGAAGATAACCCTTCATCCCCTAAGTACTCGAGGTCTAAGTGGACATTTTCACTTAGCCCCTCGATACATAGAGAGAACCACCTAGCCTAAGCATTGTGACAAAACTCCTCGGAGATATTTTCTTCGAATTGATTGGACGGCCCCGCTTCCTGCCTGGACTTGTCGTCGCCTCGACACAACCTCCAGGATTCCACCACGTGCTGCCCCCGCTTCCTCGGAAGCTCCGCCCGGGTTTTGAGGGCGAAACCCGTGAAACCCGCCACCGGTAGCTTTGGGCTCAATTACCGAACCTCGAGTTTTGAGGCCCAAACTCGGAAACCGTCCACTGGAGGTTTTGAGGCCCAAACCACTAAACCGCTCGACTCGTGCCACCTTGTCCTCGCCCGACCCGACTCCGAGTTCCCTGAGCCTCCTGCTCAACTCACTCGCCGGCCGCCTTGACTTCGTCAACACGGTCTACCTCCATGTCTTCTCACGCTCGCCGGTGCCAAGTACTAGCCACCATAGCTATTCCGCTGGCCTGTAACACCCTAAAAATCATTTTCAGAAAAAGCTATGAAAATTGATTTACTTATATGCAATTTTCATGACATTTAGAATAATCAAGTAATTCATTAACAATATAAAATCAATTTAGAGTTTGACAAATCTTTTGTTGCATTCATGTCAGTGCATCGTTTTTATGCTTGAGTGTAGGGTAGTTTTGTGTGGCTAGAATTCAAACCTTGTTTGAATTCGAGTTTCTTTTCTTTTGTAAAAGGAAAAGCTCTTTTCTCTCTCTCTCTCCTTCTTTCCTCTCTGTTTTTGGCCCACCCAGCTGAACCGGCCTAGCCTCACCCCTCTCCTCCTTCCCGCTCATGCCGGCCCACCCGCGCCCGCACGGCCTGCTCGGCCTCCCCCACGAGCCAGCGTCCCGCTTGGGCCTCAGCCCACCTCCTCGCTCGGCTTGCCAAGCGCCGCGCCAGCCCAGCCGGCTTCCCCCGCGCGTGGCCCAGCTCGCCTCCCTATTGCTGCTGACTGCTCGGGCCCGCCTGTCGGCTCGCCCCAAGCCACTACCACCCCGGCCCCACCCGTCAGGAGCACCTGCCCCTTTCCCCTTCCCCTTCCTCTAGCTGGGAGCAGATCGCGCCACCGCCGTCGTTCCCTCCCCTCCCTGTAACCCACGTGAGTGGCCTTGATGGCCACTAAGCCGCCCGGGCCATGATGGCGGCACTCGCGCCGCCGTCCGTTCCCTTTCCGCGACCTATACAAGGACGCCCTCCGGCCCCCTCTCTCCCCCTGCTCTCACCCGCACCGCCGCCGTTCCCGTCCACTCGCGCCGCCGTTGTCTCGGCTCTGATAAGGCTCGGCCGCCACATTCAGGCCACGTCCGCATCCGCCACGCACGTCCGCGTCCCCTCGGCTCCTCGCCTCTGCGCAAACGCCGACTGAGCGCCCCCGTCCCCGCGCCGACGAGCTCTGCGTAGAGCATACGGAGCTCCACTGCGGCCACGCTGTGCCACGCCCCCACCGGCCTCACCAAGGCCACAAGCGTATCCGCCAATGGCTTTGCGTTCCCCTCGACCGTTTGGCTTCGCCCGAACGCCACCGCAGCGTCTCCCACCCGTGCGGTCGCGAAGCTCCAAGCGGCGCCCATGGCGACCGCCGCGGTGACCCGCCCGCGTCCTCGCCATCAACCCGCCAACCTCCCACGTGGACCCGCGTCGTCACCCGCGTCGCTCCGGTGGCCTCACCGCGGCCACCCAAGGCTCCGGCGCCGCCCAGCGCCCTCGCCGGCGAGCCAGACCACCCCTCCGTCCTCGCCAAGCCCCTGGACCGCCTCGCCGATGTCCCCACGACCTCCCGGTGGCCCAACCCTCGCCCCCGAGGCTCGGCAGCGTCGCCCCGACCCCACGCCGGTGAACCTGAGCGGCGCCCATGGCGCGACGCCGCGCGCTCGCGCCATCTCGGTGTCCCGACGCCGCGGATCCGCCCTGCGCCGTCCGATCTGGCCACGGGCAGCTCTGATTAGAAGCAGTGAAGGGGTATCCCCCTCGGTCCACCGTGGACCAGTGGACCGGTGGACCAGCGCCCGTGCGTGGTCCACACTGCGCCCGTGGACCAGGCCACTCCCGCACCGACAACATTGGCTGTTTTGCACCGAGCCCCCTGCATTTTAGGATAATCCTGTTTCAGTTTTAAATAGTTTCAAAATCCTTTGTTTTAAGTCCTGTTTTTATCCTTTTTAACCCCTGTTTTTCTCTGTTTTCAGACCAGCAAGACCAAAAACCTTAGATCAACATTCTAACCCTTTTAGACTTGCTTTATCTACATTTTAGTCCTCGGTTTTAAAAGTTCCCCAAAACTTGTTTCCTTTATAACTTTCTCTTTTTAAGTCCGATTAGAGTGATTCTCGTGCTCACATGTTCCTAGTAACGTGTAGATTAGTTTTATACATGTTTCTATTTATGTTTCCATTGTATGGTGTAATGTTCTAATAGTTGTTTTTCTCTTTGCATGTGATGATTGTATGGATATCTGTTTGGTGATTGTTTGAAAGCATCAAGATGCCCAAGAGGGGGGGGGGTGAATTGGGCTTGTTTTAAATTTCTAAAGCAAATATAAAAACCTATCAAATGCCAATCACCCCCTAGTGCCTACTGTCCGTGTGTCCTAGCTAGAAAGCGGTAGCAGTTCATAGGAAATAAAAACAGCCTAAGCAATTCTAGTAGGAAATGTAAAAACAAGACGCAAAATAATGCGGAAATGTAAAGAGCTAGGGAGAAGAAAATCTCATTGACGCAGCGATTTTTTCCCGAGGTATCGAGGTGTCGACACACCCCCCTAGTCCTCGTTGGAGCACCTCGCAAGGTATCGCTCCCCCTCTACCCGCGCAAGGGTAGAGTGGTCTCTACGGGCTGATTCTTCGCCACTCCGGCTCGGTGAATCGCCCACTACCGATCACAAGAGCTTGGAGAAGAGCCGCCAACAATCTTCCGGCGGTCACTTCCTCCGAACACCACCAAACCATCTAGGTGCTGTGGAACACCAAGAGTAACAAGCACAAGACCTTCACTTAACCCACTCAAGGCTAGGAAGGTGGATGGATGCACACAAGTCACTCCTAATCACTCTAGGAGGGAAGAACAAGATGAACTCTCTCTAATCTCTCCCTCACTAGCCTCTTGGCTCTCCAAAAGATTTCTCAAGGTGTCACCAGCTGAAACAATGGCCAAGAGTCCCTCTAAGGACCAAGGGGCAACTATAAATAGTCCCCACCTCCAAAACTAGCCATTTTTTTACTTTTTCTTCTCTCTGCGTAGCCACCGGACTAGTCCGGAGCTCACACCACCGGACCATGCACACTGGTCCGGAGCTCACTCTGATTTCAAACTCAGGCACCGTCAGACTACTCTGCTTGGTCCGACGCACTGGTCCGACGCTCTAGTCCGGAGCCTCGGTGCTCTCTGAGTGAAATCCTTTCTCTCTTTTACACACCACCGGACCATTCTCCTTGGTCCGGTGCCCTGGTCCGACGCTCTGGTCCGGAGCCAGGGTGCTCTCTGCATAAACCCAAACCCCTGTCATGAGGCGTCGGACTAGCCGTCGGACGAACCATCGGACTAGTCCAGAGCCTTCTGTCTCTCTGAACCAAGCCACCGGACCACTCTCCTATGGTCCGGTGCTTTCTAGACAGGTGGTCCGGAGCTCCTCAAGCTGAGAATCTGCCTAAGTCAGGGACCGTCGGACCACTCTCCTATGGTCCGACGCCCACTAAGCAGAGTGGTCCGGAGCCTCTTTCTCCCTCTTTTTCAACCGTTTTCGCTGAGGTTCCTTAAGGGATTTTGCTCCTACCATTTCTAGGGTTTACCAAGGGCTGAAAGCAAGGTCTCTAGGACTAGTTGTGACAAGTGTGCATATACCCACTGTCCTAAACTCTCCTAGGTCAAGCTACTAATCTCATACCCCCCTTTATAGTACGATCAAAGGAAAAACAAAAGCCCTAGCTATACTTAGTGCCCTTCTCAACCTTACGACACTAAGAACTAGCCTAGTCTTCAACTTGTATCATCCTCCTTTGCAACCGAAACGATTTCCGTCTTGGGGGCATGAATATCCATTAAGCCCATTCAATTTGCATCACTAATGACCTAACATAAACAATTTTGCCTCTGCAAAACACACATTAGTCATAGTGATCTAGTATTGTCGTTAATCGCCTAAACACAAGGGTCCATGATTCTACAATCTCCCCCTTTTAGGTGATTGACGACAATACAAGCTCGAGTAGAGAATAATGAGTGAATTTTGATAAGAGAAAACATGACTTGACATGAGATAGGCATGGGTTAGTTATAAGAAAGACAAGTACATGCCTAACCATTCAAGCCATGACAAGCACAATAGATATGAAATGAGCATAGTACTTGATTTCAAAAAGGATATGCTATAGCCAAAAGATCAGAGATTAGCGCGGAAGCAATATAGCATAATCAAGTGACATGATATATAAAGAAGAATGTCCACACATGTCACATAACCATCAAGTCTCAACCATCATACATAACATACAATGCAATAAGACGGTAAACGTGATGCATGATGCAATAGAGTTTATACATAACAAAAGAACGAGTCCTACTAGCTCCCCCTAAAGCTAGCCCATCTACTCGACTCTCCCTCTCCCCCTTTGGCGTCGAAACACCTAAACTAAGCGTCGGGAGGCGGAGTGGAAGCAGCCGTGGACCGGTCGAGCACCCTGAAAGCTGCCAGATATGTCTCATCATCGGAATCCTCCCCCTGAGTGTCTGTAGCTGGTAGGGAAGCGGTTTGGGGGTCGGAAGCTGACAGGTTTGCTGCGGTCGAAGACTCGGGAGCAGTAGCTGGAGAAGCAGTAGGAGCGGTAACCAGTGCCAGTGTCTCTGCGGGACCCTCAGGAGCTGCGGTGTCCGGTGGTGCCTCATGCACTGACTCGACTGGAGTCTGAAGAACCGGAGACTGCATAGGCTGTACTGGAGTGGAGGTGACAACTGTAGCATTAGTAGCAACTGCAGCTGTAGGTGGAGTAGACACGGCTGGAGCCCAACTGTCGTGTGTAGCCTCGGAGGAAGCTACTGAGGAATGGTGCTGATCAGCTGTCGGTGCAACGAGCTCGGCCTCAACCTCTGCTGCTATCTGAGGACCAGTGGGGGACGGCTGACCGGTAATGTCACTGAAGGACACTGACAGATCTCTAGCAGTAGCACCCATCGTAGCGGTAAGAGGAGTGAAACCTGTAGTGAGAGGGGTGAACTGCTGAGTGGGTCCAAAGGTGTCCAACCACTGAGTCACCTGAGTCGCCGGTGACTGGAACGGGGTGGTCAATCCGGCACCCTGAAGTCCACTGGACTGTATGGCTGGGGTGGGAGTGACTGACTGACCGGTGGAGCTCATAGGGGCCACTGAGGGACCAACTGAGGGTCCAACTGAGAACTGTGGCCCTCCAAGCTGCCCAACTGACTGTGAGGGCTGAGACGTGCTCATCATCTGTATTTGTGGAGCTGCAGGGAACTCTAGAGGAGGAGCGCCAGTCCACTTCATCATGTGGGCCATAAAGGCCATGTTCTGCTGCTGCAGCTGCTGGGACTGTAACTGAAGGCGCTGAGACTCTAGCTGCATAGCGAGCATCTGTCGCTGCATCTCGAAGTGACGCTCCTCTGACTGTCGCTGCATCTCGTCCTGTCGCTGCTGGACCTGTGTAACTGCAGTGACGAGAGAGCTCTGCTGCTCATTCATTCTGTCAAGGAGCTTGAGCATCATCGTCTTAGTGGCAGAGGCAGAGCCGCCAGCCTCAGTGTTGTGAGCCCGTGGGGGCATCTGTGGAACTGGCTGGAAATCGGCGTCTGAGCTGTCTGAAGTATCCTCAGGAGTCACATCAGCTCCAGTATCTAGTCCATGGAGCTCCTGCTGCTCAACATCGCGAATCGCCTCATCCTGAGCATCAACCTCTACTCTGTCAGCTGGTGCTGTCCTCTCTCTGACAAGACGGAGGACCCGGTTTCCAAACCGACTATCAAACGACCCCAGGACTCTGTAATCTGGGAAAGTAGTCGGCGACTGATCCAGTAGAGCGTGGAGTCCAGGGTGCGCTCCCTCTAGCTCAATAGCAATGATCGAAGAAATCCAGTGAGCATAGGGAAAGTGTCGTCGAGCCCTCATGCCATCTGCTATCACATCCTCTATCTCTGACACAAGAAAATCTGCAACATCGAATGGTGTCTGAGATACCAGGGCCTGAAGGAGAAGCTGCTGCATGTTAGTCAATCCTTCCTTGTAACCCGTGCGAGGTAGCAGATTACGACGGAGCACCTTGTTCAACCTGTGAACTGTAGGCCTGAGCTTTGCTGGGCTACGCCTGGAGCCCTCTGAGAAGGGTGGCTTGAAGAGAGGAGCCACCTCCTGCACTGACAAAGGTACGACCACCTCGAGCTCTGCGAGGCACTGAGGCTCCTCGGTAGCACTCGTAGTGTAAGTCAAGATCACCACCCTGCTGACGTAGGCGAAAGATCTCTCTGAGTCTGGTCAAGTATAGCCTGTACCTCTCGCCTCTGAAGGTGTACTGCACAAACTTGTGCTCCGGATCCACCCATACTGAAGCATAGAACTCTCTGACCCATCCCTCTATGTAGTTACCAGACCGCTCGAGTAAATCGGTGAGTCCCGGTAGGTAAGTCAAGAACGGCCTGATCTCCTCACCTGCTAGCTCAACTATGCTCTCTAAGGAGCAAACCCTGTGTGGTCGTATCTGAATGCTGGTCAGCTAAGCTGCTCGGTAGAAGTCCTCCATGAGAGGTGTATGCCATCCTAGTGAGGCTCTGGGGTCTCTCTGATCCAGACACCACTTCTCTAGAGCAACAAATCTGAGTTTCTTCACTTGCTTTGCTGTAAGATTCCTCAGATCGAGGTGAATAGAAGCTGCAGCTATGGTGGGAGCCGCTGACTGAGGTGACTGAGCTGACTGGGAGCGGGTGGAACGCCCCTAGGAACTAGGTGCCAACGGTGTACCCAGGGCCTCTGTGACAAGCTCTGGCTCCTGTGGAGTGTCCTCAGTGTGTGACCCAGCTGGAGGAGAAGAGGGAAGATCCCGCAGAGGGGTGCCGAGTCTCACGGTACCTCAGCGACCGCCTCGCTTTGCGCTGTCCGCTGCATCGGCCACTGCCTCGGCTTTCTCAGCCTTTGTGAGCTTGCGCTTCTTCTTCTTTGCTTTCTCAACCACTGACTTCTTTCCCTTATCTCTGGAAGGATGTGGAGGAGGAGGAGCATCATCACCTGACCCAGCTGCGTGAGCACGAGTACTGCGAGTCATACTGATCAAGCAAAGAACCACTGCTCACTGTCAATCACAAGATCAACTGTCAACTGTCAGAACCACTGATCAAAGAAAGTACCACTACCACAAGAACCACTGAGAGCTGCAAGTGTCAACTGTCAACTGATCAAACCACAAGCACAACTGTCAGAGAGGCCTCCAGGCCACTGGACTGAACCTTTGAGGCTTTGCCTCAATCCTTACTCGCGAGCTTTGCCCCGAGTTTAACTGCCACTGACTGCTGCTGGATAGAATAGACAGGGTATACATAAGCATATATAAAATCTAGAGATAAGGATCCGTATAGAAGCAAGCATCTAGATAAGTGATAGAATGAAATCTGACATGATACCTGAGGTAAGAAAGCGTATCTATTCAGAGCAAAGTCAAGTACCAAACCACGCTCCGAACGAGAATTACCAGCTGCGAATTACAATTGGCAATTGATTTAGTGAGTTGGATTGAGTTGCTTAAGAGATATTCAAGGGATAATACTAGGGCATAACTCAATTGATGACTCGACAAAACGCGATATCGTAAATTGAAACCATACCCTAGCGAGAAGTGGCAGAGTCGACAACGACGGATTGAAATACGGTCGAGGACGAAGACGTCGAAGACGATGACGACGAAGGAGTTCGGTCGAGGACGAACGCGTCGAAACCGAAACCTCCTAGGGTTAGTGCAAACCCTAGGTTCTTTATTTTGCAGTGGCAATGAAAAGGAAGGAGGGGGGGGGCTGTAAACCCTAGGGCTGGCAATGCCTGGCAGGGAGAAACGGGGAGCTTGGGCGCCGGCGAGGTGGCTGGTGGAGACGGCAGGCGGCGCGGGGTGCAGAGGGTGGTGCAGGGAGGTGGAGGAGAGGCAGGCGCAGGACTGCGGTGAGGTGATGGCGGAGCTCGGTGGAGGCTCACCGGCGGCGAAGGCGCGGCGGCGGAGCTAGGGCAGAGCAATGGCAACGGGCGGCGCGACGGCGTACAGATGAAGACTGAAAGACACGGCCGAAACAGAACCGCTCGCGGGGGTGTATCCGAAAAAAATCAAAGCGTCGGACCATTCCGCTTGGTCCGGTGGCTGGTCCGACGGGTGGTCCGACGGTACCAGAGAAGGAAAAACAGTGAGCAGCCGACCACCGGACTAGTGCGTCGGACGACTCTCCGGACTGGTCCGATGGAGCACCGGACTAGTCCAACGGGGCAAGGAGAGGATTTACAGAGGCACCGGACAACTTGTCAATGGTCTGGTGGAGCGTCGGACACTGGTCCGATGGATTTTGTGGCTGGAGAAAATTTATGCAGTGAGGGACAGGGCGTCGGACCACTGCGTCGGACCAATGCAGAGTGGTCCGGAGGGTGGTCTGGTGCTTAATATTGCTCTGAATTTTCCTATTTTTCTCTCCAATCTTTTCTCTTAGCCAAGTACCAACATAAAAGAGCAGAGAGGAACACTTGTTGGACTTAACATTAGAACCATCTCTCAAACCCTCAATTTTAGAAGTAGTTTGCCATAGGCTAGGATTTAGTTTTTATAAGAAAATAGTTCAATAAAGCTCCAAGGGTCACCTTAGGGGCACAAAAGGGGTATTAGCTGAAGCTAGAGCGTTGAATTGCTCCCCCTAAGTGTTGAACCTAATGATGACCAATAAACTTAACCAAAAAGAAACGAAGAAGCAACACTTATGCATATGCAATGCAAAACGGAATTTGAATCTAGGTTGCTTGCAAGTTTAAACCGCGGTTAAGCTTTGTCACACGCTTTGAGAGCGGTTATCTTAACCGCGTTAGCCAAGCCTATGTGCATTACCAAATTAAACATGTTATATTACATATGAATGCATGATTCACACAAGCTCATCTTTTAGTGAAGTTAGAGTGATCAAGCACATTTAACTCGCTTCTCAACCTACAAAAGGTTGTTTCATCGAGTGGTTTAGTGAAGATATCCGCCAATTGATCTTCGCTCTTAACTCCAACTAGTGTGATGTCTTTCCTAGCCACATGATCTCTAAGAAAGTGATGGCGAATATCAATGTGCTTGGTGCGAGAGTGTTGAACTGGGTTGTTAGCAAGCTTTATGACGCTTTCATTATCACACAAAAGTGGAACTTCTTTTAAAAAACACGCCGTAATCAAAGAGTGTTTGGGTCATGTATAAGATTTGTGCACAACTTGCTCCCATGGCAATGTATTCCGCCTCGGCGGTTGACAATGTCACACTGTTTTGCTTCTTTGAGGACCAAGAAACAAGTGATCTTCCTAGCATGTGGCACCCGCCGGAGGTACTCTTCCTATCAACCTTACACCCGGCGTAATCCGAATCGGAATAGCCAACTAGTTGGAAGGGAGCTCCTTTGGGATACCAAAGACCCATGCTAGGGGTGTGCCTTAAGTACCTAAGGATTCTTTTAACCGCACAAAGATGCGACTCCTTAGGGTTTGCCTGAAACCTAGCACACATACACACACTAAACATGATATCCGGCCTAGAAGCGGTGAGGTAAAGTAAACTACCGATCATAGAACGATAAAGAGTTTGGTCAATCGGTTTACCTCCCTCATCGAGATCGAGATGCCCATTAGTAGGCATTGGGGGTCTTGATTGGCTTGCAATCCTCCATCTTGAACTTCTTAAGTAGATCATAAGTGTACTTTTCTTGAGAGATGAAGGTCCCTTCTCTCATTTGCTTCACTTGAAAGCCGAGGAAGAAGGTTAGCTCGCCAATCATTGACATCTCGAACTCCTTGGACATCAAGTCACCAAATTCCTTGCAATGGTCTTGGTTTGTTGACCCAAATATAATGTCATCGACATATACTTGGCAAACAAAGATCTCTCCATTAAGCTTCTTGGTGAATAGTGTAGTGTCGACGATCCCGATCTTGAAGCCCTTCTTGATTAGGAAGTTCCTTAGCCTCTCATACCAAGCTCTTGGAGCTTGCTTTAATCCGTAGAGTGCCTTGGACAACCTATACACATGATTAGGCAAGTTTGGATCTTCAAACCCGGGAGGTTGTGAGACATAGACAAGTTCATTTATGAAACCATTTAAGAAGGCGCTCTTCACATCCATTTGAAAGAGCTTCATTTTGTGATGTGAAGCATACGCCAAAAAGATACGAATGGCTTCAAGTCTTGCAACCGGAGCAAAGGTCTCTCCAAAATCGAGTCCTTCTACTTGAGAGAACCCCTTTGCCACCAATCTAGCTTTGTTCCTCACAACCACGCCTTGATCATCTTGCTTGTTCCTAAACACCCACTTGGTGCCAATGATTCTTGCATCCTTTGGTTTCTCTTCAAGTGTCCACACTTAGTTCCGAGTGAAGTTGTTGAGTTCTTCATGCATGGCATTCACCCAATCCGGATCCGCAAGTGCTTCTTCTACACTAGTAGGCTCAACAAAGGAAACAAACGAGTGATGTTCAACATAAGATGCAAGTCTAGAGCGAGTCATTACTCCCTTTGATGGACTTCCTATGATTTGATCATGGGGGTGAGCTTGAAGGATAGATGTTGATCTTCTATTTATCTCTTGAGGAGGAGGATGTGGTGCTTCAACATTGCTTGCTTCGGCCTCGGCTTGATCTTGAGGAATGTGAGTGTCTTCTTGAGCTTCCCTCACTTGATCTCCTTCATCAACTTGAGGCGTGTGAGGTGGAGAAGGATCTTGATTTGCTTCATCTTCAACTTCTTCCACCTCTTGCGGGTTGATAGCACCAATTGGCATATTCTTCATTGCCTCCCTCAAGGGTTCATCACCTACATCAATATCCTCAAGAGCTCCTTGGGAGCCATTAGTTTCATCAAACTCCAAGTCATACGTTTCTTCAACTAAGCCGGTGGCTTTGTTAAATACACGGTATGCCTTGGATTTAAGTGAATAACCAACAAGGAAACCAATTTCACACCGCCGTTGGAATTTACCCAAGTGTTGGCGCTTCTTGTAGATGTACACCTTGCAACCAAACACCCGGAAGAATGAAATATCCGGCTTCTTCCCATTGACAAGCTCATAGGGGGTCTTCTTTAATAGCCTTTGGACGAAGAGATGGTTTGCCGCATAGCAAGCGGTGTTGATTGCCTCCGCCCAAAACTTCTCGGGAGTGTTGTACTCATCAAGCATAGACCTTGCTAGAGTTATGAGTGTCCGATTCTTCCTCTCTACGACACTATTTTGTTGTGGAGTATATGTGGTGGACACCTCATGCTTGATCCCAACTTCATCACAATAATCTTCAATCTTTGTGTTCACAAATTCGGTGCCATTGTCACTTCTAATCTTCTTGATCTTCACATCAAATTCATTTTGAGCTCTTGTAGCAAACTTCTTGAAGATGCCTTGTGTCTCTCCCTTGTCTTGAAGAAAGAACACCCAAGTGTACCGAGAGTAGTCATCCACTACCACTAAGCAATAGAGATTTCCTCCAAAACTAGCATAGGTGGTAGGGCCAAATAAGTCCATGTGTATCAACTCTAGGACTCTTGAGGTTGACATGAAAGCTTTGGTTGGATGAGTGTTTGCCACTTGCTTGCCGGCTTGACATGCACTACAAAGTTTGTCCTTCTCAAACACCACATCCTTGATTCCTCTAACCATTTCCTTCTTGACAAGTTTCTTCAAGGTTGACATGCCCACATGAGCTAATCTTCTATGCCATAGCCAACCCAAAGAATTCTTGGAGAATAGACAAGCTTGCAAGTTTGCTTCATTTGAAGTGAAGTCCACTAAGTAGAGGTTGTTGTGCCGGAACCCTTTGAATATCATTGATGAATCTTCAATCTTGGTCACAATCACCTCATTTGGTGTGAAGAGACAATGAAACCCGAGATCACAAAGTTGACCAACCGATAGCAAGTTGAAGCTCAATGATTGTACTAGCAAGACATTTGAGATTGATTGATCTTGGGAGATAGCCACTTTGCCTAAGCCTTGAACTTTGCCCTTTGAATTATCCCCAAAAGTAATCTTGTCTTGATTTGCACAATCCTCATCAAGTGTGGTGAACATCCGGGGGTCGCCGGTCATGTGTTGAGTGCAACCACTATCAATTACCCAATGGCTCCCACCGGTCTTGTAGTTCACCTACACACAAGCAACTTGGAGTTAAGCTTGTTGTTTGGGAACCCCCTTAGTGCGGGGCCCCATTGCCTTGTCAACCAACTCCTTAGCAACCCAAAGAACCCTAGGCTTGTTCTTCATTGGTGGTCCAAGAAACACCACAAGTGGTCTACCCTTGGAATCTTTGTTGATGACATAGTGAGCATCATGAGCAAATGACCTAGTGTGCTTGGGCAAGGTCTTGGGAAGTGGAGTCTTGCATTGAAATGATAGATGTCCAATTTGTCCACATCCAAAACACTTTTTAGGCTTCGGCTTTGGCTTCTCTTGATTGTAGCCATTGTACTTGTTCTTGTAGTAGTTCTTGGCTTCAATCTTGACCTTGGCCTTCATCACTTGGTTCTCCTTGTACCCAATACCGGTCTTGTCACTCTTCATGACGGTGCTCATTAGAAGCTCACTTTGGATATTATGGCCTTTGGTGAACTTTTCAAGGCCACTTGTAAGCTTGGTCTTGTCATTCTTGAGCTTGGCAATTTCTTCTCGAAGAGAGTTGATCAAAGTGATAGCATCTTTGTCTTCTTCTTGAGCCGGCTTGATGGTGAAGGGCTTGTTTGCCTTGAGGTTGATTAGCTCTTCCTTGAGTTTTGAGTTCTCTTCACTCATCTTCACATAATCATCATACTTGTCAGCTTCTACAACTCTCTTGCCCTTGCACTTGGCACTTTGCTCAAGAGCCACATCATCAAGCTCTATATCAGAAGAGGTAGCACTTGCACACTTAGCACACGGGTTAGTAGCAACATGTGTAAGATCTTGAGTAAGTAATTCATTTGCTACCACTAGTGTGCCATGATCATTTTTCACTTGGTTGTAGTCATCTTTTAGCAAGTTAAACCTTGTGAGGAGCTCTTGGGATGACCTCTCAAGCTTATCATGTTTCTCATTTGCTTGCTTAAGAGAGGCTTTGAGCTCCCTAGTGCTAGATGTGAGAGAGTTAATCTCAAGCTTCAAATCATCATTAGCACTAGACAAGTTATCAAGCTTATCATGCAAGTTTTCTTTGATTTCAAGAAGTTTGTCATTTTTACTCTTGTACTTCCTTATGATGCTAGCATACTTGTTGCAAATTTTAATTAGCTCATCATAGGAAGGTGCTTCTTCATCATCACTATCATCACTAGAGAGGTCATCACCATCATCCTCTTTTTGTACCTTCTTGTCACCCTTAGCCATAAGGCATAGGTGTGTAGAGGATGAGCCCGACGATGAAGGATGAGGTGGCGGTGGAATCGAAGAACCAATCACCAAAGCAGCCACCTTCTCTTCTTCACCCACAATGTCGGTGAGCCAATCACCCACAATGTAAGCCTTGCCATCCTTCTTCTTCTTGTGGAAGTTGAAGTTCTTCTTCTTCTTGTGTGGCTTGTCTTGCTTCTTGTCATCATCACTTGAGTCATCATTGCCGCCCTTGTTCTTCTTGAAGTTCTTGAACTTGTTGTTCTTGAACTTGTCTTTCTTCTCTTCGGGACACGCATGGGCTAGATGACCAAGAGTGTCGCAATTGTAGCACTTCATTTGGGAGATTGGCTTCCTTGAAGAGCTTGTGAAGAATTTCTTCTTCTTTGAGTCAAACTTGACTCCATTCTTGTTTAGCCTCTTCAACATCTTGGCGGTCTTCTTCACCATGAGAGCAATGTTGTCTTCATCATCATCATCACTTGTACTCTCAACGACATATTGAATCTTGCACTTCTCCTTGGAAGATGCCTTGAGAGCCAAGTCCTTCTCCTCCTTCTCTTTCTTCTTGGAGGATGATGAAGTTCCATCATTGATCTTCATGTACATCTCATGAGCATTGATCTTGCCCAACACTTGCGTTGGTGTAGTTGCGGAGAGATCGCCTTGATGAAGGACCGTGACGATGTGGCTATACTTGTCTATTGGAAGGACACAAAGTATCTTGCGCACCACATCGGCCGGTGTCATTTGAGAGAGTCCAAGGCCATTCAACTCCTCTACAAGCACATTCAAGCGAGAATACATTTCATTAGCATTTTCATGAGATAGCATAGTGAAAGCATTTAACTTAGCAATGATAAGGTGATAGCGCTCTTCTCTTTCACATTTAGTGCCCTCGTGAAGAGCACAAATGTTTGTCCAAATCTCATGCGCGGTTTTGTAATTCCGCACACGGTTGAACACATCCTTGCAAATGCCATGGAAAAGAATATTCTTTGCCTTAGCATTGTTCTTCTCAAAGTATGGGTCCTCGGCGAACACCGATCCACCTTGGGTGGAGGCTTTGTGAACGCCGACATCCACGGCCTCAAGGTAGGCCTCCATCCGCACTTTCCAATATGGAAAGTCATCCCCATCGAACATGGGTGGCGGTCCATCCCCATGGGACATCTTGCTCTAGGCGGTGAAGCCTAAATTAGAGCAACCTGGCTCTGATACCAATTGAAAGGATCAAGATGCCCAAGAGGGGGGGTGAATTGGGCTTGTTTTAAATTTCTAAAGCAAATATAAAAACCTATCAAATGCCAATCACCCCCTAGTGCCTACCATCCGTGTGTCCTAGCTAGAAAGCGGTAGCAGTTCATAGGAAATAAAAACAGCCTAAGCAATTCTAGTAGGAAATGTAAAAACAAGACGGAAAATAATGCGGAAATGTAAAGAGCTAGGGAGAAGAAAATCTCATTGACGCAGCGATTTTTTCCCGAGGTATCGAGGTGTCGACACACACCCCTAGTCCTCGTTGGAGCACCTCGCAAGGTATTGCTCCCCCTCTACCTGCGCAAGGGTAGAGTGCTCTCTACGGGCTGATTCTTCGCCACTCCGGCTCGGTGAATCGCCCACTACCGATCGGAAGCTTGGAGAAGAGCCGCCAACAATCTTCCGGCGGTCACTTCCTCCGAACACCACCAAACCGTCTAGGTGCTGTGGAACACCAAGAGTAACAAGCACAAGACCTTCACTTAACCCACTCAAGGCTAGGAAGGTGGATGGATGCACACAAGTCACTCCTAATCACTCTAGGAGGGAAGAACAAGATGAACTCTCTCTAATCTCTCCCTCACTAGCCTCTTGGCTCTCCAAAAGATTTCTCAAGGTGTCACGAGCTGAAACAATGGCCAAGAGTCCCTCTAAGGACCAAGGGGGCAACTATAAATAGTCCCCACCTCCAAAACTAGCCGTTTTTTTTACTTTTTCTTCTCTCTGTGTAGCCACCGGACTAGTCCGGAGCTCACACCACCGGACCATGCACACTGGTCCGGAGCTCACTCTGATTTCAAACTCAGGCACCGTCGGACTACTCTGCTTGGTCCGACGCACTGGTCCGACGCTCTGGTCCGGAGCCTCGGTGCTCTCTGAGTGAAATCCTTTCTCTCTTTTACACACCACCGGACCATTCTCCTTGGTCCGGTGCCCTAGTCCGACGCTCTGGTCCGGAGCCAGGGTGCTCTCTGCATAAACCCAAACCCCTGTCATGAGGCGTCGGACTAGCCGTCGGACGAACCATCGGACTAGTCCGGAGCCTTCTGTCTCTCTGAACCAAGCCAACGGACCACTCTCCTATGGTCCGGTGCTTTCCAGATAGGTGGTCCGGAGCTCCTCGAGCTGAGAATCTGCCTAAGTCAGGGACCGTCGGACCACTCTCCTATGGTCCGACGCCCACTAAGCAAAGTGGTCCGGAGCCTCTTTCTCCCTCTTTTTCAACCGTTTTCGCTAAGGTTCCTTAAGGGATTTTGCTCCTACCATTTCTAGGGTTTACCAAGGGCTGAAAGCAAGGTCTCTAGGACTAGTTGTGACAAGTGTGCATATACCCACTGTCCTAAACTCTCCTAGGTCAAGCTACTAATCTCATACCCCCCTTTATAGTATGGTCAAAGGAAAAACAAAAGCCCTAGCTATACTTAGTGCCCTTCTCAACCTTACGGCACTAAGAACTAGCCTAGTCTTCAACTTGTATCATCCTCCTTTGCAACTGAAACGATTTCCATCTTGGGGGCATGAATATCCATTAAGCCCATTCAAAATGCATCACTCATGACCTAACATAAATGACTTTGTCTCTGCAAAACACACGTTAGTCATAGTGATCTAGTATTGTCGTTAATCGCCTAAACACAAGGGTCCATGATTCTACATTGTTTCCGTGAATAGAAAGCGAGGCTTTTGAGGAGCAGGAGTTCCAGGTGCAGTACCAAGACCAGGACTTTGAGCAAGGCAAGTATAGCTTATGTTATCCTTGTACCTAGCAACTCAAATTAATCATCATAATGTAAATGCATGTTTCTATTTTACTGCAACCTTAGAGACTTACTTAGATATTCTTGAACCACAACCTTGTCACCTATGGGGGGTTTAAGCATGATAAGTTTATTTGTATAGCTATGCTACACTCAAATTTATGCTATGAAACTTGTATAATGGAATGTTGGAACCTGTGATCAAATAATAATGATAATTTTTAAATTGATAAGGAGGGAGGCTGGAGATGCATTTTATTCCCATATGCTCCAGTACCTCTCTATAAGGTTTGTATTAGGGACAGATAACCCAGGAAGTCCATACAACCTTGAGGATCACATGGCTCTGATCTTAGTCATAAAACTAGTGTTCTCTAGCTTGTTAGTACTTACCAACTCATGGCGCAAGAGGGAGGCTTTGTTTTAAGAATGGTTCTCTTGCCTGTCTTGATGTGTGCTAGGCTGCGATCTCTTTAGAGTGCCATCTCGAATGGGGGCCCCATTTGCCTAAGTTTGAAACCTCACGGCTACTAACTTGTTAGAGTGACTAGTGTAAGGCTTCGTAGTGAACCCTGCCGGCTTACCTTGGTAGTGAGCTAAGAGGCTAGCTATCTTGGGCAAAGGGGTAACACGACTCAGGGGTAAAGTTGTACAAACTCTGTAGAGTTCTAAAATCTATCATGATAGCCATGCTCATGGATACGAGCGGTCTGGATCTTTCCAATTATATTACCTAATTTTACATTAAAATGGAAATGATGTTAACTTGGAAAACTGATGCTTATGCTTATTCATTGGGAAAGGGTTAAACTTATGTTTTTATATGTTATGTACTCAATAAAATTTGAACAACTAAAATTGTTTATCGCGTAAACCAGAGTCAGCCTTTTGAGCTTGCATCCCCATAGATATACTTGCTAAGCATGGTGAGCTGACGCTTGTTGTCACCACCTTTTGTATAAAAATCTCGGATGGTTACCAGATGTTGGAGGCTATGAGGAGTTCCCCGAGGATGCCCGTGACTTCTGAGGAGGGTGTACCCCCAGTTGGTATCCCTGTGGTGGGAGTCTTTGTTTTACTACGTATTCCGTTGTAATAAACATTACCGTTGGCTATTATGTGATGAACACCATGTGATGTAATAAAGATAATCATTGTTCGTATGATGATATTGTAATTTGTAAGGTATATGTGAATCAATACATCCTAGGTTCACATATATTTGGCTTCCAATTTATTTAATTGGGGTGTTTGTTGACACCAAAGGTGGCAAACAGATAAAAGACCGCAAACGTACGGTTGTCAAGTGTAGCTTTCATCAGGAGTATTCCAGGTAACATATTTTCCACAAGGAACGAGAAGTGAGTTAACTAGGATTATGGATATGTCCTATGATGAATCAAGGGAGACTATGATAACTGGGTTGAGAGGTTCGATATAGCAAGGATATCTAACAAGGTAAAGCTAGTTATACTGGCTTTATCAGCCCTTCTCTTGCAGGAGGCGATGGGATAGATTAGAAAGAGGGCAAAACTCTAACCGGACCACGTCATCATGTTGTATTGAGGCCCTACCTTTTAAGAACTTATCTTACACACGTGGTGGAATACAAGGACTAGATAGGGTTGTCACCACCTACTAGATACCACAAACAATCCATGCGATAAGTGTGTTTACAAAGGCAAGATTAAGTTTAGACACCACGTCTACACTAATCTTACTACTTTAACCTTGGCCTAAGATTAAAGCACTTCACTCAGAGCAAAGTGATGAACAAGCGCGAAAAGATGTATAACAGCTAAACCAGATTTAGAATATTAAATGCTATAAAGAACTCGGAAGAATCACTTACAAGTGCTGAACTTACAAGAGACTCGCATCCGCTGAGGTGCAGCTCCGGAGAAGATTCCCGATAGGCCTGGGGCTTTCTCTAGAAGACTTCCCTCACTCTCCTCAAACTAGAATAGCACTACCGCAGAGCTCCGCTAAGCTAAGTAGTTTCTCCAATGAGGCATGAATGATAAGAGAGCTCTAAGGGGGGTATTTATTGCTAGAGGTGGAGTAGGGGCTACTCTAGTGCCATGTCAGTAATCCGGGAGGCTTCAAATCTCCACCGTTGGATCCACCGTCTCTAAACCGTCTTAGGATGGATGGTGTTGATTTCCAACATGTGTTTAGTGAGTGGGGTGGTCACTGGGTGCTGAACCGACTTAGGGGAGGTCGGTCAACCCCCTATGGCCCGTGGGCCCTCTTTGGTCCTTCTAGATGGTGCTCCACTGGTCAGGGACCAAGTGGGGGCTGATTGCCACCCTGGGGAGGTCGATCGACCCCCTGTAAGGGTCTGTGGCCCACCACCTCTCTCCAGAGGGTGGTCCCACTTGTCATGGACTTCATCTAATGCTTCTAGAATGTTTTGTCATGTTTGTTTCCTTGATGTGGGCCCATGGATCCATGTTATGTGAATCTGATCCGTTGGGAGAAAGCACAAGTTGATCCAAGGGTTCAAGATCACTTGGAAAGGTGTTACTCGGATCATGGGGGCATGGGAGGCCTTAGTGGCCCCATAAGGAGGTCGGCCGACCCCCTAAGTGGGCCCACAGGCTCCCAATTGCCCCATTTGTCATTACCTGCAAGCAAATATTCAAGGGACATGTGGAACTAGTTATTGGATAAAATGTGCTCATGATATGCTTGACTTTCTTCTATTCTGAGGATGTTGACGGTATTTTGATGGTGACAAAAGGGTTCATTCTTACCGTCAACAGTGTTACAAATTGGTATCAAAGCCGAACTGACTGTAGGACGCTCCCCTTAGATAAAATGGACATCCTCTTAGGTTTATTTATGAAAATTTTATTGCTTTTGGTATTTTACAAACTTTGTCACTCCATCACTTGTTCTTTACAAAATTCTCATCTCATATTATAAATTTTGTGTAGATGGCCCGCACCAAGGACACGGCCCAGAAGTCGACCAGAGGGCGCATCCCGGTCCGCTCAGCCTATGTTGCTCCTGAGGCTAAGGAAGAGGCTAAGGAAGAAGTGGAGGAGTACGTCCCTGTTGCTGCGTCCGGATCAGCCGGCGATCCCAGCGACGACTCTGGAGACTCGAGCAAGTCATTGGAGCGCACCCACAGTTTTGACCATGACGAGGAGGGTCAGGACAAGGAGAAGGTGTGCGACCATGCCTTGGGTGACGGGGTTGAGGAGGTCCCACACCCCAAGTGGACCAGGGAGACTTTCTCCATCGACTTCGACGACAACGTGTACCACTCCCGGCTCTTCGACCTGGCTACGATGCAGTACATCCCGGTTCCGGTGAAGATCAAGTACCGCAGCCGCAAGTACTCCCATCCAGTGCATAACGCATACTGGATCACCAAGATCTACGTGAAGACTTGGAGTGCTCTGGAGAACTCCTGGGAGATCTGCACCTCAAACTGCTACATGACTCCCACTCTCACCAAGGAGACTGGAGCGGAGGAATCTACGTGGCAGGCTCTATACCACCACCGCGACCTGATGTTTCTAGAGATCCAGGAGGAGGACGACCGCTACTTTCCACGTCGTTGCGGCTCAAGCAACGAGTGTAAGGTGGCGAAGCTGCATGATGGAGAGAGTGCCCGGTTGGGCGAGACTGTTTCACTAGTGGTCTCGCTTAACACGGCACTCGACAGAGCGATGCTGGACCAGAGAACCCTTTGGATCGAGGTGTAGACGCTTCAGTCTCACCTTCTAGAGATGTAGCACCAGAGAGACCAGGGTGTTCATGTAGGAATACGAGGTTGTTACGCTAGCCGGAAAACAAAACTTTTCGACCTCATAAACCAGGATCTACTGCTAGTTACAGGTTACGGGATTACCACTAGACGCGCAGGTGCAGCGGAAGACGACTTGATGTAGTCGTGCGCGTCGCAGTAGGCAGTGCAGTTGTGTGGTCGTCCGTCTCAACGTCCCCTTCGCGCGGTTCGTCCTTGTGCTCCAGATGCAGCACCTCCGAGGAATCCCACACGTGTAGGGAGGAAGCATTGCGCCTCCGGACTGCTAGGTCCGCGAGGAGCAAAAGGCGCGAGCGTGGGGAGGTGACGGCGGCTGCCAAAAGGCGTGGATCAATTCGCCCCGCGCCCACCCCTTGCTTATATAGGCGTCCTAACGAGCTCCCATGGTGGAGGCCCATTAGAAACCCTAAACCTAGTCTAATTCGGGTCCAACCCGAATTAAGCTTCCAGCCCCTTAAGCGTGCGATCCTATGGGCTCACGTATACATAGACATGGCCCAAGTACTCTTACTCGACCAATAGTTGATAGCGGCCTCTAGCAAGGCGTGTCAACTCCGATGCATACGCAATGATCATATCAGACGAACCACTATGACTATGTACAAGTTATTCCCTTTGCCACTCGATATATGGTTCAACTCGTGGGTTAACACTTAACCCAAGCACGACCATGCATTTGTTGATCCAATCACATGAGTGATCCAGTGATATCTCTCTCACGAAGAGAGGGGCAAATTTCATCTTGATTGTCTATGTCTCACAGCATGTTTCCCGACCACCCAAGGGCCACCTTTATAACTACCCAATTACGGAGTAGCGTTTGATAGTCTCTAAGTAGATCGTTTCACATCTTGAGTACATACCACAATCTCAGGTCTAAGGACATAACGTACATGACATGAATAGAGACTTTCTCTTGTTGGGTCAGTCCAGCCTACATGTCTCACATGTGCCCACATTATTAGTTTGACATCTCCATGTCTATGACTTGTGAAACATAGCCATCAACTAATACATGTGCTGGTCTAATATTCAAGTGTGCTCTTACAAGAATGCCGACCAGGGACAACTTTCAGAATAACCATTCAAGTAATTGAGTTCCACAAACAATTCACATAATTGTCAATCAATACTAGTTGTCTATAATGGATATTCTCAGAACACTTTATTAGTCATGGATACAACCGGAATATAATCATCTACATGATTAGCTCTAGGGCATATTCCAACAGTTCAGCCACAGGAGCCTCCACCGCCACTGATGGCCCGTGACCCTGCTTTCGTCGTCTCTCGCAAGAGGCACCACCCGAGCTGCTCCTGCACCCACACCACCGTCGACCCTTAGGACCCGCCTTACCCATCAGTTGGAGAGTGTTACATGCGCGTCAGTCAGTCAGCCAACCAGTCTTGTCATGTCATGTTGGAGTCATAGAGTCTGTATGAACTCCTACTTTAATAATGTGCATGGATGCTTGTCATGACGATCTTGAATGATTTGGATCTTTTCATGATTGAGATGAGTTGTGGGGCTTGTCCACAACCATCTTGTTTTATGTTATATATGTGGGTTTAATAAAAGATCTTGTTGGGTTCTTATCTATCGATCTCAATTTGTTCTATGAGTACCATGTTATCTCTGATCTTGTCTCTTTATCAGCAAAATATGCATATATCTCATACGATACTTGGAATACAGATGGTTGACACTAGGAGGTCTGGATCAGGTGGAGCACCACCTTCACCACCCCCGCCAACAACCATTGAGCAACTGCTAGTGATGCAAACTCAACTACTTCAGCATATGGCACAAAATATGCACAACCCGCCACCTCCTCTTTACCAACCAGCTTGTGACAAGAGGGGTGAATTCCAGAAAGGTCGCCTCCTACATTTGATAACACCTCTGACCCCCTCCAAGCAAATGATTGGCTTCGTGCAGTGGAGCGCCAGCTAGACATTGCCCAGTGCAATGACAGAGAGAAGGTCATGTATGCTTCAGGACAGCTTCAGGGAGCAGCGCTTGATTGGTGGGAATCATTTTAGCATGCTCACCCTAATGCTAACCAGATCTCTTGGCAGATTTTCAGGGATGGCTTCCGTACACACCATGTACCTACAGGATTGGTGAGGCTTAAGAGGAAGGAATTTCTCGCTCTTAAGCAAGGTAGTATGTCTGTGAGTGGATACAGGGATAAGTTCACTTAGCTCTCTCGCTATGCCTAGCACAATGTTGCAGAAGACCTTGACAAGCAGGAGCTCTTCATGGAAGGGCTAAATGATGGAATTCAGTACCAGCTACTTTCGCATACCTTTGTGAATTTTTAGCTTCTTGTTGACAAGGCCCTTGTTATTGAGAGCAAGAGGCGTGATATGGAGGTGAAGAAGTGGAAGTTTCAAAACGAGAACCAACAGATGGGCAGTGGTAGTCGCCCTCGTTTCTCCCAGAACCAGAACCAACAGCAAAGGTACTAGGGGCAGTCCAATGCCGCCAACCGTTCTCAGTTCCAGCAGAGGACCCCACAGCAGCAGCAGCAGCAAGGTCAGTACCGTGCCCAAGCTCCCCGTCAAGTGCAGGTAGCAAATACCCCGATGAAGAACAGCACCCCCAACACCCCAATGCGACCAGCAACAACAACAAGTGCTTCGTCTATGGCGAGGTAGGTCACCTATCCTACAACTATCCCAAGAAGATGACCCCAGGTCATTCTAGTGGACAGAAGGTGTTCCCCAACACCCCTAACAAGCAAGGACAGCAAAATTATGTCCAAGGCAAGGTGCACCATGTGACAGCTGAGTCTGCATAGGAGTCGACTGAGGTTGTGATCGGTACGTTCCCAGTCAACTCTCATTTCGCTTCAGTTTTGTTTGATTCTAGAGCATCTCATTCTTTCATATCCGCGCCTTTTGTTAAGAAGCACACTCTACTCATGCATGCTATGAGATACACCCTGTTAGTAAACTCACCAGGAGGTGAAAT